>CM055745.1:9830110-10046354 GCA_029465975.1 Dallia pectoralis | reverse complement strand
CTATTGTTAGGGGGAGTTATTCTCTTGGATCAACAAAATAAAGTTTGAGTTGACAATATTTGGTTTGCTTTATTTGTCTGAATATTAAGGAAGTTAAGATAGTATAATAGATAAAATTAATTGAATACACTTAATTTTTGTATGTAGAAATTAAACAATTAAATTGATCTAAATGAAAACAATTAATTTTCTAACCTAAAATAAATAGTAATTTCTACTCAAAATAGTTAAGCTTAAGTATATAGATATAATTCATCTAAAATTAGTAAGAAAAAAACAGTAAATTTAACTTACAAAATATAAGTCCATTCAACTTAAAAAATATATCTGGATTTAGATTTTAAAAAATTGTGCAACCACTCACCATAAAATAATTAAGTCAATTCAACATAACAATTTTTTCAGTGTACACTAACTATCAAACAGAAATGAAGCACCCTATATACACACACTAACTATCAAACAGAAATGAAGCACCCTATATACACACACTAACTATCAAACAGAAATGAAGCACCCTATATACACACACTAACTATCAAACAGAAATGAAGCACCCTATATACACACACTAACTATCAAACAGAAATGAAGCACCCTATATACACACACTACTAACTATCAAACAGAAATGAAGCACCCTATATACACACACTACTAACTATCAAACAGAAATGAAGCACCCTATATACACACACTACTAACTATCAAACAGAAATGAAGCACCCTATATACACACACTACTAACTATCAAACAGAAATGAAGCACCCTATATACACACACTACTAACTATCAAACAGAAATGAAGCACCCTATATACACACACTACTAACTATCAAACAGAAATGAAGCACCCTATATACACACACTAACTATCAAACAGAAATGAAGCACCCTATATACACACACTACTAACTATCAAACAGAAATGAAGCACCCTATATACACACACTACTAACTATCAAACAGAAATGAAGCACCCTATATACACACACTAACTATCAAACAGAAATAAAGCACCCTATATACACACACTAACTATCAAACAGAAATGAAGCACCCTATATACACACACTAACTATCAAACAGAAATGAAGCACCCTATATACACACACTAACTATCAAACAGAAATGAAGCACCCTATATACACACACTAACTATCAAACAGAAATGAAGCACCCTATATACACACACTAACTATCAAACAGAAATGAAGCACCCTATATACACACACTACTAACTATCAAACAGAAATGAAGCACCCTATATACACACACTACTAACTATCAAACAGAAATGAAGCACCCTATATACACACACTACTAACTATCAAACAGAAATGAAGCACCCTATATACACACACTACTAACTATCAAACAGAAATGAAGCACCCTATATACACACACTACTAACTATCAAACAGAAATGAAGCACCCTATATACACACACTACTAACTATCAAAAAGAAATGAAGCACCCTATATACACACACTAACTATCAAACAGAAATGAAGCACCCTATATACACACACTAACTATCAAACAGAAATAAAGCACCCTATATACACACACTACTAACTATCAAACAGAAATGAAGCACCCTATATATACACACACTAACTATCAAACAGAAATGAAGCACCCTATATACACACACTAACTATCAAACAGAAATGAAGCACCCTATATACACACACTAACTATCAAACAGAAATAAAGCACCCTATATACACACACTAACTATCAAACAGAAATGAAGCACCCTATATACACACACTAACTATCAAACAGAAATGAAGCACCCTATATACACACACTAACTATCAAACAGAAATAAAGCACCCTATATACACACACTAACTATCAAACAGAAATGAAGCACCCTATATACACACACTAACTATCAAACAGAAATGAAGCACCCTATATACACACACTAACTATCAAACAGAAATGAAGCACCCTATATACACACACTAAATATCAATCAGAAAACAGGTGCGAAACAAACTCAGGTGCATAGAATGTCTTTGATTTCTCCCTCTGCTGGTTGGGGGAGTGTCAACTTCCGCATAGAGAGGGACAGAGGGAGGATAGATCTCTGTTCCTCACACCTATGTTATTGTTTAAAGTCAAATAAATTAATAAGGTCAGTCTGAGAGTCTTATGTTTATTTGACTTTTCTTGTTTGTATAAAAGTTAAATTCAAATAAAAGGTGAACGTTAATTTATTTGTTTCATAGACTTGGAAAATTTATTTTTCAGAAGATTGTAGGTACAGACATCCGTTGTGGGTGTTCTTGGCACTTTTATCTGAGGCTTTTATATTGTTCATATCGATATCGGAATTTTATCGTATCGACCGAAATTAATATGTCGTGATATAAAATTTGGCCATATCGTCCAGCCCTAGGAAATCAATTAAATTATTAAAGCATATTAGGTAGCTCCAACCCTGTGCATCCTGCAAATAGTCTCTCCAGAAGGGTATCACCTCCTCCTCTGATATTCTCTTGTTGCTTCCTTGAGGAGACAGACGGATGTTGAACAGGTCGTCCATCACATCAGCTGTAAGTGGCTGTGGCTTATTGCAAAACACAGGACGGAAGCATTCTGGATGGGCTAGGATTTTTGCCAAAAGTCCTAGGGTTTTAAGCCCTTCTCGAAACCTGTTTTTAAAAAAGCACTGTTAATTTAATGCAAGCCGGTCATAGTTCTGGAACATACCAGTTTGATGAATAAATACCTTTGAAAGGGGCCCAGCACACGATGCACAACCTGAAACATCACGATTTCATTTACAAGCTGTTCCATGTCGTCAATGGCTTTCAAGGGTCGAAGACAGCCTGCATTGGCCCAATAATCCTGTAGTGGTAGTGTTGCTGTGACAAGGTCCTCGTAGGTTGAACTCTGGGACACCTGAAATTATCAACTTGCCATTTAAAAATATAGTAGTTTGCATTCCAAATGGTTCACTAGGTTAGATCAACTAATGAATTAACAATTTGCTGGAATTGCAGTTAGTAAACTGTTGCTTTTTGCTATAAGATAGATAAAAGGCTCAAACTCGACACAAACTACTACTAAAATAAGTTGCAACCTTGGGCTTGTTAGGGTAACTTAATCATTAAAATATTTGACACATGACATCCAAATCATTCTAACCATGAGGCAAAACAGGTCTAAAACAATCATTATAAAATATGGTTGCTTATACTGGATATTCACTGACTAAAGGAGCAGCTGAGGAAGATGATATTTAATATCTAGACAGATGCCAGGTACCAATATAACCCATAAGATAGTGTTGGTATTCAGAGTGTTGGTCAACTAAGGAAGTCTGTAGGAATTGGTACAGTTTGGGGTTTTGTATCCGGGTGACCGAGGAGGGCGAAAACACACTACATTGTTTCAGTTGTTATAAACAATTACTTTGACAACTCCACTGTTAAAATCACATTGTAGTTATTGGATGTAAAAGGTAATATGTTTCTAAAACAGATAATAAGAGTTGTCCAATTGGCTTGATAGATCTTCTGTTCTTCATCAGCCCACACATAACAGTTTACATTTGGTCTAGTAAGAAGCATCTATGCCAGGCTTATAGTCCATATCAGCAGACAAGAGTAGAGCTACTTTCAGAACAATCTATATCCTTAAGTTTATGAATCACGTAATACACACGTTAACATTCAACAATATAATTGTAAGTGGAATAATAGGAAAATGTAACTTTTTCACCCGCTGATAGATGTCTTTATCTGCAATGTCTTCCAGCACAGGCCTAGCTGTTTGGGGACCACCAACTAAGCAGTCAAATAGTGTACTAGAGAAGAATGCAGGGGGAGGTCCTCCATGGACAGGCTGACAGCGATTGCCTTCCCGGCGAAGAAATAGCGGCCATCTCTAAGTGCTGTAATGAAATTACATTTATTTGAGAAAAGAAATTAGAATCAGAAAAGTGTTTAATCGCCATTGAATGTGTGAACATACAAGGAATTTACTGCGGCAGGAAGGTGCTTACATACAACATATGAATAAACAATATAGATTAATTATACTAAAGGGCTGAGGGGGTAGAGTAATGTAAGGGATAGTAATGTACAAAAATGTAAAAATAAGATACCGAAAAACAACAGTGCAATAGAGCAAATAGAGCAAATATTGTAGTGCAAATCCGGCAATGTGCAAAAAGGAATGGGTCAGAGTTCAAGGCTTATGTGCACCCTTGGCCTTGTTGAGGAGGCCAGTAGCAAACTGTTATGGCGTGAAGTTTTAGTCCTGATGGACCGAAGCCTTCTGCCGGAGGGGAGTGGATTGAACAGAGAGTGTCCGGGGTGAGAGGAGTCTGCCACAATCTTCCTAGCTCGCCTCAGAGCCCTCGAGGTGTGCAAGTCCTCAAGGCCAGGCAGATTGCAGCCAATCACCTTTTCAGCTGAGCGGATGATACGCTGCATTCTGCTCTTGTCTTTGGCTGTAGCAGCAGGGTACCAGATGGTGATGGATGAGGTGAGGACGGACTCAATGATGGCTGAGTAGAAGTGAACCATCATAGTCTTAGAAGAAGAGCAGAAGAGCAGAGGAGAAAGGACGCAGCCCTGGGGGGACCCGGTGCTAATGGACCAGGAGTCAGAGACTTGTGACCCCAGCTTGACGCACTGCTTCCCGTCAGACAGGAAGTCTGTGATCCACCTGCAGGTGGAATCTGGAACGTTGAACTGGGAGAGCTTGTCGTGTAGAAGGGCAGAGATGATGGTGTTGAAGGCAGAGCTGAAGTCCACAAACAGGATCCTCGCATATGTTGCAGGGAAGTCCAGGTGCTGGAGAGTGAAGTGGAGGGCCATGTTGACTGAGTCGTCCACAGACCGGTTGGCTCTGTAGGCAAACTGCAAGGGGGTCTAGTAGAGGGTCTGTGATTGTTTTCAGGTGAGCCAGCATAAGACGTTCTGCACGACGGGTCTGTAGTCATTATGTCCTGTTGGCCTTGCCTTAAGACAGGCTGGTACGTGGCATGTCTCCAGGGAGGTGTTAAAGATGGATGTGAACACGGGAGACAACTGGTCAGCGCAGTGCTTAAGGGTGGCTGGAGAGATAGAGTCTGGTCCCGCTGATTTGCGGGAGTTCTGCCTCTTGAAGAGTCTGTTTACATCTCTATCTTGAATGGAGAGAGATGCCTCTGTGGTGGGGGTAAGAGGGAGAGGGGGAGGGGAGTGCAGGGCCATCTAGCTGCCTTTCGAATCTGCAGTAAAACTCATTCAGGTCGTTGGATAGGCGAGAGTTGTTGGTGGTGTGCGGGGGCTCTTGTGTGTTTATTGATGCTCTACTAATTACCTCAGTTTCCTGTTCTTTACAATACTGCTTTTTTGATTTATCTGTCAACCATGTTCCCATTTAAATGCACTTTTACTATTATATTCATAGAATAAAAATATATAAATGTTGTTCATATTACCCATTTATAACATTGCTACTATAGTTGTTATTGTATGTTTATTTTATATATTATTCTTGCTTTATATTTTGTTAAATTATTACTGTGTAGATGTTGTGTGATGTGTCACAATAATGTCATTGTTCAGAATGCATCTATGTTATTAGGTGCATTTGACCAATAATAAACTTTGACTTTGATGAGCTGCAATGACTGAGATCAAATGTCTGTTTAGCGCCACCTACTGGTTAACTTATGTAATACATGTGTGGGGGAGGGGACAGGTAGCACAGGTAAAACCAGAAGTAAATACCTGTTCTGTATCCATATTGTTCTGACGGAGCAGCATAGGATTTTTATTTTTGAACAGAAACTGATCAACCAAATGATTTCATAATGATTATTATAAAACGAAACCAGAGAGAACAACAACTTGGAGTAAGTAATTATCAGTATTAAAGTGCAGCTACTACAGTTAAGTTAATCAGTCCATATTCTCACATAGGGAGTGAATCAGTTGTATAGAGAAATGGACGTCAACCTTGTTCTGATATTTTTTGTTAGACATTCTGCATTTCTATTCACTATACTATTATATAATATTATTTATTAAGTATTCATATTTAGTTAGTTAAAAATACTTTATAGTTTAAATCAACTGACTGGACCAAGTTGGTATAACAGATGTAAAATCCAGAGCATCAGGACACGGTCTACCAGACTCACTAACAGTTATTATAACAGATGTTAAATCCAGAGCATCAGGACACGGTCTACCAGACTCACTAACAGTTATTATAACAGATGTTAAATCCAGAGCATCAGGACACGGTCTACCACACTCACTAACAGTTATTATAACAGATGTTAAATCCAGAGCATCAGGACACGGTCTACCAGACTCACTAACAGTTATTATAACAGATGTTAAATCCAGAGCATCAGGACACGGTCTACCAGACTCACTAACAGTTATTATAACAGATGTTAAATCCAGAGCATCAGGACACGGTCTACCAGACTCACTAACAGTTGTTATAACAGATGTTAAATCCAGAGCATCAGGACACGGTCTACCAGACTCACTAACAGTTATTATAACAGATGTTAAATCCAGAGCATCAGGACACGGTCTACCACACTCACTAACAGTTATTATAACAGATGTTAAATCCAGAGCATCAGGACACGGTCTACCACACTCACTAACAGTTATTATAACAGATGTTAAATCCAGAGCATCAGGACACGGTCTACCAGACTCACTAACAGTTATTATAACAGATGTTAAATCCAGAGCATCAGGACACGGTCTACCAGACTCACTAACAGTTGTTATAACAGGTGTTAAATCCAGAGCATCAGGACACGGTCTACCAGACTCACTAACAGTTATTATAACAGATGTTAAATCCAGAGCATCAGGACACGGTCTACCAGACTCACTAACAGTTATTATAACAGATGTTAAATCCAGAGCATCAGGACACGGTCTACCAGACTCACTAACAGTTATTATAACAGATGTTAAATCCAGAGCATCAGGACACGGTCTACCGGACTCACTAACAGTTATTATAACAGATGTTAAATCCAGAGCATCAGGACACGGTCTACCAGACTCACTAACAGTTATTATAACAGATGTTAAATCCAGAGCATCAGGACACGGTCATCAGGACACGGTCTCACTAACAGTTATTATAACAGATGTTAAATCCAGAGCATCAGGACACGGTCTACCAGACTCACTAACAGTTATTATAACAGATGTTAAATCCAGAACATCAGGACACGGTCTACCACACTCACTAACAGTTATTATAACAGATGTTAAATCCAGAGCATCAGGACACGGTCTACCAGACTCACTAACAGTTATTATAACAGATGTTAAATCCAGAGCATCAGGACACGGTCTACCAGACTCACTAACAGTTATTATAACAGATGTTAAATCCAGAGCATCAGGACATGGTCTACCAGACTCACTAACAGTTATTATAACAGATGTTAAATCCAGAGCATCAGGACACAGTCAACCAGACTCACTAACAGTTATTATAACAGATGTTAAATCCAGAGAATCAGGACACGGTCTACCAGACTCACTAACAGCTATTATAACAGATGTTAAATCCAGAGCGTCAGGACACGATCTACCAGACTCACTAACAGTTATTATAACAGATGTTAAATCCAGAGCATCAGGACACGGTCTACCAGACTCACTAACAGTTATTATAACAGATGTTAAATCCAGAGCATCAGGACACGGTCATCAGGACACGGTCTCACTAACAGTTATTATAACAGATGTTAAATCCAGAGCATCAGGACACGGTCTACCAGACTCACTAACAGTTATTATAACAGATGTTAAATCCAGAGCATCAGGACACGGTCTACCAGACCCACTAACAGTTATTATAACAGATGTTAAATCCAGAGCATCAGGACACGGTCTACCAGACTCAATAACAGTTATTATAACAGATGTTAAATCCAGAGCATCAGGACACGGTCAACCAGACTCACTAACAGTTATTATAACAGATGTTAAATCCAGAGCATCAGGACACGGTCTACCAGACTCAATAACAGTTATTATAACAGATGTTAAATCCAGAGCATCAGGACACGGTCTACCAGACTCACTAACAGTTATTATAACAGATGTTAAATCCAGAGCATCAGGACACAGTCAACCAGACTCACTAACAGTTATTATAACAGATGTTAAATCCAGAGCATCAGGACACGGTCTACCAGACTCACTAACAGTTATTATAACAGATGTTAAATCCAGAGCATCAGGACACGGTCTACCAGACCCACTAACAGTTATTATAACAGATGTTAAATCCAGAGCATCAGGACACGGTCTACCAGACTCACTAACAGTTATTATAACAGATGTTAAATCCAGAGCATCAGGACACGGTCTACCAGACTCACTAACAGTTATTATAACAGATGTTAAATCCAGAGCATCAGGACACGGTCTACCAGACTCACTAACAGTTATTATAACAGATGTTAAATCCAGAGCATCAGGACACAGTCAACCAGACTCACTAACAGTTATTATAACAGATGTTAAATCCAGAGCATCAGGACACGGTCTACCACACTCACTAACAGTTATTATAACAGATGTTAAATCCAGAGCATCAGGACACGGTCTACCAGACCCACTAACAGTTATTATAACAGATGTTAAATCCAGAGCATCAGGACACAGTCAACCAGACTCACTAACAGTTATTATAACAGATGTTAAATCCAGAGCATCAGGACACGGTCTACCAGACTCACTAACAGTTATTATAACAGATGTTAAATCCAGAGCATCAGGACACGGTCTACCAGACCCACTAACAGTTATTATAACAGATGTTAAATCCAGAGCATCAGGACACGGTCTACCAGACTCAATAACAGTTATTATAACAGATGTTAAATCCAGAGCATCAGGACACGGTCTACCAGACTCACTAACAGCTATTATAACAGATGTTAAATCCAGAGCGTCAGGACACAATCTACCAGACTCACTAACAGTTATTATAACAGATGTTAAATCCAGAGCATCAGGACACGGTCTACCAGACTCACTAACAGTTATTATAACAGATGTTAAATCCAGAGCATCAGGACACGGTCATCAGGACACGGTCTCACTAACAGTTATTATAACAGATGTTAAATCCAGAGCATCAGGACACGGTCTACCAGACTCACTAATAGTTATTATAACAGATGTTAAAACCAAAGCATCAGGACACGGTCTACCAGACTCACTAACAGTTATTATAACAGATGTTAAATCCAGAGCATCAGGACACGGTCTACCAGACTCACTAACAGTTATTATAACAGATGTTAAATCCAGAGCATCAGGACACGGTCTACCAGACTCACTAACAGTTATTATAACAGATGTTAAATCCAGAGCATCAGGACACGGTCTACCAGACTCACTAACAGCTATTATAACAGATGTTAAATCCAGAGCGTCAGGACATGATCTACCAGACTCACTAACAGTTATTATAACAGATGTTAAATCCAGAGCATCAGGACACGGTCTACCAGACTCACTAACAGTTATTATAACAGATGTTAAAACCAAAGCATCAGGACATGATCTACCAGACTCACTAACAGTTATTATAACAGATGTTAAATCCAGAGCATCAGGACACGGTCTACCAGACTCACTAACAGTTATTATAACAGATGTTAAATCCAGAGCATCAGGACACGGTCTACCACACTCACTAACAGTTATTATAACAGATGTTAAATCCAGAGCATCAGGACACGGTCTACCAGACTCACTAACAGTTATTATAACTGATGTTAATTCCAGAGCATCAGGACACGGTCTACCAGACCCACTAACAGTTATTATAACAGATGTTAAATCCAGAGCATCAGGACACGGTCTACCAGACTCAATAACAGTTATTATAACAGATGTTAAATCCAGAGCATCAGGACACGGTCTACCAGACTCACTAACAGTTATTATAACAGATGTTAAATCCAGAGCATCAGGACACAGTCAACCAGACTCACTAACAGTTATTATAACAGATGTTAAATCCAGAGCATCAGGACACGGTCTACCAGACTCACTAACAGTTATTATAACAGATGTTAAATCCAGAGCATCAGGACACGGTCTACCAGACCCACTAACAGTTATTATAACAGATGTTAAATCCAGAGCATCAGGACACGGTCTACCAGACTCAATAACAGTTATTATAACAGATGTTAAATCCAGAGCATCAGGACACGGTCTACCAGACTCACTAACAGTTATTATAACAGATGTTAAATCCAGAGCATCAGGACACGGTCTACCAGACTCACTAACAGTTATTATAACAGATGTTAAATCCAGAGCATCAGGACACGGTCTACCAGACTCACTAACAGTTATTATAACAGATGTTAAATCCAGAGCATCAGGACACGGTCTACCAGACTCACTAACAGTTATTATAACAGATGTTAAATCCAGAGCATCAGGACACGGTCTACCAGACTCACTAACAGTTATTATAACAGATGTTAAATCCAGAGCATCAGGACACGGTCTACCAGACTCACTAACAGTTATTATAACAGATGTTAAATCCAGAGCATCAGGACACGGTCTACCAGACTCACTAACAGTTATTATAACAGATGTTAAATCCAGAGCATCAGGACACGGTCTACCAGACTCACTAACAGTTATTATAACAGATGTTAAATCCAGAGCATCAGGACACGGTCTACCAGACTCACTAACAGTTATTATAACAGATGTTAAATCCAGAGCATCAGGACACGGTCTACCAGACTCACTAACAGTTATTATAACAGATGTTAAATCCAGAGCATCAGGACACGGTCTACCAGACTCACTAACAGTTATTATAACAGATGTTAAATCCAGAGCATCAGGACACGGTCTACCAGACTCACTAACAGTTATTATAACAGATGTTAAATCCAGAGCATCAGGACACGGTCTACCAGACTCACTAACAGTTATTATAACAGATGTTAAATCCAGAGCATCAGGACACGGTCTACCAGACTCACTAACAGTTATTATAACAGATGTTAAATCCAGAGCATCAGGACACGGTCTACCAGACTCACTAACAGTTATTATAACAGATGTTAAATCCAGAGCATCAGGACACGGTCTACCAGACTCACTAACAGTTATTATAACAGATGTTAAATCCAGAGCATCAGGACACGGTCTACCAGACTCACTAACAGTTATTATAACAGATGTTAAATACAGAGCATCAGGACACAGTCTACCAGACTCACTAACAGTTATTATAACAGATGTTAAATCCAGAGCATCAGGACACGGTCTACCAGACTCACTACAGTTACTATATACCTGTTCAGAATCCATTTTGTTCTGACGGAGCAGTAAAAGATGTTTATTTTTAAAATGATAATGATCGACCAAATTATTTCATAATGATTATTTTCCAAACAAAGCAGAGAGAACATCACATTTGAGTAAGTAATTATCAGTGTTTAAGTAAATGCAGCTAGCTTCAGTTAATTTAGTCCATACTCAAACAGTTAGTGATTCAGTTGTATAGAGAAATGGACATCAACCGGTTATGCAGACTTTTTATTAGTTAGTCTACATTTATAAACAATATACATTCAATTAATAATATTGATTTAGTATTTATATTTAGCCAGAAAATAGCACATTATAGTTGACATCAACTGACTGGACCAAACTAAAGTGTTATAACAGATGTTAAATCCAGAGCATCAGGACACGGTCTACCAGACTCACTAACAGTTATTATAACAGATGTTAAATCCAGAGCATCAGGACACGGTCTACCAGACTCACTAACAGTTATTATAACAGATGTTAAATCCAGAGCATCAGGACACGGTCTACCAGACTCACTAACAGTTATTATAACAGATGTTAAATCCAGAGCATCAGGACACGGTCTACCAGACTCACTAACAGTTATTATAACAGATGTTAAATCCAGAGCATCAGGACACGGTCTACCAGACTCACTAACAGTTATTATAACAGATGTTAAATCCAGAGCATCAGGACACGGTCTACCAGACTCACTAACAGTTATTATACCAGATGTTAAATCCAGAGCATCAGCACACGGTCTACCAGACTGACTAACAGTTATTATAACAGATGTTAAATCCAGAGCATCAGGACACGGCCAAAACTGTAAGGGTTTGTGTGTGTGTCCCTGTTTTGTGCACGTTTCTGTCTCCCTCTAGTGGTTGTTTCATGTATATAGTTTTGTCACTCATTTTCCCACCCTTGTTCATTTGTTGCTTGTTAGTTCATTATATAGTCTCCCCAGTGTCTCTTGTGTTTGTTGGGTCATTGTTTCCTGTTGCGTGTTCCATTCCTAGTAAGTCTGTTCTCTCTTGTAATAAAGTCTCTGTTTATTGTTAACCCTGTGTTCTCCCTGTTATGTTCTGTTGAGCTCCTCCTTCCAAACACCCCTTTAGTCTGCAAACGTGACGAAAACACTTCTATATCAGCAAAATTAATCTACTGATCATATTGATCAATTAACATTTTTATGTTTGGGTCACTTCATGTACATTAAATACACATTAGTATATTTTAATGTGCCTATTTAAATGCACAATTACTCTTTTATTAATAGAATTTATGTACATGTTGTTCATATTCCCCGTTTATAATATTGCAACAAATGCTACTATAGTTGTCATTGTTGTATGTTTACTTTTGATATTATTATTGCTGTGTATATGTTGTTTGCTGAACTGCAGTGACTGACATCAAGTGTCTGTTAGCGCCCCCTACTGGTTAGTTTATGTAATACCTGTTTGGGGGAGGGGACAGGTTGCACAGGTGAAACCAGAAGTAAATACCTGTTCAGTCTCCATTTTGTTCTGACGGAGCAGCAATATATTTTGTTTTGACGGAGCAGTATAAGATAAGAATTTTTTACTGAAAACGATCAAACAAATGATTTCATATTGATTATTATGAAACCAAAGCAGAGAGAACAACAACTTGGAGTAAGTAATTATCAGTATTAAAGTAAGTGCTGCTACTTCAGTTAAGTTAATCAGTCCATATTCTCAAATAGGGAGTGAATCAGTTGTAAAGAGAAATGGACGTCAAAGCAAATATTCATTACATGTTTGTTATTTAATCCTATTTACTTAATTAAAGTTGTGTGTCATTGCTCAGTTTGTTTCTACTCCAGACATTGTGTCTTCTAGTCTTTACTGTATAATTATTGATCCAAAGTGTGTGTTCTTCTCCATTATGTGTTTACAGGTCTGAGCAAACAGAGAGAACAGGGCTACTTCCTTTAAAATGAGTCTTACTGGGGGGAGAGAAGACAGGGGCACTGCCTCTGAAATCAGTCTCTCTGGGGAACATGACACCACAGCTAAAAGGTGACAATATCTACATTTGGTTTTAGAATGTGCTTCCCCATTTGAGTTCAGATGAGTTCTTTATTTCCCCTTTTGTGTTGAAGCCCAATCCAGCTGGATAAACCAGTTAACCAGTATTATTATTGTCAGAGATTTTTAGTTGCTCTAAACACACTAGTCACTCCTATGTCCACTATGTACAAAACACACTGGAACCTCCTTCATTATAAATTATAGGGTCCAGAAAGAGACACAGACTAACTGAGTCCAAATACAACAATCACTCCTTAGAAAGTCCTCTATAAACATAAACACTCTGTTGTATTTAACTATTATTTCCAGGGACCAAAAGAGAGACCAACCTCTCCTGTACCCAGCTGTGTGTCCATGAAGAGTGACCAGTCTATGGGACACCCTATACTGTTCAGTAAACGAGTTTCAAGGTGAGAAACAGAGGGAATGAGGAGGGAAATACATAGTTTATAATTAATTTATAATAAATACACCATTTGTTTGTTCTAGGTTCTGGTGTTTATTATAATGTCATGTTTTGCCCACAGAGATCAACAGGAGAGAACAGAGACTCAGATTCTCAGTGGTCAGTCTGTCCAGAGTCATCAAACAGACCTGTCCTCCATATTCACTGTATGTGGTCTTGTTATGTTAATTTATTTATGTTTACCTCAAGTAAAGTTAATCTGTCAATCATTCATGCATTTGTTAATATTGTTCTGGTAATTAAATTTAATTCAGTCCCATGTGAACTTTTTCCACTCTGCTTCTTTCAGTTACTTGAACAGAATATCATGATATTTGTGAAGAAAGAGTTAGAGAGGTTCAAGACAATGGTGAGTTCAGATCTCCCAGAAGGCTCTGAGAGTCAGAGAGAGGATGAGGAAGGTGTGGACCCTGAAGATGTGAAGCAGGAGAGCAGTGCCAAAGAGGGAGCTCTGAAGATCACACTGCATGTCCTGAGGAACATGAACCAGAAGGAGCTTGCTGACACACTGGAGAAAAGTAAGAGTTGTCTGACTTTACTGTTTCATTATGAGGAACATTTAAAAGCTTTTTGTAGCTGTTTACCTCAATAATAACATAGGACCTTTAAGACCTTTGTGACCTCTTCTAGTAGTGATGTGTTGAATAAATTAACATAGAAGACAGAGAGAGTGAAGAGACAGAGAAGATTAGAATATACTACTAATTATTATAACTCAATTCTACAATACTGTATTTTTGAAAACTTAAAATTCAGTTTTCTCTTCATTCAGGTCAGCTTGCTATGATTTGTCAATGTGAACACAAGTCTTACCTGAAGAAGAAGTGTCAGTCTGTATTTGAGGGTATCGCTAGAGAAGGGAACCCAAAACTTCTGAATAAGATCTACACAGAACTCTACATTACAGAGGGTGGAAGTGGAGAAGTCAATAATGAACATGAAGTGAGACAGATTGAGAGAACAACCAGGAAACAAGCAAGACCAGAGACAGCAATCAAATGTAATGACATCTTCAAACCCATACCTGGACAAGACAAACCTATCAGAACTGTGCTGACAAAAGGTGTCGCTGGAATTGGAAAAACTGTCTCTGTGCAGAAATTCATTCTAGACTGGGCTGAAGGAAAAGCCAATCAGGATCTCCAATTTGTTTTTTCACTTCCCTTTAGGGAGCTGAATTTGATGAAAGCGGAAAAACTCAGTTTGATTCAACTCATCAATCATTTCTCAATTGAAACCAAAACAGCAAGAATCTCAAACTACACCAACTATAAAGTTCTGTTCATCTTTGATGGTCTGGATGAGTGCCGACTGCCCCTTGACTTCAAGAACAACAAGAGCTGTTCTGACGTCAGAGAGTCAACTACAGTGGATATGCTGCTGACAAACCTCATCAGGGGAAATCTGCTTCCCTCTGCTCTCCTCTGGATAACTACCAGACCTACAGCAGCCAATCAGATCCCTTCACTGTGTGTTGACCAGGTGACAGAGGTGAGAGGGTTCAATGACCCCCAGAAAGAGGAGTACTTCAGGAAGAGATTCAGTGATGAGGACCTGGCCAGCAGAATCATCTCACACATAAAGACATCAAGGAGCCTCCACATCATGTGCCACATACCAGTCTTCTGTTGGATTGTTGCTACAGTCCTTGAACACATGTTGTCTACAGATGATAAAGTAGTGCTGCCCAAGACCATAACAGACATGTACTCACACTTTCTTGTGTTTCAGTCCACAAATAGTAATGTAAAGTATGATGGGAAAAAAGAGACAGATTCACACTGGAATACAGAGAGAATTATGACACTGGGAAAACTGGCTTTTCAACAGCTACAGAAAGGCAACCTGGTTTTCTATGAAACAGACCTGAAAGAGTGTGGCATTGATATGAATGAAGCATCAGTGTACTCAGGAGTCTGTACACAGATGTTTAGAACAGAGGCTGTGCGCCAGGAGAAGGTGTTCTGCTTTGTCCATCTGAGCATTCAGGAGTTTCTAGCTGCTGTTTATGTGTTTCTCTCATTCAACAACAATAATACAAATCTAATGAATAAACAACAACAATCAACCATCAGACGTCTGAAAGGGAAAATAGAGTTGCAAAAGACTGCAGTGGATAAAGCCCTCCAGAGTAAGACTGGACACCTGGATCTTTTTCTTCGCTTCCTTCTGGGCCTCTCACTGGAGTCAAATCAGAAGCATTTACAAGGTTTACTGATAAAGACCAGAAGCAGCTCACAGAGACATGAAGAAACAGTCAATTACATCAAGGAGAAGATCAGGGAGAATCCCTCTTCAGAGAGATGCATCAATCTGTTCCACTGTCTGAATGAACTGAATGACCATTCTCTAGTGGAGGAGATCCAAAGATACCTGAGTTCAGGAAGTCTGTCCAGAGCAGAACTGTCACCTGCACAGTGGTCCGCTCTGGTCTATGTGTTACTGACTTCAGAAGAGGAGATTGATGTGTTTGACCTGAAGAAATACTCCACATCAGAGAAAGGTCTTCTGGGGTTGCTGCCACTAATTAAGACCTGCAGAACTGCTCTGTAAGTACAGTCATGCAAAATACCCCCCCCCACACACACACACAAACAAACCATCCTATTACATCTACAGTATATAATGTAAGAGGCAATGGCAGTTTTAAAAGTTTGTCCGAATGTAGAGTGTATATATTTTTATTTCTATAGAGGTCACTCTCAGAGTTATTTTGAACTGTTGTTTTGTTTTTGACATCATTTATTATTTAATAACATTAATGATGTTTCCTTTCTGTATAAAACCTTTTGTTTCTGTATATAAAGTAGTCACATTTGTTTGTCATATATTGTATTAAACCTAATTAGGGAAACTACTTAGCTTTCTGGTCCAATCTGCTAATTAGCTAATCTACTGGGTCTTCCTTCATATTTTCTATATAGGAAGTTTTGTTTCTGAAAAGGAAGTCACATTTGTGTCTCATGTATTGACTGTCAGTTTATAAAGTATGTCCTAATTAGAGTTGACATGACAGTGATGTAATGTATAAAGACTATTCTAATGTTATTCTGAACTATTGTTCTGTTTGTGACATCATGATAATCTCTCTCCAGACTGTCAGGTTGTGGAATCACTGAGGAAGGCTGTGCTTCTCTGGTCTCAGCTCTGAAGTCAAACCCCTCACATCTGAAAGAGCTGGATCTGAGTAACAATGACCTGAAGGATACAGGGGTGAAGCAGCTCTCTGATTTGGTAAAAGATCCACAATGTAAACTGGAGACTCTGAGGTGAGTAATAATAAACAAAACACAATTTACAACACAACAATATACATGACAACAACACAACAGAGGGACAACAAAACAGAAGGGAATACAAACATCTGCTGTGTTTCCACCTCCACCTGCTCTGAGCTGCCAGCAGGTCCAAGCCTCCATCCCTGGTAAAGACCAAACCCTGTCAGACATTCCAGCAGGTCTGGATGGAAACACACCACAACTTACAGGACGCCCATTACAAAATAAATATCCTGACATAATAAATAATAATGTTCTGTTAGTCCAAGTATAGTAAACATTGGAACTAATCTTCATTCCACCCCTCTGTTGTCCACTGATCCATCATTCATTCTCTCTATATTTTATTACACTCTTTCTTTGTGAAGATATCCCTCCATTCTACCATGTTGTTTCATAGCTACTTGAACTTCCCCATCTGTAACATTTCTTCAGGAATTGCCTGGTTGCAGAATACTGACGCTGCCCAGGGATCTAGCATATTACAGAGCAATTAGTCTCAGTGCTGCCTGGGTGGATGGGTGGAAGTCACACAGAGCTGCCATGTCACATTGTCCTCTAGCGACTCCTTGTGGTTGAGTGGTCGGCTGTAATCTCAGTCATGGTTGTATAGTTTCCTTCACACTTGTATCAGCTAAACACTTCCTGGTTGTGTGAGCAGTGTGATATCAATCAGAATGGCTTGTTATTGTTCTAATCTTTTGACTGTCCCATAACTTCTGTCTAGATGTTGTGTCTCATAACCCAGAGCCCAGCAATTTATATATTTGTGTGTTCAGGGTTGATGTGGGATAAATCATTTTACTTTATTTATATTTTTGCAGGCAGGGTGGGAAATTAACTAATTTGACCACCAGCCACAGTGGCTATAGATGCCAAATTTGACCAGACACTTTTATTTTTTAACAGACACTTTTTCCGGATTCAAATTTAAGTGCACCTATTTTGAATTGCTTCTATTTATTATGTTTTAATATTAATACAGGCAAATAAAAGGTAATGTGAAAAAAACCCTGCAAAACCATGGTAAAATTGTGTTTGGTCAAATTCTACAGTAATTGGAGGCCTACATTTTAATGAACAAAACAAACATCTTTCAGTAACATAGCATTAAAGTGTCACTTTAGTCTTCTTCAGAGTCATCATCTTCCTCCTCAGATGTCTCCTTCTCATCTTCAAGTTGGGTCATTCTCTTCTTCGCTTCTCTTTCCATGAAATCTGTCCTCCTCTCTCTGACGCTGGCCTGATGCCACAGATGTATGGCTGAGTCGGGATCAAAGTGTTCAATGTCAGGTCTGGACAGGTCCAGCCTCAGACGTGACCTCCAGTCACTCTTCACTTGTTTAATCAAATTGAAACCATGTTCACAGTCTGCTGTGGAGGCTGGAATACACAGTAATACATGGACAAGCTGAAGGAAATCAGGGCACTGGCCTCCCAGTCTCTGATTTATCTCTGGCCAGGTCAGCTGGTCCATGTTTGGATGCTGCTGATACAAACTGCTCTTGAGGAATGTCCACTGGTCTGGAATCAGATCCAAATGGGCCCCAGAGGAGGCCAATAGTGGACCAAAGTGCTTTATAAGACACTCCACATTTGAATCTCCAAAATATGCAGACACACACAAGGAGCACAAACAGTAAGAAGGCTTCTCTGTACAAGATTCACCCCCTCCGAATCTGGTGACTGGATCTTACTCACACAATTGCATATTTTAATCAATTACGTTAAACTATTCATTTATTTATCATTAGTACCATTATAATGAGTTTATTAACTTAATTTAAACTATATTGATAGCCTCTGAGGAAGTGGTCTAGCGCCCTGAAGAGATGTGCAAGACACCTGGTACCTGTTGAGTTTACTCTTGTGATAGAACACATAGAGGGAAGACAAGATGTCATCCAACTTTGTGCACTGGGGGCAACTCTTCACTGCATCCTTAAATGTCAGCTCCAGCCTATGGGCTATGCAATGGACACCCAGGATATA
This sequence comes from Dallia pectoralis, assembly GCA_029465975.1. Lineage (NCBI taxonomy): Eukaryota > Metazoa > Chordata > Actinopteri > Esociformes > Umbridae > Dallia > Dallia pectoralis. Next base: position 10,027,205 of record CM055745.1, on the reverse strand, counting down.
GGACTTGTCACCACATAGTCTGCTGACCACTCCACTTCAGGACCCTGTCATCACTGCTGCTCCATCTGTTGCACAAGCAACCAGTTTCTCCTGCCAACTCTCTTCATCCTCACACACCTCTCTCTTCATCCTCACACACCTCTCTCTTCATCCTCACACCTCTCTCTTCATCCTCACACACCTCTCTCTTCATCCTCACACACCTCTCTCTTCATCCTCACACACCTCTATATTCATCCTCACACACCTCTCTCTTCATCCTCACACACCTCTCTCTTCATCCTCACACACCTCTCTCTTCATCCTCACACACCTCTCTCTTCATCCTCACACACCTCTCTCTTCATCTTCACACACCTCTCTCTTCATCTTTATGATGGCTTCTGTGATGTTCTCTGCATTTGGCTTTTCAACAGCCTGGATTCCATCAAAGTGCACCTGGACTTTCCCTGCTTGTCTCACTCTGGTGTACAGAAGCTCTTCCTCCAACACTGCACTGTCAGTTGATCCATCTGACATAATTGCCAGATACTTTGAAGGATCAATCTTATCTTTAAGCTGCCTCCTCGACACCTCAGTAATGTAGTCCATGAAAACCCTGGCCTGCTTCTTGTTCTGATAAGTTTTCTCTATCACCAGTCCTTTCTGCTCATCCACTCTGAAAGGAGTTAGAATGAGAACTGTGACTTTGATAACATTGACCTCCTCTATAAATATGTAATTAGTTTTATCCATTTAACAATGAGTCATACTGCACTATTTCCTGTCAGCTGCTAAAAAAGCCATCAATCTATCAATCACAAAACGGCTGTTGCATGTAAAAAAGTGCACACACACACACACACCACTATGGACTAGTGTGTTTTATAGAGGTGTGACATCAAAACCAAATTCCCAAAAATATTAAACAGATTAAGGAATTTAGAAAGAAATAATACTGATTGTATCTTGAACTACCCAAAGAGGGTGTTTAATTGCAGAAGCAGTTTGTAAAATCATGATTGACTCTGCAGGCTTTCAGGATGTCTGGTCACAGAGGAAGGCTGTGCTTCTCTGGTCTCAGCTCTGAAGTCAAACCCATCACACCTGAAAGAACTGGATCTGAGTTACAACCACCCAGGAGACTCTGGAGTCAGACTGCTCTCTGCTGGACTGGAGGATCCACACTGGAGACTGGAGAAACTCAAGTATGTCCTGTAGATGTTTTCTCTGTCAGTAACCAGTAGGGGTGTGACGAGATCCTGTGATATTGAACGTGACAATATGTGTTGTTGAGTTGAAAAGCATGTGTGTCGTGTATGTGTTGGGGTGTAATGAGGAAGATTGTGTGTGGTGTATTTAGTTTTATGGTGTGCTGTTGTATACAATTTAAACAGTTGGGGGGTGAATGTTTGTGAGGGGTATCTAATGTGTGTGTGTATGGGGTGCGTGCGTGTGTGGGGGGTGTCTAAGTTGTGTGTGTGTGGTATGTGTGTGTGTGTGCGGGGGTGTGTGTGGGGAGGTGTCTACTGTGTGTGTGTGTGTGGGGGGGTAGTTGTGTGTGTGTGGTGGTGTGTGTGTGTGTGTGTGTGTGGGTGTGTGTGTGTGTGTGTGTGTGTGTGTGTGTAATACAGGTTGTGTGTCACTGAATGACAGTCTGCTCCTCTTCTTCTTCCACAGTCTGAATCATTGTGGAGAGAAGTGGTTGATATCAGGACTGAAGAAATGTAAGTGATTTATTATACAGAACATATATTCAGCTGCTGTGTGTGTGTGTGTGTATGTGATCACATGTGTGTGTGTTCACATGTACGTGTGTATGTGTGTTCACATGTGTGTGAGTTTGTTTCTGTTTGTGTGTTTTTGTTTTTGTGTCTTAATCACCAATATTACATAATATTATACACACGTATCGTGTAAGGTGTAGTGCAGGTAGCCAGGTTTAGAGGTAATCCATTTAATCAGAGTTTATTAAACAATCAACATAAAACAAATTGAGTACGGTGAAAACACTAAACTATTGTAAGGAAAATAAACATGCGCATATAGCAACATACAAAACGTTCACGAACAACATCAAATTGTCACGAGTGGTGTGGGGGCGTGGCTACACAGTCCTTTCGGTGATTCACTTCCTTGTTTATGTTTTGTCACTCAGCTGTTTCTTTTGTAATCTACTGGGCTATAAAAGGGGAGCTAACAAGTCCCTCCTTGTTCAGCATTGTTACATGTCACGGTAAGATAGAGAGGTGTGGGTTGTTATATGACTATTGTGGTTTCTGGGATGTTTTGTTTTTAAGTCGCTATATGCGCACATTTCCTTTTCAGTTAACCAGTTAGTCTTTTTCGCTGGTTACGGTTTGTTTTATGTTTATTGTGTACCAATAAAACGACCTAACGGATTATACGGCTCCTGCAAATGGCCTGCTACACCACACTTCGCCGCAGCATCCATGACACAAATATACAAACACTTACCTCGAATATAACGTGTGAAATGGAACAATGCTAAGCAAAGTGGTGACTTTCTAGCAACCCTTTATAGCCCAACTAATGAAAGATAGCAAACAGCTGTGACAGAATGTAAACAATGAGATCGTGCATGAGATCACCAAATGTCTCCCGTGTTGAAACAAAACCTCACCACTCGTGACACACATTAAAGAAATACAACATGTGTGTATACTATGAATGATGATGTGTAATATTGTGTCTCATCCATCAGATGTGTGTGTATAATATGAATGATGATGTGTAATATTGTGTCTCATCCATCAGATGTGTGTGTGTGTGTGTGTGTATAATATGAATGATGATGTGTAATATTATGTCTCATCCATCAGATGTGTGTGTATAATATGAATGATGATGTGTAATATTGTGTCTCATCCATCAGATGTGTGTGTATAATATGAATGATGATGTGTAATATTGTGTCTCATCCATCAGATGTGTGTGTATAATATTAATGATGATGTGTAATATTGTGTCTCATCCATCAGATGTGTGTGTATAATATTAATGATGATGTGTAATATTGTGTCTCATCCATCAGATGTGTGTGTGTGTATAATATGAATGATGATGTGTAATATTGTGTCTCATCCATCAGATGTGTGTGTATAATATTAATGATGATGTGTAATATTGTGTCTCATCCATCAGATGTGTGTGTCTATAATATGAATGATGATGTGTAATATTGTGTCTCATCCATCAGATGTGTGTGATCTCACACTGGACCCAAACACAGTAAACAGAAACCTCTATCTGTCTGAGGAGAACAGAAAGGTGACGAGGAGGAGAGAGGAGCAGCTGTATCCTGATCACCCAGAGAGATTTGAATACTATCACAGGTGTTGTGTAGAGAGGGTCTGTCTGGACGCTGTTACTGGGAGGTGGAGTGGAGGGGGGGAGGGGCTGTTATAGGAGTGACATATAAAGGAATCAACAGGAGAGGGGGTGGTGACTGTGTGATTGGATACAATGACAAGTCCTGGAGTCTGATGATGATGGTGATGATGATGACAGTTACTCTGTCAGGCACAATAATAACAGAACTCCCATATCTGTCACCCCCTCAGACTCCCACAGAGTAGGAGTGTATCTGGACTGGCCAGCCGGCACTCTGTCCTTCTACAGGGTTTCCTCTGACACACTGACCCACCTGTACACATTCAGCACCACATTCACTGACCTCCTCTATCCAGGGTTTAGGTTTATTATAACACCTCAGTGTCTCTGTGTCAGATGGAGAGAAAGAGACAGAAACAGCAGAGATGAGCTCTTAAACTTTTATTAACTTTTAGTTGATTTTTGTAATATCAGGGGGCAATCACTTTTTCACACGGTGCCATGTAGGTCTTGTCCCTTAATAATAACGACCTTCATTTAAAAACTGTGTTATCTTTGACTAATGTTTAAATTTATTTGATGATGTGAAACATGTAAGTGTGACAAACAAGCAATAAAATGAGAAATCAGGAAGGTGGCAGACACTTTTTCACACCACTGTAGTGGATAACTACGTAGGAAACCTGTGTTTAATAAAGAGTGTAGGCCGCCCAGAATATTGAAGAAGGAACAGGTATAGCATACATCGTTCTATCATCTTAAATTAAATTATAGCCAGAATCAAGGAACTGGTGTCCCAAAAAGACCAAGAGAAGCTAATCCATGCATTTATCTCCAGTAGGGTTGACTACAGTAATACAGTAATTTAACTGGACTTCCCAACAAGACTGTAAAACATCTGCATCTATAAATCTCTGAACGGTCTGGGCCCTGAATACATCTCTGATATGTTTGAGGATTATAAACCAAGCAGGGCACTCAGATCACTGAACTCAGGACAGCGAATAGAGTCCAGAGTCAAAACTAAACATGGTGATGCTGCATTCAGCAGTTACGCTGCATGCAACTGGAATAAATTACCAGAAGATCTTTGACGTGCCCCAAACGTATCAATGTATCAGGTTAAAAACATTTATCTTTTCAACATGTCTATGAGTGCTTAAACTTCTATTTTTTATTTTGTATTCCACATTGCATTGCCTATTTGATGTTTCTATTCGAATACACGGCATAAATCACTCCATTGGGAGAAAGGTTCTAAGTACCTTTAAAAAACCACCTGTTGGGACATTTAGGGGTAGAATAGGCTGTGCAGTAAACAGTTTTGGGATAATGTGCCACATTATGTTGTATCATTATTTTATAACATGTCACCATCTAAGTGCCACATTATGTTGTATCAGTATATTATAACATGTCACCATCTAAGTGCCACATTATGTTGTATCAGTATATTATAACATGTCACAATCTAAGTGCCACATTATGTGGTATCAGTATATTATAACATGTCACCATCTAAGTGCCACATTATGTTGTATCAGTATATTATAACATGTCACCATCTAAGTGCCACATTATGTGGTATCAGTATATTATAACATGTCACCAGCGTCCAGATGGCTTGGTATCATTTTTGACAATTTTTGGGTATTGAGTCGCCAATGAATCATGTTTTAATAGTGTGATATGTCCAATACCTAAACACACATCCAGGATGATACCAATGGTTATCTGAAACTATCCACAAAGGTCACTTTAGGTTTCTGGTTGAAAACAGTGTCAACATGTTGGCTAGACGATTCGATTGTTCATAAAGTGGTCCTTTAACTATATAAAGTAATAGTTTTACAATATATTCCATGAAATGTAATAGTTGAAAAGACCAGACAAAAGCAACATACCAGCTTAACCAGACATTATTTTATTGTTGTCAAAATAACACCATCTTACTTCTTAACTGTCAATAATGATAATATTTTTTTGTTTTCTGTTTATTTTGTTTCTGTTCATAACTGCTTTTTTAATAGACTGTTAAGTCTATTTTAATTATCTTTTTATGCTTTTATTTGTTTTTATTCTGATGCATGGCATAAATGAAAACCTGTAATGTATACATAAAAGATCTGAAAAGGACCTTTGGCCAGCGGAGCCGTGTTTTAAAGACCTGGAGGTTCTAAAGACTTACAGGCCAGGTTCAGAATACCTGTTGGCTCAAAAAGACCTAGATGTTCTAGAGAAAGACTTATTGGCCAGGTTCTAAAGACCTGGAAAGGTTCTAAAGACCTTTTGAATAAATAAGTAGGGCACTGGTTCAATTCCCCCCGCCGGACGCTACATTGGTGTGGGATTGGCAGCGAGGGCCATCGGAGAGGCGTGTCTCCGTGAGGGACTTTGGATAAGTGAAGCGTGAGGACACGCTCTCCCGTTTGGTGGGGTAATGTAGCGACCCTGCTGGTAAACAGGTTTTTTTGTAGATGGCTCTGCCCAGCGATTTCCCTCAGGGGAGCCGTAACTTCAGCATTACAGATTGTTATAAAATGCATGTATTTTATTTTTTATTCTTTTATTCTGATAAAAGCATGTATTTTATCAATTTATTATTATTTTCCTCTGTAAAGCACACTGAATTGCTTCTATGTATGAATTGTGCTATATAAATAAACTTGTGTGCTATAGAGAATATTGTATTCCTACAGAAAAAGCTAATTGGAAATTCTGTACTGAGAAAAGTTATACTTCTAAACTACTCAGTCAAGCAACATAATTATGTCCAGTAGGTGATGCTTATGACTAAATAAAACACACTTTAACAGACTTGCTAAATTTTTTTCTTTAATTATAATTTTTTCTTTATATTATTAATTAATTACTTTTTGTTCGTAATGTGACGATGGACTACATTGTGTCCTCGAAGAGAGAATTTCATATGAAAGCTGAGAAAGACACATATTTTACTACTAAGGAAATTGGGGGTTTATTCCATCATGACAAATAATGGAATCTCCTGGCTCATTTTGATACATTTTGCTAATTTAAATAGGAGTTCTGTTCCATTGGATTCCCTGCTTAGTTTCCAAGGTAACTTATACCGCTGACCCAGCCTGCTCACTTTCAGCTTAACTGTCCAGAATAGTTCAGCTGTGTTTCATTTTACCATGCAAGAATCTACGTGTTTAATTTAATTCCTACAATATGTGTGGGAGCGGTTCAGTCGGTCCAGAATAGTTCACCTAAGCAGTCAGCTGGAACCACACATAGCGAAGCACACTCACCGTAGCCAAGCCTTGATCACTGTTCAGTCTGTTTATAAAGCTCTGCGTTTCTCTGCATGTGGGACAGTCTTGTACATTGTGGTGATAAAGAAGGTTTTGTGAAGAAAACTGAATGCTGGAAAATAAGATGGGCAAATCTTTTGAAATCAATACCTGAACATTTTCAGCCCATTCCCAGGTTATCTTAAAACACAAAGAATCGAGAAAGTGATTTATTCAATTGCATATACAGTGAAGGAAGAGATTATTTGATCCCTTGCTGATTTTGTAGGTTTGCCACTGACAAGACATGACCAGTCGATAATGTTAATGCTAGGTTTATTCAAACAGTGAGATTGAGAATATCAACAAATAAATCCAGGATAACGCATTTCAAATAAGTTATACATTGATTTGCATTTTAATCAGTGAAACAAATATCAACAATATTGCCAACTGACCCAGTACTAATAATAATACTGTCACTACAGTCTCACTGACCCAGTACTAATAATAATGTGGAGTTTACTCAGGAGTGGTGGGACAAGGCCACCGACAGGATACGGTCTACCACGCCATGTGCCCGGCTCGGCCTCATCCAATTCAAGGTGCTTCACAGAGTTCACTTTTCCAAGGCGAGGCTATCTGAGACATACCCCGATGTCGCGGACAGGTGTGATAGATGTGGAGCTTCCCCATGCGATCTGACTCACATGTTTGCTCGATGCCCCTCTCTTCAGAACTACTGGGGCACCATCTTTACGATCCTATCGGACGTGCTGGAAGTCGCTTTGGACCCTTGCCCGTTGATAGCTGTCTTCGGTCTGCCTGGGGTTGTGTCTCTCCTTTCTCACAAACACGCAGATATGTTGCCTTTACGTCCCTGCTGGCCCGTCGTAGAATCCTCCTGAATTGGAAGTCTGCCTGCCCTCCATCTGCCTCATGCTGGCTAAAGGATGTCATTTACTTCCTACGACTGGAGAAGGTGAAGTTTAAGCTGCTCTGTCTTTCTGTCTGTCTCCTGTCGTTGTTCTGCCTGTCGTTCATGTTTGTTCAGTGTTGTGCACTTGGGGTGATGGGGCCCCTATTCAATTATTTTACCTTCCTCCTACTCTGTTGGGTCCCATTGGGCGAGGTGGTGAAGGGTGTGAAGGTTTTTGTTTTTTGTTTCGTTTTGCAAAATACTAAAACTGGACTGTATTACCTTAAGTCATTATCTGTTGCACCTGTACTGTGTCCAATTAACAGACATATAAAAAACTGCAGTCTCACTGATTCAGTCAGTACTAATAATAATACTGTCACTACAGTCTCACTGACCCAGTACTAATAATAATACTGTCACTGCAGTCTCACTGACCCAGTACTAATAATAATACTGTCACTACAGTCTCACTGACCCAGTACTAATAATAATACTGTCACTACAGTCTCACTGACTCGGTACTAATAATAATACTTACTCCATACAGCCCATTACCACAGCTTCAATTAAAAAACTTAAAATGATGTGTCCTGGGTGTGCCTTCTGAAGATTCAATATTTATAGTTATATTTGACATCACCTATCCTGTTAGCTGCAGTGAATCATGCTGGGCTTTTATTATGTTGGTGGAGATGACATGTGACTGATCTCCTCAGTACCTGTATTGCTGTGTCATCATCTTGTAAACTGACCATCTAAACATGATGAGATACTTCCTTCCTCCTGACTCATTGGATTAGTTAAGATAGTCTGTATTGATAAACAGTAACATGGACAGGTTAAAGTGGTGAGGGAGGAGTGTCCTGCTTAATTTAAATATTATCTGTGTTGATGTCAAAATGGGACACTTATTCACTTATATAACTTTGAGCTTATATAACTCTCGCACCTGAATCAGATGTGGGTGATTAAAATGGGCACAGCTGGTTTTGATTTGGTGATGATGTTTGTTCAATTTCACTGGGTCTTGTAACACGGTGTGGGATATTGTTAAAATGACATGTTACTGTAGGTGAGTATTGGGTTTATATTTGGGATTGCCTGTGATTTGATGTTTGTTCTAAGTTGCGAGTTTGCGCACTTTCATTTTCATTCACAGTTTAGGTTTGTCACAGTTCGTTGTTTACGTGGTTGTTTTATCATTTGTAAATGAACACCATGAACGGGATTTCTTACCCTGCATGGCTTACTCCTGAACTACAACTTAAAGGATTCGTGACAGAATATCCTATCAGAAAAAGAGCCAGCAGGGCTATTCCTCATTTCCTCCAGCTCAGGAGGAGGATACGCTTTGTAACCGCCGCATCCTGGAGTGCCTGGTCGGCACACTGCGCTTCAGGCAGTTTGGGGAGGAGGCGCAGCTGTCGGGTTGAAGACTAAATCAAGCTATCAAGGATGCATGCATGAGCCAACCAGGTTCCAGGAAAGAGGAGCTGCTGTTCTGGTTTCCTTTACAGCAGCTCCTCTTTCCAGGTTCCAGGAAAGAGGAGCTGCTGTTCTGGTTTCCTTTTCGGCTGAGCACGGTCGTGTTCCCACCTTCCCAGTCTGGACCACCAAAGATGGAGATCCCAAAGCCACCAGGATGAACCTCAAGATTGGCCCTCAAAAGGGCCCTCAATCCTCCAAAGCAGGGGTTCCCAAACTTTTTTAGCTTGAGACCCAAAAGAGAAATTTGGTGTCTCCCTGGGACCCAAACATGAAAAAATACAACGTGAATTGCCATAACATCTACATGTATAAAGTTATGATACAGAACACAACAAAGTATGAATTCTTATGTGAATAATTAAGTGAATAATTTGACATTATTGGTTAGTAAAGCATGATAAATCATATGATTAATAATAATACATTTCCATACTCAGTAACATAAATATTACACTAATTAATCTGGGCAAAATTCAAAAACTTCATAGTCCTGCGGGTGAATTGAACCCACAACCCACGGCTCCGCAGCCGAGCACTCTACACACTACAAACAGCATTGCCATCTAAAAGTCGCACGGCAGGTACTACATATTATTTTTGTCTGCACATATTTCTCTCCACATGCACCCACAATAGCTGAGACCAAACCTACGTCCTTGTATGTATCAGCTCAATTGAGCAAAGTTGCGCGCGTTGAAAGGTGAAAATAGACGCAATGACATGGTTGAGGAGTTTACGCTCGCGGTCCGTCTGTATTCTTTCATTCATTCCCAGGCTACTCTATCTACACCGCATACACGAGTCATGAGAAATGGCTTTTAACGTATATGAAGTTAAACAAACACAGAAAACAATTGAAATGACTGACGTACATTTCCGCTGTCAAAACACTGTCTCCTGAAAGTCTCTTCTTTGCCCAGGAAAAATTATTTTGACTTTCCCTGATGGTGAGGATGTTTCGTTTGGAGATGTCTGTCCAATTCATTCATTTTTAAACTCTCATTACTGAGCACATCCCCACAAAAAACGCATTGAGGCCTCTCCCCTGCATTACGAATGGCTTTGGTGAAGCCAACATTTATAAACTCTACTTTGTATTTTCTTTTCGGCATTATTCCTGCCATGGCAACCGAAGTAATAACAATCGCGATTTTACCTCAGAGCCCAGCCTCTACCAGAGAGCGCATAAAGTCAGGTACAGGGTTGTGAGAAAAGAGGGGGGAGGGGATAAACAGCCTCGCACACAGCATCTGGGCTGATTAGACTAGCGTAGAAAAAAACGCTTGTTTTAGAAAAATGAATTTACATATCATAGAATTGTTATGCATTTGTTCTCTGCCAATTGGCGACCCAATTAAAACGGGTCTGCGACCCACTTTGGGTCACGACCTATACTTTAGGAAACACTGCTCCAAAGGATTAAAAGCACCTACACCCCTGAGGCTTCCCCAAACCAGTTTTGGCGGGCGGTTAAGGGGTTTAAGAGGAGGGTCACGGAGAAGAGCAAGGGGGGGTTACGATGTGTTAGACCCAGCCAGCAGGTGGTCCCTGTCTTACAACTACGCCCGGTGCCAGCTCCTAGACGCCAGGTAAGGTCTCATGTGGTTCCAACACACCCTGTCAGCCTGTGTTGATTAACAGGTTAAAGTGGTGGGGGAGGAGTGTCCTGCTTAATTTAAATATTATCTGTGTTTATTATCATTAACATGAACAGGTTAAAGTGGTGAGGGAGGAGTGTCCTTCTTAAATTAAAAATTATCTGTGTTGCTCAGTTATGTTGTCATCAAGACAGCATGTGGCATCGTCTATTTACCTTCAAGGTATACATTTTATTAATTTATTAATTGTAAACCTTTCATTAAAAAACAGATGAAGCGTTATAACGGAATGGCATTATTTTTTCATATGACAACAAATAATCATAAATATGTATCATATCAATATTTCTTCCAACAGATCATATTACTAATGATAATACACAAACTCTAAATAGAAAATAAAAAAAACGTAAAGACAAAATATATACATGAAACACAGAGATTTTTGTACTTTGAAATACAGGATAGCATTGTTAGAATGAGTGAGCTGTTTTTTATTAGTGTTTTAAAAGCTGATGTTAAAGCAATTTTAAAACCAGCAGATGTAAGTTCAGCTAGGATTGAGGGTTCTCGATCAGTGGTTTATCTATCTTCTTCTGCTGTGAACTTATTAAGAATATAAAAAATGAAGTCTAATTTAATTAAAAGTTTTTATGATAAAAAAGTTGTATGATGCAATATGCTAATTTGCAGATTGTATGTCTCATTACTGTTTCTGTTCAGAAGAGTTTCCTCCCTCAAAAGGGCTGTACTCCCTCTCTAAAACTATAATGTATTTCCCCTCCCCCTCTAACCCCACCCCTCTGACCGAAATAGGAAGTATCTTCCCCTCTCACACAAACACTTCTGAACAGAGAAAACGTTACTGATCCAAATGTTTGTGTTGTACATCTGCAGTAGAGTGAACAACAACTATCAAAATGGCTCAGCAGGGAGTTCTGCTGGATCAGGATCAGTTCTGTTGTTCTGTCTGTCTGGATCTACTGAAGGAACCAGTCACCATCCCCTGTGGACACAGTTACTGTAAGAGCTGTATTGAGAGCTGCTGGGATCAGGATGATCTGAAAGGGGTCTATAACTGTCCTCAGTGCAGACAGACCTTCACCCCAAGACCAACTCTGAGGAAAAATAACATGTTGGCTGAGGTGGTGGACAAACTGAAGAAGACAGGACTCCAGACTGCTTCACCTGGTCTGTGTTCTACTGGACCTGGAGATGTGGTGTGTGATTTCTGTACTGGGACCAGAAAGCAGAAAGCCCTCATGTCCTGTCTGATGTGTCTGACTTCTTACTGTGAGACTCACCTCCAACCTCACTATGAATCTCCTGCCTTTAAGAAACACAAGCTGATTAAAGCCACCACACAACTACAGGAGAAGATCTGCTCTCATCATGACAAACTGCTGGAGGTTTTCTGTCGTACTGATCAGCAGTGTATCTGTATGCTGTGTGTAAAGGATGAACATAAAGGCCATGATACAGTGTCAGCTGCAGCAGAGAGGACAGAGAAACAGGTGAGACCAGAACAACTTTTTAGTAATTGTCTAAAAACCAAATCATTAAAGATAATGTAGGAAGTGGAACTAAGTATGTGTCACAACTCCCTCTGAAGCTATTCTACCGCCATCTACTGGCAGGCTTCGGCGTTCATCGGCACCGGCTTTCTAGTGCCAACATTAGAACTCTTGTAAATTCCTTGTGTTTGGTCTTATGTCTTTGTATGCAATTGTTGCATGTACGGTGTGTGCAGTTTTGTGTTTTTATTCAATTTAAATAGTCTCCTTTTGGAGAATATTTGTCCCTCTGTGTGAGTGTGGCATTGTTTAGCGCTGCATTACTATATTTAGTTAAATATGTCAAGTAAAGCAACTCAATTAATCCGTTCCTGTTCTGGATCCTCCATTTACGTACCCACACTACAGAACTGTTACATTCTTTTTGAATATGAAATTAAATCTGTCCACAGCAGAACATACGGGAAACAACTCTTGATAGATCTGTTATTACTTTGAATATAGTTCACATAACACACTATAATATGTATCACAATTCTTATAACACACTATAACATGTATCACCATTCACATAACACACTATAACATCTATCACCATTCACATAACACACTATCACATGCATCACCACTGGAGACTGGCTACGAGGACCTTGAGATGCTTCTTATGTTATCATGCTGGAAGACCCAGCCACGACCAATCGTCATTGCTCTCACTAAGGGAAGGGGGTTGTTGGCCAAGATCTTGCGATACATGGTCCCATCCATCCTCCCCTCAATACAGTGCAGTCGGCAGAAAAGCATCCCCAAAAATGATGTTTCCACCTCCATGCTTCACAGTTGGGATGATGTTCTTGGGGTTGTACTCATCCTTCTTCTTCCTCCAAACACGGTGATTGAGTTTAGACCGAAAAGCTCTATTTTTGTCTCTTCAGACCACATGACCTTCGCCCATTCCCCCTCTGGATCATCCAGATGGTCATTGGCAAACTTCAGACTGGCCTGGACACCCGCTGGCTTGAGCAGGGGGACCTTGTGTGTGCTGCAGGATTTAAATCCATGATGGGCGTAGTGTGTTTTCTTTGAGACTATAGTCCCAGCTCTCTTCAGGTAATAGACCAGGTCCTCCCGTGTAGTTCTGGGCTGATTCCTCACCTTCCTCATGATCATTGATGCATTAAGCCCCAGACCGTTTTGGAGATAGACTGTTTTCTTGAACTTCTTCCATTTCCTAATAATTGCGCCAACAATTGTTGCCTTCTCACCAAGCTGCTTGCATATTGTCCTGTAGCCCATCCCAGCCGTGTGCAGATCTACAATTATATCCCTCATGTCCTTGCACAGCTCTCTGGTCTTGGCCATTGTGGAGGGGTTGGAGTCTGTTTGATTGAGTGTGTGGACAGGTGTTTTTAAACAGGTAAAAAGTTCAAAGCGGTGCAGTTAATACAGGTAGAGTGGAGAACAGGAGGGCTTCCTAAAAAAAGACTGGCAAGTCTGTGAGAGCCGGAATTCTTACTGGTTGGTAGGTGATGAATTCCTTGTTTCATGCAATAAACTGCAAAATGATTTTTTTAAATCATACAATGTGATTTAGTAGATTTTTGTTTTAGATTCCGTCACTCAGAGTTGAAGAGTACCTATGATAAAAAGTACAGACTTCTACATGCTTTGTAAGTGGGGAAAACCTGCAAAATCACCAGTGTATCAAATACTTGTTCTCCCCACTGTATAGTGAGTGTCATATATAATGGAAAAGAGCAATATCTAGATGTGAGAGCAGATTTCAAAATGTACAAATAGCAGTAGTAGAGCAATGTTTTATTGTATATACAGTTGTGCAAATAGAGCAATGTCCAGTTATAGTACAGTATGTCCACCAATGTCTATCCTATCAGAGCTGATAGTGACTAGGGGGGTTATGGCGGGGGGGACAAAGGCCAGTCTAGTGCAAGAGGCATGTTCCTTCCGTCTTTAGGAAGAAGCTGTTCTTGTGACTGAATGTTTTGGTCTTGATAGACCTTAGCTGTCTGCCAGAGAGGAAAGTTCTGAATACTCCGTTATCCGGATGGGAGGGGTCTGCCTCAATCTTTGCTGCCCGCCTCAGTGACCTGGCTATGAACAGGTCCAGGACGACAGCTTACATCCTATTATCCACTCTGCAGAGTGGAAGATGCCTTGCAGTCTGTCTTTGTCCTTGAAAGTGGCTGCAGCATACCAGGCTGTGATGGAGTCGATAATAGCTGTGTAGGCGTTTATCATCATGGACATTGGTAGCTTGCACTTTTTGAGCTACCGCAGGCAGAACAGTCTTTGTTGTGCTTTCTTAGTGAGTGAGGTGATGTTCAGCTCCCACTAGAGGTCCTGTGCGATTGTGTTGCCCAAGAAGCGAAAGGACTCCACTATGTTGACAGGAGAGCCCCCCCAGGACAATGGGACAAAGGTCAGCTGAGCTTCTCCTAAAGTCCACTCTAATCTCCACTGTCTTTAGAGCATTGAGGGTAGTGTCATCTGCGAACTTCAGGAGTTTGACAGAGTGGTGACTGGAGGTGCAGTAGTCTGTGTACAGGGAGAAGAGAAAGGGGGACAGGACACAACCTTGAGGAAGCCAGTGCTGAGGAACCGACAGGTGTTTTCCCAACCTCACCTGCTGCCTCCTGTTGGAGAAAAAGTATATGGTCCATTTACATGTTGACATGAGCGCTTCCATGGTGGAGAGCTTATCCTGTAGTATGGTGTTGAATGCTGAACTAAAGTCCACAAACAGGATTCTGGCCTAGGTTCCAGGGGAGTCAAGATGCTGGAGAATTGAGTGGTGAGCAATGTTGATCATGTCATCCACAGACCTGTTGGCTCTGTAGACCAACTGCAATGGGTCTAGTACTGAATCAGTGATGTTCCTGAGGTGCGACAGCACCAGGCGCTCAAAGGACTTCACAACCACAGAGGTCAGGGCAACTGGTCTGTAGTCATTTAGCCCTGTGATCTTTGGTTTCTTGGGGACTGGGATGATGGTGGAGGACTTGAAGCAGGCTGGGACGCTGCATGACTCCAATACTTTTTTTAAAATGTCTTTGAACACTGCAGATCAGCACAGTACGTGAGAGTGGAGGAAGAGACTCCTTCAGGACCAGCTGCCTTCCTTGGGTTTTGACCCTTGAATAGTCTGTTTACATCCCTCTCCAGCATAGAGTCCCATTGTGGCTACGGAAAAAGTGTTGATTGATGCCATTGTGGTCTCAGGGGAGGTGTAAATTGTGGAGGTTGGTTATGGGTGCTGCTCCTTTGTCCCTCAAATCTCCAGTAAAACTGGTTTATGTCGTTGCCAAGTTGCAGATCGTCTTTGGCCTGGGGTGATTTGCATTTGTAATTCATTATCGGATTAATCCCCTGTCCAGACCAATGCAGTGTCATTCACTGTAAGCTGTTTAAGGTTCTCTCCAAACAAGCTTTTATCTGATTACTGCTTTTGAGAAGTTGTACTTAGCCTCTCTGAGTAGGTCCTTGTTGCCCCTTATGAAAGCCTCGTCCTTGATTGACCGCAGTCTAAGATCAGCTGTGAACCCGAGTTTGTTGTTGTTGAAGTGAACCCTGGATTGAGTATGGATGCAACTCTCCTCACAGAAGCTGATGCATGATGTCACAGCATCAATGTATTCATCTAAAGATGTACCGATCAGTACCGTCCAGACAATCACATAGAGACAATTTGGCTTCACTGCTGCACTTTTTTTTACTTGTTACCACAGGGTTAGAAAATTTAATGTTTGCCTGTACGATGGAATTAGGTGGACCATCATGTGGTCCGAGAGGTCCAGTGCAGAACGGGCCACAGCATGGCAGGCATTCCTCACAGTAGTGTAACAGTGGTCTAGAGTGTTTGCATCCCTGGTTGGGATTTTAATAAATTGTTTGTAGGAAGCTTATGGCTGAGGTTACCTTTCTCAAGTCGTCAAGGACAATAACTAAAGAGTCAGGGAATAGACATTGAGTTTCCAGTTCAGCTAGCAGCCTTTGAGCTTCCTTCACATTGCCAAGCAGAGGAATGTAAACACCAGCCAGAATGAATGAGAAAATGCTGAGTGAGCACACGTTTGCGACGAATATTCCAGACAACGGGTCTTTTTAAGTTCTCTCTGTCTGGCACGAACGAGTGCTCCAGCCTGCCTTCGTCTACTTCAGCTCCTCCAGAAGCATAGAGCAGATGTAGCTTTGACTAGAATGTCCAGTATTTAGACGGATGTAACAACAAATTCAGGGAACAGATCCACAGGAGTTGTTTACCCAATATTTAGCATCGCCTCTCTTGAAAAAACAATTGTTTTTTCATACACAAAAAAATAAACATTAAACGTGCAGCTTAGAGTCGTGGCTGCCATCGATGGAGCCATCTGGGTAAAAAATGATGAGCCCAATGTATCATTTATTTACTGTGTAACTACTTCCTGAACAAATAAACTTGATAACATATTGACAATCGCGGGTACAAGCGGCCAAAATGGGTTTTCTCAGAAAGGTGGCTGGCCTCTCCCTTAGGGATAGGGTGAGAAGCTCAGTCATCCGAGAGGAACTCGGAGTAGAGCCGCTGCTCCTTTGCATAGAAAGGAGCCAGTTGAGGTGGTTCGGACATCTTGTACGAATGCCACCTGGGCGCCTCCCTAGAGAGGTGTTCCAGGCACGTCCAGCTGGGAGGAGACCTCGGGGAAGACCCAGGACTAGGTGGAGAGATTATATCTCCACACTGGCCTGGGAACGCCTCGGGATTCCCCAGTCAGAGCTGGCTAATGTTGCCCGGGAAAGGGAAGTTTGGGGTCCCCTGCTAGAGCTGCTACCCCCCCCCGACCTTCGGATAAGCGGTTGAAGATGAGATGAGATGACATATTGACAAGTGATTCTCCACAGAAGCAGCTGCGGCTCAGTCAGCAGAAGATCCAGCACAAGTTCCAGCAGAGAGAGAAGGAGCTGAAGAAGTTCCAACAAGCTGTGGAGTCTCTCAAGGTGAATATTGTTGGCCAGAAAAGTATTTGCATTGCATTGTTTGCCAAGTTTGTTTAGACACACATGGATTTTCGTGTCTAGTACCAGAAGCATATTAGACTTAAAGCAGTCTGGTAACATCTTGTCTCGTGTCTTCTACACACACTGTGTTGATATAAACCAGAATAATGTTTCACAATTTTTCACTTATAAGTTATACATTCAATTGACACAATATTGCTCATTAGTTTTGCTTGAATGAAAAACATTTAGAAAGATTTTAATAAGGTGATGGGTATGTGTACTAAATATTTCATCATGTCTGTAATCTACCTAAAGTAAATTATAATGACAAGGAGGCTGATATATTTTCTTTGTCGTAGAAAATCGAGTTGAAAAACTTCAGGTTAACGGGTAAACTTTTTAGGACATTTATTTAAAAATAGAAAATAATTTATCACATCTAATTTAAAACAAGTTAATTAAATAAAATGTAAACAAACTGAAAATATACCACAGCTTCCACACTTATTTCTGAAATTATAGTTATTTAGGGCATCATGGCAACTGTTTAACATTACTTTTATGCACAAGTGTGATTCACTTGAACAATTCATTCAGAGCAGTAATTCAGTACACTCATTACTTTTAACATAATCATTCATGATTCACATTTCACATCATTACAGGTTATTTTTTTCTGGCACATCTGCAGTGTCCATGTTATGTGAATGTGGTGAACTGGGACACAATAAGTATGTATGTCCACATAGAACCCAGAGACAGAGAGAGTCCAATCCATCTAATTCGGGTAAGTCTGTAACAAAGTCCATGGCAATGTGGGACCAGGGCCGGTGTGGTGTGGGAAGAGGCATGAGCTTACCCTTGGGCAGATGCCGCGGACTCTTCGGCTGGGCGCACACGGGACAAGACAGAACATAGTCGCGTACGTCCTCAGCCAGAGATGACCACCAGTACCAGTGGCATAACAATTGGGTCGTCCGTGTAATCCCGGGGTGCCCGGAACCAAGGGTATGACGCCACTCCAGGAGCTGAGGCTGAACCGAGGCGAGTAAAAACATCCTAGTCGCTGGTGTCTCAGGTGGTGTGGGGTCCGACTGCAGACTTTCTTGAATGGCATCATCTATGGCCCATCGAACAGGTCAGACGCGACAAGATGCAGGGAGAATGTTATCCGGATGGGGGCTGTCCATGGGTCGCCCGAACTGCACAGAAAGGGTGTCCACTTTCCCATTCTTGAGCCAACAGTTCCCGGTCCCCACATCGTAGTTCTTCTCCGCTGTATTCAGCTTCTTAGAGAAGAATGCACAGGGATGTAACTTCGGAGGCGTGCCCTGTCATTGGGAGAGTACAGCCCCGACTCCGACTTCTGAAGCATCCACCTCTACTAGGAAAGGCAGCATAGGATCGTGCTGACACAGGATGGGAACGGTGGTGAATTGTTTCTGCAGATCCTCAAAGGTCAGTTTCGACGTGTCTGTCCATTACAGGTTCTGACCCTTCTGACTGGTCATGGCAGATACAGGAGCTGCCGTGGCGCTGAAGTTACGGATGAACCTGCGGTAGTAATTGTCGAATTCGAATGTAATTGTTTCACAGATTTAGGTTGTGGCCAATTACGGACAGCGCTCACCTTGCTTTCATCTAGTTTCACTCCTCCGGGTGTCAGGATTGCTCCCAGGAATGAAATTGTGGTCACCTGAAACTCACTTTTTTCCAGTCTGACGAACAGACGATGCTCCCGTGTAACCGACCCAGGACCTGCTGTACATGAGAGATGTGTTTGGAGAGGGAATTGGAATAGGTTAATATATCATCTATATACACAATGATAAATCTGTCGATCATGTCTCGGAAGATGTCATTCATGAATGACTGGAAAACTGCGGGTGCGTTCGTTAGACCATAGGGCATGACGCAGTACTCATAATGTCCTCTGTGCGTAATGATTGCCATCTTTCACTCATCCCCCTCTCGAATCTGCACCAGATTATATGCCCTACGTAGATCTAATTTGCTATAGATGGTGGCCAGTCCCACGTGTTTGAGAGCGGCGGGAATCAGAGGTAGAGGGTACCTGTTCTTCACATTTATATCGTTTAACCCTCGGTAATCAATACAAGGACGGAGACCTCCGTCCTTCTTCTTCACAAAAAAAAGCTGGAAGCCATCTGGAGAAGTAGACGGTCGGATAGCTCCTTGTTGCAGAGCCTCGTCAATGTATTGGCTAATAGCCTCTCTCTCAGGTTGTGACAGAATGCTCCTACTTGCATCTGGAGTGCCTCGGTGCAGTGCGTAACGTACCCGGTCCCCACAGGCTTCCCGTCCAAAGTCTTTACCCGTAAAGGAGGATTTATCGGTAACATCTGAATTCCCAGATCTTTAGCCAGGCCATGGTCTAGGAAATTCCCGGCTGCCCCCGAATCCACTAGTCCCTCTAAGGCGCGCACCCTCCAATTCAGCGACAGTGTGACGGGAACATACAACTGTTTTGATGTAATGTTTAGAACTGGGGAGGTGCTTACTGGCTTGATGGTAGGTTGAGTTCGCAGAACCTGAGTGGTCTTAGGGAACACTGGCTGAGATTATGTCCCTTTTGTCCGCAGTACAGGCATAACCCCTCACGTAGACGGTGGCGTCTCTCATGGGCTCACTTTCTCTCTCCCTCTCTAGTAGAAGGTAAGCCTGCCTGTACCTGTACATAGTCCGTGGTGACCGTGCTCCTCCTCTCCAGCAGGAGATTATCAATGGCTATTGACAGACAAATATACTGACTCAGATCAGATATGTCTCCTCGACACGCCAACTCCGTTTGTAGCTCAGCTAGGAGTCCTCTCCTGTAAATGGTTAGTAGCGCAGTGTGGCTCCAGCCCTGCTTGCCGAGACAGTGCGAAACTCAAGGGCATACTCCGCTACTGTGCGAGATCCCTGCTTCAGCTCGCACAGTTGGTCTCTGAAATTTGCCCGGACACTGGGTGATCAAAAACCTCTCGGAAAAGACTCCGACAGGAGGCTCCGACAGAAGTTCCAGGCTGTGGGCAGCCCATAAGGCGGTCGCCCAGTCCAAGGCTCTCCCGGTCAGGAGAGAGATGACAAAATCCACCTTGCTTTTATCATCGGAGAACATCGCTTTGTGATGAGATATGTAGAGCGCACATTGTAGGAGGATACTGATTGGGCATGGCGTTGGGTGGTGACGACCTCTGACTGGTTGTGGGTTTGGGTGGAGGATCAGAAGTCCTGGCTTGAAGGAGACTGCAGAGTTCATCCATCCGTCTTCGCTTACGAGACTTCACTGGAACCATGCTGGGCGAGGTATATTGTAATGAATACGCTCTGAAACAGAGAGGAGGTTCCAATCGCGGTAAGCTATGTATTTTGTTTTTACAAAGACAGCAAGCAAGAGAATGGTCAGTCAGGCGTGGGTCCTTATCAGACGATCAGAGTCCGAACAAGGTACAGGTGGAGCAGGCGTAGATGTAGTCAAGAGAACAGGCAGGTAGTTGAACACGGGAGTCACTAACGGGCACAGAACAAGGGTTAGGCAGAGCATAGAACAGCATAGAAACTCAGGTGAGCTTGATCGGGTCTGATTACTCCCTCTCTCTGTTGATTGGGGAGTTGTCAGACCCGGCATAGAGTAGGACAAACCTCTGTTCCTCACAGTCGGGTTTCAGAGTTCAGTAGGGTAACGGCAGCTTAAAAAGAGTTCCTAAGCCTGCCTGTACCGATTGCTTGAGGTTTATGGTTGCCAAAATGTTTATGGTTCGGGGTAAGGGGCCCCTGAAAATTCCACGCGGCCACTGCAGACAGCACTTGTACATGGTGCTGGGCACCAATGATGCACTGGGCGGGTTTAACCATCCGCTGCAGGGACTTCCGGTCAGCCGCAGAAATCCATTGTACTAGCTTATACAAGGCCTTATAAGAGGGCAGACTAAGGTTCTGACTGAAACAAAAAGAAAATCAGTTGCATTTTCCAGATTACCTCAAGTTTGTGAGATCAGTACAAAAGGCAATAAAGAGCTAAGTTTATAATAACCTAAGGTAAAACATAGGTCACAGTGGTACCAAATTGATTGCTTTACAACACACCTTAAATGTCTGGTTGTCTTCCAACAAGCCAATTGTTTGGGCCTAACTGCTGGGGGTAATTCTAGCTCCTGTTCCTCTCAGTTGTCATAGAGACAATGGGTATAATATTTTAATATTAATGGCCAGAGACAGGGGAAGAGGGGTCTGAGGAATATGTAACAGAAAAATGTAGATGTGGTGTTTGTACAGGATACACACTATGATGTTATTAATGAAGTGGATTGGGGACTCTGGTGGAAGGGGGCTCAGGTGTTGAATCATGGGACTAATGGCGCTTTTCCACTGCACAGAACCAGCTCGCCTCAGCTCGACTCGACTCGGCTTTTTTGGTTTTCCACTGGGTAAAAGTTGTACCTGTACCTGCTTCCAGGTACTTTTTTTCGTAGCACCTCAGGCGAGGTTCTGAGCGAGCTGAGGCGATACTAAAATGTGACGTGAAAACAAGGCAGACTGCTGATTGGTCAGAGAATCGTCACTATTCACTGCATCATCATTGCACGCGCCAGATGTAGTATCCTGAGTAATCCCACCATTTTTAAATAGTTTGGCCAGAGATTGCGTGAGAGCTGTACATATTATCCATTACGAATACTATGGCAAACCGAAAGAATACGCCGTGAAAACAGCCACATCTCGCGGATCAAACACAGCATACACTCAATTTCCTCCATTGTCTTATGTGCGTGTGGGTAGCGAGTGTGTGTCGCCGCGTCGCGTAGAAGATTACGTCACAGCAGTTTCCTGCCGTGTCGCTATGACGACCGGGTACTATTGCGCAGGTACTATCTGCAATGGAGAACGGAGTGAAAGCGACCGGAGCCGAGTCGGGCCGAGTCGAGCTGGTTTTTGTAGTGGAAAAGCGCCTTAATATTAGTGCAGACAGAGGTAACAGTGCTTTTCCCTGGTCTGGGGGTTAATATTATCTAATCTAAGGAGGTGTGTTGGGGCAGGTTGTGTGTGGTTAAAGTCTAGCTTCAATTCGAGTAGCTTTATGAGCAAAAACAAAATCTTTCAATTGCTGCTTGGGGGGTGGAGTCACTGGCTCGCTATAGTTCTCTTTTGTTCCCTCAACTCGAGTAGCTTTGTGAGCAAAAACTAAACCTGCCCGAGTGGTCGTGGTCGATTGGTGTCCCTGGGTTGATGCTCGGCATAGTGGGTGGGTGTTTTCTGGCCTATTGGGCCCTGTTTCGGGGTTTACCCTGTTCAGGGCCACGGCTTCACTGGACCCCCCTGTCTCATTCTAAGATTTATGCTGCTATACTATGGTGCCTGGGAGGTAGAGAATCAGGGTGTCTAACCTCTCCTTGTGTCTTGTAGAGATACTTACATCTGTCTGGTCGTGTCCTGGGTTTACCCGTTCATGGCCATAGTTTCACTAACCCCCCTGTCTCCTTTTAAAGTATTATGTTCGGTATACTATTGTGCCAGAAACTAGTGTCCCATCTCTCCCTGTGTTTGTGTCCACTTCTGTTATGGGGGACCCTTGCCTGCTGGCCACGCTGAAGGCTGATTGGTCCCAATCAGCCTTCGACACATATGATGGATCCATCCTGGGACCCCAGCTGTGCGGCCGACTGATCTTCATACCCATCAACCAGCGTGTCGTCCTGGACTAGGCCACGCTGTGGGACCAATCAGCCTTCGACACACATGCTGGATCCATCCTGGGGCCCCTGATTGTGCGGTCGACAGATCTATCATACCCATCAACCCTCCCGGTCGTCCTGGACTATTTCGATTTTTAAGATGCTCGCACATTGCCTGCTTGCGCTGTATAATATGAACTGTCATAAACTCGCCCAGCACCGCCAGAGGAGGACTGGTGATCCCTCAGAGCCTGTTTCCTCTCTAGGTTTCTTCCTAAACCTTCATGGAGTTTTTCCTAACCGCCGTGTATCAACTTGTTCAACTTGTTTCTTGTTCAACTTGTTGATGTTTGCTCTGTCGGATTCAGGCTGGTGATTGTAAAAGCACTTTGTGACAACTTTGTTGTAAAAAGGGATGTATAAATACATGTGATTGATTGTGTTGATGTTGTGTTGTATTGTAAAGTGTTTGCCTACAGTGAACTATGTGTGTAGAGGGTGGTGGGACGGATGGGGAGTTATTAGACTAAAGAATATGTCTTATTTAAGGACAAACTATCTAAATAATCTCTCTCCTAGCGCTCTGCACAGACAGCAGTGAAGGACAGTGAGAAGATCTTTACTGAGCTGATCCGTTCCATTCAGAGAAGATGCTCTGAGGTGAAGAAGCTGATTAGAGCCCAAGAGAAGATTCAAGTGATTCTAGCTGAAAGACTGCTGGAGATGCTGAAGCAGGAGATAACTGACCTTAAGAAGAGAAGCACTGAACTGGGGCAGATCTCACACACACAAGATCACATCCATTTCCTCCAGGTATCTAAACTGACTTGATGCAGGTCATAAGAAAATGAACTTAATATAAAACCGTCAGTTTGATCTGTTCTGTTAAGTACACTGTAGCTAGTATAAGAAAATGTTTAGTATGCTGTATACCATATTTACAATTAACTTACAATTAATTTTCTCTCACCCCTTCCCCTGTCTCTCTCTACATCTCCATCTCACCCCCAGAGTTATCAGTCTTTCTCCAGTACCAGTGTATCTTCAGACTTACCCAGCATCACTGTCTCTCCTCTTCAGTACTTTAGAGATGTGAGTGAGACTGTCTCTGATCTGAGAGAGAAACTAGAAGACTTCCTTAAAGAAGAATGGACCAAGATCTCCACTACAGGTGTGTTATTAATCAGAACATTACACCCATCAAACTCAACTCTGGAACTCTAAGACAATTCCTCTTATTTTTTCAATTCAAACCCACAAATAATGTATCATTTATAACAGGGGAGGGCAGATATTTCAGCTCAGGGGCCACATGAGCACTTTGAAATTATATGAAGGGCCACATTGGTAATGTAATTTGTTCATTCTAAAAGATTTGTGGGCCAGAAAAGGGCAATAATTAAAATGTATACACATAACATATATACTGGAGGTGTGTTAGCTCTAAATAACTTTAATTCAGATTCAGAAACATTACAATTGGACTGCAAAGTTATTTTGTAATTCCTCTCAAAACTGTTTTAATACCTTCCGTGGGCCTGATGGAATTGCCTCAAGGGCCGGATTCGGCCCGCGGGCCTTAGTTTGCCCACCCCTGATGTATAACATGGTTTGATGATAACATTCCCTCTCTGTGAATGTGTTTGTATTTCTATAGTGAATATAGTGGATGTTTTACTGCCTCCAGAGCCCAAAACCAGAGAACAGTTCTTACAATGTGAGTGTCTACTAATAAAATAAATACATGACACTCCTAACAATCCTTGTGTAAATATATTTAAGAAGTAGATATAATCCAAGACCGGTCTGACTTCTGCTCTTATTTGATCTCTGTTGTAATCAAACAACGAGTAGAAATATAATAACGTCAATATCTGACATAATCATTTTTCTTCCCTCATTGGACTCTGTTCTTCTCCCAGATTCCTGTCAGCTCACACTGGACCCAAACACAGCACATAAACAACTCTCACTGTCTGAAGGGAACAGAAAGATTACTTTACACCCCAAGTCCAACCATATCCTGCTCACCCAGACAGATTCACTGTCTACTACCAGGTTCTGGGTAGAGAGGGTCTGTCTGGACGCTGTTACTGGGAGGTGGAGTGGAGTGGGGACTGTGTTTATATATCAGCCTCATATAAAGACATCAACAGGACAGATGATAGATTTGGATACAATAACAAGTCCTGGAGTTTACTGTGTTGTTATGGCTCTTATTATTTCAGACACAATAATGTTAAAACAAATGTATCAGGCCCTCAGTCCTCCAGAATAGGAGTATACCTGGATTATAAATCAGGTACTCTGTCCTTCTACAGCGTCTCTGACACAATGACCCTCCTCCACAGAGTCCAGACCACATTCACTCAGCCCCTCTATCCTGGGTTTAAACTGTATGACATTATGTTGGGTGTTAATGACTCTGCTGAACTGTGTAAATTATAGTTGATGTTCACATAGTAACAGATTTAACATACTGTTGGAAATGTTCAGAGAGTGGATATTTAACTATATAGGATCTTTAACTATATATGATCTTTAACTATATTAAATACTAGTTGACATTTATCCTGAGTTTAGTCTGTACATGTAGTGGTTCTGCTGAGCTGTAAACTGTATTCAGGGTTTCATAGATAAAGAACATGTTAATAGTCTCCATATCTGATGCTTTATTATGGGTCCTCGACAGAGGAACCCCATTGTTATTTTGGGGATTATTATTATTCTTTAGACGGAAAATGGGACTAATCGGCCCATAACTCAAAAAGTACATGGTAACTTCTTCCCTAAATTTGACCATGTCTTCTATAGCCCCTGACACACTAACCTACTGACCCCTGCCCCAGTTCGACCACCAGGGGCGCTACAATACACGGCCTAAAATTAGGGATTTCACAATGATGCCATTTTCACCCCGTTTGACTAGGAATGCTGCATTTTTGTACATGCCTCATTCCTCATGAGGAACAAAAAAGCCTGAAGAACCCATAAAGTCCGCCATGATGGATATTATCTATTCGCCCGTCACTCCAATTGACTAGCCACTTTACAATCATGTGTGGGATGACTGTCTGTCTATAGGGTCTTCAGGAATAAGACATTTGTTGCAAGAAAGGGCCGTGTCTATGTACATTTTCATATTGCCTTAATTTCTGTGTTTCGGGATCAGCCCTGCTGCCCAATATGTTAAAAATGGATGCCCTTTGGCGTACATGCCTTACTTCCCATGATGTACAAAAAAGCCTCTTGGACGTATAAGGTTTGCCATGATGGAACGGGAATGTCTTGGACAGTCCAGATTTGGGAAAATGTACACACCGCAATTTCTCCCAAACTGGCTGGTCCAATTCACTTGCTTGTTGGCTTTACATGTGTAGAATTTCTGTCTTTCAATTGTATATATAGGAAAAACTAATATAATACAAAATACCTGAAATTTGAAATTTTTAAGTAAATGTACATATTGACTTAATATATTTTGGTCTATTAAATAATTGTAATTTTGACTGATGGTCTTTCAGACCTAACAGGATTCAAGATGACATCACTCTTAAGTACCTTAAAAAGGTTTCACTTTGATATGTGAAAAAATGACTGAGTAAGATCTTGATAAACTTGAGTAAATTGGACCCCAAATAAAACAAAGTGTCTAATGCTAATGATGCTGGCTCTTTGTCTCTTGAACTGCTGCTTTAATTAACTTGATTCCTGGCTTAACATGTGTACATTATTTGTCTTTCAAGTTGAAATAAAGCAATATTAATACAAAAAAACACTTGTTAGCATGGTTAGCTTGCTAGCTGTTGTTCATGAAGCGTTCCAGCCAACCAGTCATTATGACAAATAGAATGGTTAGCATTATTAGCATGCTAGCTGTTGTTCATGAAGCGTTCCAGCCAACCAGTCATTATGACAAATAGAATGGTTAGCATTATTAGCATGCTAGCTGTTGTTCATGAAGCGTTCCAGCCAACCAGTCATTATGACAAATAGAATGGTTAGCATTATTAGCATGCTAGCTGTTGAAAGGTCCAGCCAAACAGTCATTTTGACAAATAGTAAGGTTAGCATTATTAGCATGCTAGCTGTTGTTCATGAAGCGTTCCAGCCAACCAGTCATTATGACAAATAGAAAGGTTAGCATTATTAGCATGCTAGCTGTTGTTCATGAAGCGTTCCAGCCAACCAGTCATTATGACAAATAGAAAGGTTAGCATTATTAGCATGCTAGCTGTTGTTCATGAAGCGTTCCAGCCAACCAGTCATTTTGACAAATAGAAAGGTTAGCATTATTAGCATGCTAGCTGTTGTTCATGAAGCGTTCCAGCCAACCAGTCATTATGACAAATAGAAAGGTTAGCATTATTAGCATGCTAGTTGTTGTTCATGAAGCGTTCCAGCCAACCAGTCATTATGACAAATAGAAAGGTTAGCATTATTAGCATGCTAGCTGTTGTTCATGAAGCGTTCCAGCCAACCAGTCATTATGACAAATAGAAAGGTTAGCATTATTAGCATGCTAGCTGTTGTTCATGAAGCGTTCCAGCCAACCAGTCATTTTGACAAATAGAATGGTTAGCATTATTAGCATGCTAGCTATAGTTTGTGAAGCGTTCCAGTCATTTGTAACAGGTTAAAGTATTGAGGGAGGAGTGTCCTGCTTAATTTAAATAGTATCTGTGTTTATTGTCAGTAACATGAACAGTTTAAAGTGTTGAGGGAGGAGTGTCCTGCTTAATTTAAATATTATCTGTGTTTATTATCAGTAACATGAACAGTTTAAAGTGGTGAGGGTTGAGTGTAACATGAACCTGCTTAATTTAAATATTATCTGTGTTTATTATCAGTAACATGAACAGTTTAAAGTGGTGAGGGAGGAGTGTCCTGCTTAATTTAAATATTATCTGGGTTGCTCAGTTATCTTGTCACAAAACAGCATGTGGCATTGCCTACAAACAGAAAATCTGTTTACTGTCAAATATAGATCTACATTGTATTACTTGTTTTCATAAAAAACATATGAAGCATTATAAGGAAATAAAAGGATTTTTGCATATGACAACAAATAATCAGAAATATGTATCATACCAAATATTTCACAGATTGTATAGATAATAATAATACACACTCTAAATAGAAAAATACAAAGTCTAAAAATATACATAAAATATAGAGAGATTTTTGTACTAAGAAATACAGAATTTCATAAGGCTGTGTAGGAATGAGTGAGATTTTTAATACAGTGTTGTAAAAGCCGATGTTAAAATAATTTGAAAACCAACAGGTGTAAGTTCAGTTCGGATTAAGGTTTCTCTATCAGTGCTTTATCTGCCTTCTGCAATATGCTGCTTTGCTGATATCATATCTAATGACTGTTACAGTTCAGTTAAGAGTTTCCTCCCTTACAACATTTGTCTGGTGGTCACATGACTGGTTGTATTTCCTCCTCGCCTGAAATGTATTTTCCATTCCTCCCTCTCTAACTCCACCCCTCTAACACAACTAGGAAGTATCCTTCCCTCTCAAACAAGCACTTCTGAGGAAACTGTCTGTGTTGTACGTCTGCAGGAGAGTAAACAGCAACTATCCAAATGGCTCAGCAGGGAGTTCTGCTGGATCAGGACCAGTTCTGTTGTTCTGTCTGTCTGGATCTACTGAAGGAACCAGTAACAATACACTGTGGACACAGTTACTGTAAGAACTGTATTGAGAGCTGCTGGGACCAGGATGATCTGAAAGGGGTCTATAACTGTCCTCTGTGCAGACAGACCTTCACTCAAAGACCAACTCTGAGGAAAAATAACATGTTGGCTGAGGTGGTGGACAAACTGAAGAAGACAGGACTCCAGGCTGCTTCACCTGGTCTGTGCTCTGCTGGACCTGAGATGTGGTGTGTGATTTCTGTACTGGGACCAGAAAGCAGAAAGCCCTCATGTCCTGTCTGGTGTGTCTGGCTTCTTACTGTGAGACTCATCTCCTACCTCACTATGAAGTAGCTCCATTAAAGAAACACAAGCTGATTAAAGCCACCACACAACTACAGGAGAAGATCTGCTGTCATCATGACAAACTGCTGGAGGTTTTCTGTCGTACTGATCAGCAGTGTATCTGTTATCAGTGTGTGATGGATGAACATAAAGGCCATGATACAGTGTCAGCTGCAGCAGAGAGAACAGAGATACAGGTGAGACCAGAACTTTTAATTAATAATTAAGATAAAGTAGGAAGTGGCACTAAGTCTGTTTTAGTATTAGACAATTTAATGAAATTGATCCACAGCAGAAAATTCATAAATATACAGGTTCAGTATTTTATCAACTGCTATTATTTAAAATGTAGTGCTTGATATTTTAGTCTACTATAAAATCTGTCACCGTTCACATAACAAAATACAAGATATTACAACAAGACTTCCTCAACAATTAAATACAATTTATATTTAATGAGCCCAATGTATAATTTATTAACTCTGTATCTGCTTACTGGACAAATACATCTGTATAGCTCATTGACATGTGATTCTCCACAGAAGCAGCAGGGGTTCAGTCAGCAGAAGGTCCAGCAGAAGGTCTCTGAGATAGAGAAGAAGTTGAATGACCTCCAACAAGCTGTGCATTTTATTAAGGTGAGTTTTGTTGTCAAGAGGAGACACATCTTTTCACATCTCCTTCAATCAGAGAGAAGTAGATGAAGTAGGAGCTCCTCTTTAATCCCACTGAGAGCAAAGGCATTCTGGGATGTCTCTTGTCTCATGTCTTCTACACACACTGACTGTGTTGATATAAACCAGAGTAATGTTTCACTATTTTTCACTGAGAGACTTTCTGAAAGAAACCAAGTTTAACATACAATTGACAGAATTTTGGCCATTAGTTCTGCTTAAATGAGAGACATTTGCCAGATTTTAATAATGTAGAGGGAACATGTAATACATGTTTTATAATTTCAGAAAACTTAAATTTTTTAAATCACCAGGAACAGGGAGAAACCACTCATGACTGTGTTGAGATTGTGTTGTAATGTAATGTGTTTGTCTACAGTGAACAATGTGTGTAGAGGGTGGTGGGAGGGATGGATTGGGAATTATTAGACTAAGAATTTATTTAAAGACGATGGGCCATATTCTTCAATGTTTTCCTAAGTTATTTCTTAAATTCATTCCTAAGAAAGGTCCTAAGAAAAGTCTTACTCAAATTCACGAACGTGTTCTTAAATGGCATAATTGTTCGTACCTACGTTCCTATAATGATGAATACCACGTCTTCGTAAATGGAAAGCGCGTGTCCGTTGATCCTAATTAGCATAGGTAAACGCCCCGGTATTTCCCATAAAAGGGCATTAAACTGCAGGGCGGAGTGGAAACTCATTGTAAAAACGTGGAGAATGCAAAAATGCCTAAACCAACATGTATAGACAGTATAGAGGATCAGACGCCAAAAGAACAAATTACTTCTGTAGTTCAGAAATGTAAATACTTCTGCAATAAGTGAACAGGCAAAAACATGTAATATTTAGCAGCATCAGTTGTTGGAAAATACAAATACAAAAAGGATGCATGGGATTTAAACACTCGTTCTGTGAACGCTGTGTCAGGGGAAGGGCGAACCACATAAAAATGACATAAAAAGAAATGATTTGACATGAAGTTTGAGGAAAAAAAGTATTGCCAAACACAAACGAGAGATGCTGACCACAGGAGGGGGAAAGGCTTGCACTTTCCTTACTGAGCTGGACCAGCACATCGGGGACATAATCGGAATTAGAGCTGCAGATCTTTGCCCGAACCCGACCCCCGACGGGTCGGGGGTTCGGTCTTAATGTCTATCATTACACTCGGGTCGGGTTCGGTCTCTTGCGCTCCGCATTGCGCGGTGAATGAGTGGTCAGGTGATGCGTTTCATTTAGCGAATGGATGCTGAGGAGGTGAAACGCAGGCAGGACTGTGGCCCATACATTTGGTTGCACCGGCCAAAGATTAAAACCTCACTTTTAATGAAAAAAACGAGCCGGTTATACCGAATGCAAAAAATTGACAGTCTCTTAAAATATGACAGCAAAATGACCGGGTTCGGCCTTCGGGCTTTTACAAACTGTCCGGCTCAGGTCGGGCCGAATTCTGTCGGGCCGGGTCGGGTCTCACTTTTTATCCCCGATTACAGGTCTAATCGGAATGACTGCAATCTCGGGGGTGCCATCCACAGAAAAGCGTTAAATATATGCAAATAAATGAATATTATTCATAATGTTATTCTTCATTATATTTAAAGCAATGTACAATTGATGAAAACGCAGAGACTAATGATTTGTCACGAAAATGTCAGAGCGCAAATCTGCATAAGAGTGCTTTTCACTGTGCGTAGATTCTGTTCTTTCCTAAGAACAAATTCCAGATAAGTAAACATTGGTGAATGTCAGAATCTGTGTGGAAACTGCGTAAGTGGGTTTTAAGAAGGAATTTCTTCTTAAGAACGGTTGAAGAATATGGCCCAATGATCTCCCTCACAGCGCTCTGCACAGACAGCAGTGAAGGACAGTGAGAAGATCTTTACTGAGCTGATCCTCTCTATTGAGAGAAGAAGCTCTGAGGTGAAGAAGCTGATCAGAGACCAAGTGAAAACTCAAGTGAGTCACGCTGAAGGACTCATGGAGAAACTGAAGCAGGAGATAACTGAGCTGAAGAAGAGAAGCACTGAGCTGGAGAAGATCTCACACATAGAAGATCACGTCCATTTCCTCCAGGTAACTAAATTGACTTGATACAGGTCATTGAAAAATGAACTCAATATAAAACTGTCAGTCTGGTCTGGTATGTACACTACACATCACAAAATAAAATGGTCAATATGCTGTTTTTATAGTATTTACAATTAAATGAAGTTAAGCCCAGAGCCCCCAGCACCACTAACGACTCTCGCCTAGCCAACGACCTGAATGAGTTCTACTGCAGATTCGATAGGCAGTTGGACTGTTTTGAACTACACTCCTCACCCCTCCCCCTTACCCCCACCACTGAGGCGTCTCTCTCTCCATTCAAGAGAGTGACTTAAACAGACTCTTCAAGAGGCAGAACCCCCGCAAATCAGCAGGACCAGACTCTATCTCTCCAGCCACCCTTAAGCACCCTAAAGTCTCCGGTGTTCACCGCCATCTTCAACACCTCCCTGGAGACATGCCACGTACCAGCCTGTCTTAAGGCCTCCACCATCATCCCAGTGCCCAAAAAGCCAAGGCCAACAGGACATAGTGACTACAGACCCGTCGCGCTGACCTCTGTGGTAATGAAGTCCTTTGAACATCTTGTGCTGGAACACCTCAAAATAACCAGAGACCCTCTACTGGAACCACTGCAGTTTGCCTATAGAGCCAACCGGTCTGTGGACGACTCAGTCAACATGGCCTTCCACTTCACCCTCCAGCACCTGGACTCTCCTGCAACATATGCGAGGATCCTGTTTGTGGACCTCCGCTCCGCCTTCAACACCATCATCCCTGCCCTTCTACAAGATAAGCACTCCCAGCTCAACATACCGGACTCCACCTGCTGGTGGATCACAGACTTCCTGTCTGACAGGAAGCAGTGCGGCAAGCTGGGGACACATGTCTCTGTCTCCCGGTCCATTAGCACTGGGTCCCCTCAGGGCTGTGTCCTTTCCCCTCTGCTCGTCTCCCTGTACACCAACATCTGCACATCAAGTCATCCGTCTGTCAAGCTAATGAAGTTTGCGGACAACACCACCCTCAATGGACTCATCACCGGTGGGGACGAGTCCGACTACATGCTGGAAGCTGAAAACCTGGTGACCTTGTGTAGCCAGAACAACTTGGAGCTCAATGCTCTAAAGACAGTGGAGATGGTTGTGGACTTCAGGAGGAACTCAGCCCCACTCTCACCCATCACCCTGTGTGGCTCTCCTGTCAACACTGTAGAGTTCTCCACTTCCTGGGTACTATCCTCTCTCAGGACCTCAAGTGGGATTTGAACATCTGCTCACTGACCAGGAAAGCACAACAGAGGATGTACTTCCTACGGCAGCTGAAGAAATCCAACCTGCCTAAGACTATGATGGTCCACTTCTACTCAGCCATCATTGAGTCCATCCTCACCTCATCCATCACCACCTGGTATGCTGCTGCTACAGCCAAAGACAAGAGCAGACTGCAGCGTATCATCCGCTCAGCTGAAAAGGTGATAGGCTGCAATCTGCCTGGCCTCAAGGACTTGCACACCTCGAGGGCTCTGAGGCGAGCTAGGAAGATTGTGGCTGACCCCGCTCACCCGGACACTCTCTGTTCAATCCACTCCCCTCCGGCAGAAGGCTTCGGTCCATCAGGACCAAAACCTCACGCCATAAGAACAGTTTCTGTCCATGTGCTACTGGCCTCCTCAACAAGGCCAGGGGTGCACACAAGCCTTGAAATCTGACTCTGACCCATTCCATTTGCACATTGCCTGATTTTGCACTACAATATTTGCTCTATTCCACTGTTATTTATCTGTATTTTGTATAGCATTTTGTCTGTTACTATCTCTATACCCCTTCACCCTCTTAGTATAATTTATATTGTTCTATTCATATGTTTTATGTATGCACAAAGTGAATTCATTGTCTGTACACACATTCGTGGAGATTAAACACTTTTCTGCTTCTGATTAAATAAATATGGTTAATAAATGTTACAACCCTTTCTTTCACTCACACCTTCCTCTCTCTCTCTCTTTCACACTCTTTCTCACCCCTTCCTCTGTCTCTCTCTCTCTCACCCCTTCCTCTCTCTCTCTCTCACCCCTTCCTCTGTCTCTCTCTTTCTCTCACCCCTTCCTCTGTCTCTCTCTCACCCTTTCCTCTCTCTCTCTCTTTCTCTCACCCCTTCCTCTGTCTCCCTCTACATCTCCATCTCACCCCCAGAGTTATCAGTCTCTCTCAAGTACCAGTGTATCTTCAGACTTACCCAGCATCACTGTCTCTCCTCTTCAGTACTTTGGAGATGTGAGTAAGACTGTCTCTGATCTGAAAGAGAAACTAGAAGACTTCCTTAAAGGAGAATGGGCCAAGATCTCCACTACAGGTGTTTTATTAATCAGAACATTACACCCCTCAAACTCAACTCTCGACCTCAAAGACAATTCCTCTGGTTTCTTTTATTGAAACCCCCAAATCTTGTATCATGTATGATGATAACATTCCCTCTCTGTGAATGTGTTTGTATTTCTATAGTGAATATAGTGAATGTTTTACTGCCTCCATGTAAGGATTTGAGGTTCAGTCCTCTCTCTTCCTCTCTCCCTCTCAAAAACAGTGCTGGCACTCCCCCTGCCTGGCAGGAGGAACTATTGCATGGACAATGGCAATAATTGTATCACCTGTGTTTCTCCTGAGTCTCGTCACACCTGTTCTTTGTTAGTAATTAGTTCCTTGTATTTAAGTTGGGGGTTGTCTGTTTGTCAGTGTCGGGACATTGCTTTCAGGTATGTTGGTGTTTGTTTGGGGTTGTGTTCCTTGTCTGTTTACATGGTCTGTTCTTGTTGTTTGTAGTCGGTCTCTGTATCCTGTTTATTTAGTCCTTGTCTGTATCTGTTACTGAAGTTCTGTTTGAGTCCTTGTGTTAGTTTCCTGGTATTAGGCTGTGTTTCTCTTTATTAGATTCCCATGTTTGACTTTCTGTTTTGTGTCATTGCTTTCAGTGGCTGTTCACTATTGTGCCTGTCAGGGCAAGAGTCCCTGTTCCCTGTCCGTTCGGTTATACGGCAATAAAGAGCACTAAAATGGTCTCTCTGCGCATGTGTCCATTTCCTGGTTGCCTGTGACAGGCGAATCGTTACAGAATGTCCCGACCCTTAAGTACGACGCAGCAGAGAGAAGGATCACCTCATCCTGAAATATCATCCGCTCCCCTGTCCTATTGGCTGCCAGCAGACTTCAAGGCAGTACATGAGTGGAGAGAGTCTCTCCCCCTGGGGTCAGAAGAAGAGCCTGAGAATGAGCCAGAGGAGGATTACCTGGAGGGATGGTTTAGCTGGGACCCTTACACCCTACAGCTAATGCCCTCGTTAACCCCTTCCACGCGGTCCTCGAACCCACAGCCCAAGATGGCTGCCGCCCGCAGCCCAAGATGGCTGCCGCCTCGCAGCACAAGATGGCTGCCGCCCCGCAGCACAAGATGGCTGCCGCCCCGCAGCACAAGATGGCTGCCGCCCCGCAGCACAAGATGGCTGCCGCCCCGCAGCACAAGATGGCTGCCGCCCCGCAGCACAAGATGGCTGCCGCCCCGCAGCACAAGATGGCTGCCGCCCCGCAGCACAAGATGGCTGCCGCCCCGCAGCACAAGATGGCTGCCGCCCCGCAGCACAAGATGGCTGCCGCCCCGCAGCACAAGATGGCTGCCGCCCCGTCGACCACGATGGCTGCCGCCCCGCAGCAAAAGATGGCTGCCGCCCCGTCGACCACGATGGCTGCCGCCCCGTCGACCACGATGGCTGCCGCCCCGTCGACCACGATGGCTGCCGCCCCGTCAACCACGATGGCTGCCGCCCCGTCGACCAAGATGGCTGCCGCCCCGTCGACCAAGATGGCTGCCGCCCCGTCGACCAAGATGGCTGCCGCCCCGTCGACCAAGATGGCCGCCGCTCAGGGTATAGAGGAGGCTTTGCGGGAGGATCGGGAGGTCTTCAGGGACTATATGGCCTGGATAGACGAGACAGGGTGTGGCCCGGAGGAGGAGAGCGGGCTGTTCAGCAGGTTCTTCTCGTGGCGAGCTCACCAAGGAGTGCTTCCACATCCAGCGCTGAGGTACCTAATGCCACGGTTGTTCTGCCGTGCGCCTCACCTTCTCTCGCTCCTGGAGACTGCCACTGACTCTGCTCCTGCGACCGTCCCTGTTCCCGTCTCAAGGGTAGCCCAAGTTTCCGTCCCTGAGTGCACGTCTGTCCCTGAGTGCACGTCTGTCCCTGAGTGCACGTCTGTCCCTGAGTGCACGTCTGTCCCTGAGTGCACGTCTGTCCCTGAGTGCACGTCTGTCCCTGAGTGCACGTCTGTCCCTGAGTGCACGTCTGTCCCTGAGTGCACGTCTGTCCCTGAGTGCACGTCTGTCCCTGAGTGCACGTCTGTCCCTGAGTGCACGTCTGTCCCTGAGTGCACGTCTGTCCCTGAGTGCACGTCTGTCCCTGAGTGCACGTCTGTCCCTGAGTGCACGTCTGTCCCTGAGTGCACGTCTGTCCCTGAGTGCACGTCTGTCCCTGAGTGCACGTCTGTCCCTGAGTGCACGTCTGTCCCTGAGTGCACGTCTGTCCCTGAGTGCACGTCTGTCCCTGAGTGCACGTCTGTCCCTGAGTGCACGTCTGTCCCTGAGTGCACGTCTGTCCCGGAGTGCACGTCTGTCCCCGTCTCTGACCCTGTCCCCGTCTCTGACCCTGTCCCCGTCTCTGACCCTGTCCCCGTCTCTGACCCTGTCCCCGTCTCTGAGCCTGTCCCCGTCTCTGTCCCAGTCCCCGTGTCTGTCCCAGTCCCCGTGTCTGTCCCAGTCCCCGTGTCTGTCCCAGTCCCCGTGTCTGTCCCAGTTTCCCTGCCTGTCCCAGTTTCCCTGCCTGTCCCAGTCCCAGTTTCCCTGCCTGTCCCAGTCCCAGTTTCCCTGCCTGTCCCAGTCCCAGTTTCCCGGCCTGTCCCAGTCCCCGTCTCCCTGCCTGGGCCAGTCCCCGTCTCCTTGCCTGGGCCAGCCCCCGTGTCCGTCCCAGAGTCTGTCCCCGTGTCCGTCCCAGAGTCTGTCCCCGTGGCTGTCCCGGCTCCAGAGCTCACTCCAGCCCCAGAGCTCACGCCAGCCCCAGAGCTCACGCCAGCCCCAGAGCTCACGCCAGCCCCAGAGCTCACGCCAGCCCCAGAGCTCACTCCAGCCCCAGAGCTCACTCCAGCCCCAGAGCTCACTCCAGACCCAGAGCTCACTCCAGACCCAGAGTTCACTCCTGTCCCCCTGCCTGACTCCAGTCCTGTCCCCCTGCCTGACTCCAGTCCTGTCCCCCTGCCTGACTCCAGTCCTGTCCCCTTGCCTGACTCCAGTCCTGTCCCCCTGCCTGACTCCAGTCCAGTCCCCCGTCCTGTCCTCGAGCCCCGTCCTGTTTTCGAGCCCCGTCCAATGCCCGAGGCCGTCATCCTGGCCGAGCCAGTTCCCGGGCCAAGGACTGTTGCCGGGCCAAGGACTGTTGCCGGGCCAAGGACTGTTGCCGGGCCAAAGCCGGTTCCCCGGCCACCTGAACCGTGTCCTCCGGCACGGCCACCTGAACCGTGTCCTCCGGCACGGCCTCCTGAACCGTGTCTTCCGGCACGGCGTCCTGAACCGTGTCTTCCGGCACGGCCTCCTGAACCGTGTCCTCCGGCACGGCCTCCTGAACCGTGTCCTCCGGCACGGCCTCCTGAACCGTGTCCTCCGGCACGGCCTCCTGAACCGTGTCCTCCGGCACGGCCTCCTGAACCGTGTCCTCCGGCACGGCCTCCAGACCCGTCTCCTCCGGACCTGCCTCCAGACCCGTCTCCTCCGGACCTGCC
Source organism: Dallia pectoralis (assembly GCA_029465975.1). Lineage (NCBI taxonomy): Eukaryota > Metazoa > Chordata > Actinopteri > Esociformes > Umbridae > Dallia > Dallia pectoralis. The sequence continues at coordinate 9,989,883 of CM055745.1, read as the reverse complement.
TCCTGACCCGTCTCCCCCGGCACTGCCTCCTGTCCGGCCTCCAGACCTGCACCCTCCTGTCCGGCCTCCAGACCTGCACCCTCCTGTCCGGCCTCCAGACCTGCACCCTCCTGTCCGGCCTCCAGACCTGCACCCTCCTGATCTGCCTCCAGATCTGCTCCCGCCGGGTAGACCTCCTGACACGCTCCCGCCGGGTAGACCTCCAGACACGCTCCCGCCGGGTAGACCTCCAGACACGCTCCCGCCGGGTAGACCTCCAGACACGCTCCCGCCGGGTAGACCTCCAGACACGCTCCCGCCGGGTAGACCTCCAGACACGCTCCCGCCGGGTAGACCTCCTGACCTGCATTCGCCCGTCCGGGCTTCTGCCCCACCTACGCCTGTCCGGCCTCCGGACTCGCCTTCGCCCGTACAACTTTCGGCGATGCCTCCGCCCGTCCGGGTGTCTGCTCCGCCTATGCCTGAGCTCTCGCCGGACCTTCCTAGTCCCTCGGCTCTACCGGAGATCTCCTGTCCCCGGGTTGGTTTTGTTTTTTGCGCCCCAGGAGTTGCGCGTGAAGGGGGATACTGTAAGGATTTGAGGTTCAGTCCTCTCTCTTCCTCTCTCCCTCTCAAAAACAGTGCTGGCACTCCCCTTGCCTGGCAGGAGGAACTATTGCATGGACAATGGCAATAATTGTATCACCTGTGTTTCTCCTGAGTCTCGTCACACCTGTTCTTTGTTAGTAATTAGTTCCTTGTATTTAAGTTGGGGGTTGTCTGTTTGTCAGTGTCGGGACATTGCTTTCAGGTATGTTGGTGTTTGTTTGGGGTTGTGTTCCTTGTCTGTTTACATGGTCTGTTCTTGTTGTTTGTAGTCGGTCTCTGTATCCTGTTTATTTAGTCCTTGTCTGTATCTGTTACTGAAGTTCTGTTTGAGTCCTTGTGTTAGTTTCCTGGTATTAGGCTGTGTTTCTCTTTATTAGATTCCCATGTTTGACTTTCTGTTTTGTGTCATTGCTTTCAGTGGCTGTTCACTATTGTGCCTGTCAGGGCAAGAGTCCCTGTTCCCTGTCCGTTCGGTTATACGGCAATAAAGAGCACTAAAATGGTCTCTCTGCGCATGTGTCCATTTCCTGGTTGCCTGTGACAGGCGAATCGTTACACTCCAGAGCCCAAGACCAGAGAACAGTTCTTACAATGTGAGTGTCTCTATTCATATAATAAATAAATGCCACTCCTATCAATCAATGTTTAAATATATATTTAAGTTGTAGATATAATCTAAGACTGGGAACCTGTCTGACTGTTACTCTGATTTCTCTGCTGTAATTAAACAGTAGAAACAGGATCTGACTTAAATATTTTTTCTCCCCTCATTGGACTTCTCTGTTCTTCTCCCAGATTCCTGTCAGCTCACACTGGACCCAAACACAGCACATAAACAACTCTCACTGTCTGAAGGGAACAGAAAGGTTACTGTTACAGAACAAGTCCAACCATATCCGGCTCATCCAGACAGATTCACCAAATACTGCCAGGTTCTGTGTAGAGAGGGTCTGTCTGGACGCTGTTACTGGGAGGTGGTGTGGAGTGGGAACTGTGTTGATATATCAGTCTCATATAAAGACATCAGCAGGACAGATGCATTTGGATCCAATAACAAGTCCTGGAGTTTACAGTGTGATTATGTTGACTCTTATTTTTTCAGACATTATAATATCCAGACTAAGGTATCAGGCCCTCAGTCCTCCAGAATAGGAGTCTACCTGGATTATAAATCAGGTACTCCTTCCTTCTACAGCGTCTCTGACACAATGACCCTCCTCCACAGAGTCCAGACCACATTCACTCAGCTGCTCTATTCTGGGTTAAGGCTCTTTAATAATAACAGCATTGCAGAACTGTGTTAACTGTTGTTGGTTGTCACATGGCAACATAGTGTTCAGGGTGAATTTCAAGTAATAGTTCCCATTTATACTGGATTTAGTTTCTAAATGTAAAGGTATTGCTGAAGTTTGTAGTAGGTGTTTAATAGATAAAGAACATGTTGATAGTCTCTATATCTGATGCTTTATTCTGATCTGTTTCTGTTTACAATATCGTTATTTGGACTGCTTTGGGCTTTAGGGTTTTCTCAGTGACAGTTTGATTGAAAATAAACGACTCTGTGATCAATGAGTCGGTTCACTGACACAGAAGGTTGCAAGTGTCAACTCAAAGTGAAAAAACATTTAACATGACAAAGATGCTGATCTGCTGTAGTCTGGTTGGATTTTAAGCCCAATGCTCTTAGATATAAAGGAGCTAAGTAGAATAATGTTGTGTTATTTGTCTTGTCCCCAATGGATTTTTAATACCCTTTAATTTCTCTTCATTATTGAACTGTTTTCATAAAGGTTCTTTCTGGAGCCTTCCAGAGGCTTCTACATTGAACCAATTATAAATGGCTTTAACCGAGAACCATCAGGAAAGGTTCCACCTACAACCCCTATAAGAAGTTAAACAGATAACCCATCTCTGGAGGTTCTATACAGAACGTATTCACCTAGGGGTTGTTGTAGAAAAACTTTGAAAATAAGTTAAGGAGTGGGTGAAGTGAAAAGAATGTAATCTTTCACTTCTGCAGGATATATTATTTACTGAAGGGGCGGTCATAAAAGCCAGATTGAGATGCGGAATCATCTTTCAGTCAAGAGAAGGTTTGTAACTGCTAATTGAAGGGTGTTCTCTAAGATTGTAATCTAGATTTCTTCTAGATTAATGGGGGCCATACTAAATGGCCCTCAGCAGGAAGGGATTGGGGACCAGGTTTCATGTCTTTTGGTATCAGTGATAGTAGTAGATAAAGTGTGTCATTTTAGGGTTGACTGGGTTAATGTGTTGAAACTTAACTCCTCCCTTTAATACTAATAAGAGTGTTTTTATATGTTGAGGTTTTTGTGTTAAGACTTCAGATCTATATTGCAATGTTGTTGATGCTTCAGTATAATGTGATTCTCCTTGCAAATAATTAATAAATACTGTGCAAGCAGAGGTTCTCTCTTCTTTCCTCCGGATTGTCTTTAAAAACTTTTTTTGCATTGCCATTACAATTTGGGGGCACGTTCAGGATCCTAATTCTGCTCGTCTCGTGGTCTTCTAGCCAGGTCGAACTGTGTACAGCCAGAGAAAAGTCTCTGGAACTCTTTCCTCCCCAACCAAGGATTTTCCTACGTGGAGTAGAGCCGAGAGTGCCTGACTGGAGAGTGACTCATGCCTGACTAGTACAGGTCACCCGGTGGAAATCCAATCTTGGAGGTAAGAGCACAATACAGTTCAATGCGGTCGGACCGCTAGGTTAAAATTTAATATCAGCACAAAATAATACTTCTGCGGATGTCTCACATGAGGACTTATTAACTAGGGGTGTGCATTGGCACTGCCCTCACAATCCGATTACGATTCACCAACGATTCAATTTGATTCTACGATGCAATGCGATGCATCAACATTCAACTGACACAACAAGGCTCATTTTTCATCAGTCATGAGGTAATACATGCAGTCAGATATTGAACAACAGATTTTATTGGCTGCTATGTGTGTATTGGCACTCTCCTGTATCTTTGACAAATGTCATTAAATAAAATGGTATTGGATATAACATTTTCAAACCTGAAAAAGAAAACATGAATCACTGCTTTCAGTGCTTTTGTGACCTTTTGTTTTTTTCTCCCCTCTGACCCGGTTGGTCTCACCCTTCATCCGCACACACACACTCCAATGTAGACAACAGAATTCTTTATTTTCCTGCACACAGAGCAGATGGATGATAAAGAGAAGATGGTAAATCGCTTCATTTGTACAGCTCCACCCACAGCAGTGGGTTTAGCTCTGCTCACCTCAATGTACAGTAAACACTCCTTCACACCATATTATACTTAACACAGTAAACAAAAATAAAACCAATCTGTAAATACTCAGTATTCCTTCATCCACTCTGTATGTCTATTAAACATATGAAATCACAATAAACAACTGTTACATCTGATATTCCTAATACAACAATGAATTAAGTACTTTATAAAGCACATTTTATACCAAATGTTTACAAAAATAAATCAAAACATTTACCTACACACAGAGCAGATGGATCATAAAGAGAAGATGGTGAATCGTTTCATTTATACAGCTCCACCTATTGAAAATACATTGCACCTCATTAAAACGCACATGGAGAATGACACAGTTAGAAAGATTGTCGAATGCATCTAAACAGTCATGAAACGAGAAATATAGACAGAAAACACTCTCTACAGATCAATCAGTATCTACTGTGAGCAATCATTGCATACATTGTCAAACATTTTATAGGAAAGTTTATATTTTCAACTTTTAGTGTGGAGCTACCACCGAAACGACTCACCCACAGAAGTTCTCTTTAGCTCTGCTGCAGATCACGTGAACACAGTAGCTCCTAGTTTTAACAACACAACCAATAAGGGAACGCAATCCCATTATTGCAGGATTTACTTAAAGAACCCTCAACTTACAATATTTACCTCGTTACATATGTAACATACAGACATCAGACATACAAGACTGGGGTATTAGGTCTTGGGTCTATGTGACATACAGACATACAAGACTGGGGATTGGGTCCTGGTTCTATGTGACATACAGACATCAGACATACAAGACAGGGGGATTGGGTCCTGGGTCTATGTGACATACATATATCAGACATACAGGACAGGGGGATTAGGTCCTGGGTCTATGTGACATACAGACATCAGACATACAGGACAGGGAGATTAAGTCATGGGTCTATGTGACATACAGACATCAGACATACAAGACTGGGGGATTAGGTCCTGGGTCTATGTGACATTCAGACATCAGACATACAGGACAGGGGGATTAGGTCCTGGGTCTATGTGACATACAGACATCAGACATACAGGACAGGGGGATTGGGTCTTTGGTCTATGTGACATATAGACATCAGACGTACTGGACAGGGGGATTAGGTCCTGGGTCTATGTGACATACATATATCAGACATACAGGACAGGGGGATTAGGTCCTGGGTCTATGTGACATACAGACATCAGACATACAGGACAGGGGGATTGGGTCCTTGGTCTAGGTGACATACAGACATCAGACATACAAGACAGGGGTATTAGGTCCTGGGTCTATGTGACATACAGATATCAGACATACAGCACAGGGGGATTAGGTCATGGATCTATGTGTTATTCAGATATCAGACATACAGGACAGGGGGTTTAGGTCCTGGGTCTATGTGACATACAGACATCAGACATACAGGACAGGGGGATTGGGTCCTTGGTCTATGTGACATACAGACATCAGACATACAGGACAGGGGGATTAGGTCCTGGGTCTATGTGACATACAGACATCAGACATACAGGACAGGGGGATTAGGTCCTGGGTCTATGTGACATACAGACATCAGACATACAGGACAGGGGGATTAGGTCCGGGGTCTATGTGACATACAGACATCAGACATACAGGACAGGGGGATTGGGTCCTTTGTCTATGTGACATACAGACATACAGGACTGGGGGATTAGGGCCTGGGTCTATGTGACATATAGACATCAGATGTACAGGACAGGGGGATTAGGTCCTGGGTCTATGTGACATACATATATCAGACATACAGGACAGGGGGATTGGGTCCTGGATCTAAATGACATTCAGACATCATGCATACAGGACAGGGGGATTGGGTCCTGGGTCTATGTGACATACAGACATCAGATGTACAGGACAGGGGTATTGGGTCCTGGGTCTATGTGACATACAGATGTTAGTTCACTGTTATATGATCCAGTAACAAACATAAATACATGTCTAGTTCACTGTTGTATGGTCCAGTAACATGAATATATGTCTAGTTCACTGTTATATGGTCCAGTAACAAACATAAATACATGTCTAGTTCACTGTTGTATGGTCCAGTAACATGAATATATGTCTAGTTCACTGTTATATGGTCCAGTAACAAACATAAATACATGTCTAGTTCACTGTTATATGATCCAGTAACAAACATGAATATATGTCTAATTCACTGTTATATGGTCCAGTAACAAACATAAATACATGTCTAGTTCACTGTTGTATGGTCCAGTAACAAATATGAATATATGTCTAGTTCACTGTTATATGGTCCAGTAACAAACATGAATATATGTCTAGTTCACTGTTATATGGTCCAGGAACAAACATGAATATATGTCTAGTTCACTGTTATAAGGTCCAGTAACAAACATGAATATATGTCTAGTTCACTGTTATATGGTCCAGTAACAAACATGAACTCATACATGATTCTGAATTAATTCATAATGACATGATGCAATTATTTGATTTGGGTTCATTCATGGTTTGATTTAAACTTTTGTATTAATATTTACAAAAGTATGCATAGTTCACCTTTTATGAATTAATCTTATTGCTACATTTATAAATGTCAACAATAGCATGTATTACCGGCCAATTATTCATTTACAAAAACGAATTATTCTATTTATACGTTCATAAATGTGGTGGATCTCAGTATGTCCACAATTTGTAAATTGCTGCTGAAGAGTTATTTTTTTTTTACAAATTACATTGTTTATACCCTTTATATAAATATTTGTATATGTCTTTACTTGTAATTGTATTAATTATTAAGCACATTTGTAAATATGTGTATTGTTATGGAATTATTTCTAATACCACGTAATTAATGTTACTATACCTTTATCTCTAAAATAACATTAAGCAAATACACACCGAAACCAGACTCGAAATAAGAACAGACAAGAGTATCTCTCAAGTTAACTCTAACAGTTTAATTGATAGATGAGGAAAAACCCTTTGACACACATACGGCAAACTGTAGTGTCAGGTATAATTTTCCCCTAGAGTACAGGAGTACAAAGTCACATATATATAGGGGTAAATTTACGCACACCCTTCCACACGAACTTATCAATACCGGATGGAGAACGGATGAGGCTTACACATGATCTAATTAAAATATACAGTAATATAGGAAATGTATGGAGCTGTCACAAAAACCCGAGGGTCACTCCTCAGTCAGGTCAAGGGAGGTCAGTTACAATTGGATTTGTGATGACAACACATGAGGCGAACAAAGACATATACATATGATTACATACAGATTAGGCAAAACAGGACATCTGTTTCTAGCATTGGGCCCCTCTAACAATGTAAAGCTTCTCGTAGATCCTGTTCTCCAGGGTCTCGTGCTTTCCGTTCTTAACGTTTTGGGCCCACTCAATGATGTCCATATCACATGTGAATATACGTTTTATCTCACTATTACTGAACTTCACAAACTAAATGTATATTTTCCACAACAATCCACCCTAAGTTTAGTATAGTGAGTTAAGAAAAAGGTACAGTTCTTTATTATCAAATAAGCATGCTATGATTTTTAATAACACTCAATAGAATGGATTTCCTGGAAGCTCATTCATCCAGTTTGACACCCCGGCATCAGGAACTTGAACAAGGACCTGAGCAGTCACTCTGGAGGCACACATCTTTATCAAACATGAGATTAACATAAAACCAACAATCAAAAATGTGACAAAGGCTAATACATATGCTAATATTCTAAAAATTGACCATCCTAATGGTCCTAATGCAGAACTCAATCCATCAATTGGGTCCCATCCATGAACCTCATGGAGCTCCTTCACTCAATTTTTGTTTCCTTTACCAAGTCAAGGACTTCCTGTGATGCATCAGAAATGAAAGTACAACATTCGGATTTCACAATTTTACACACTCCTCCTTGAGATGCCAAGATCATATCTAGGGCCAATCGGTTCTGTAAGGCGACTGCACGGGTCTCATCTAACTCTTTACCTAATGCCACAATGGCTTTAGCAGTAGTGTTCATGTGTTTCTCTAGTACTGAGGACAGAGCTGTTATTTCCTGCTGTGAAGAATACACTCCATAGCCTGGAAATAGCACACTGAATATACGCTGTGATAGGGTCAGAGTTCGCCTAGCGCGATGTGGGATCTGATACAGTCTCCCCATTTCAGTCTGGTTTACCCTTCGTATTAACGGTACCAGGTATGCCATATAGCATGTTCCTTCCGCATCAGGTGGAATGCAGCTATATGCATTATCCCCGCAGACAAGGTACACATGCTCGGGAAGGTCGCCAAAGGCCGTGAAGTTTTTTAAACTTACTTCAGAACAATCACTTGTCCCCAACTGTAACTTGGCCTGTTCCACCCTATTGGAAATACACAGGGACACATTCCTTAGCCCATAGGTTGGAATTGTTGGCCAATATTGAGTACAGTTACGCACCCGGTACCTTCCCGGCGCCGGACAATTGTGTATGTCATGTCTTAGAGAATATGGCTTTAGGATACGGAGTCGTGGATGCCATTCAGCTTCTGCATACACCCTAAGTGTGGGAGAATATGGTGTAGGTTTACAAAACTGAGAATTATGGGACACTACTCTGTCTGCCATTTGATATCGACAATTTGTTTGAATCAGAGTCATATTTACTTTCCATACCTCCCGACCGAGAAGGATCACTCGGTCATGTGTTGATCTAAGCAGAATAGTACGATTAATACTGGTGTCCTTAAAAACCTTATCGAATTCACCTAATATTCTTGACACTACATCCCACCTCTCACTCCCCTTCCACTCATTTTCGAAAGGGGCCCCGGTTGGGCAAAACAGTCCTCATCTTCTTCAGTGGGTGTTGGCGTCCAGCCATATTGTTCCCAATCTGCTTCGGAGAAGGGAACTGAAGTTAACATAGGAGAGCGTGATGAGGTTGGTATGTGTTGGCAGATCCAACAGTTACTTATGTTAATATGTGATGCATAGTCAACCATCATCCTAAGGGCGATGTTCTCAGGTTCTATCAGCCCTCTCCTCCTCCGTTTTTCAGTCTGTGGGCATTCCCTAGCAGGTCTACCTTTTGGATGATCTGGCGATCTACAAGGAGTGTGGAATTCACTGTTGTTACTGTTGAAACACCAATAATCTTTGTTTAAATCAAGATCATCAGAAACATTCACATGACAGATCATTGAGTCATTATTGCAAACACATTCAGTACCGTTTATAAGTGAAGAAACATTAGTCCAGGTCAACATATCCTCATTCTGACCCAGTGTGATTTTAGGGTCAGTCATAATGACCCATTCATCATTGGGTTGGCAGTTGCTTACATTACATGATATCTGTTTTCGTAACAGCCCCTGTGGTTGGGCTTTAACGCCTTTCTCAATACCTATCTTATTCAAGTTTACATGTGGTTTGTTATGTTGTAGGTCAGAGAACCACAGTACAATTACAACAATGAGACTACAAGCAAGATGTAATGCGATGTTGCATCTCATTCCCCCAATCCTCCTGTAGGGGTTCCATGGTCGTCTCGCTGGTTCCATGGTATGCAGGCTGTGTTGGTTTCTCTGGTTACCGCTGACTGTGTTAGGGGTCAGAGGTTGCTAGCACGTGACCCGTTCAAACAGAAATGAGGATATTTATTCCTTGCCTGTATTCTCCAGAGGTGGAGCCTTTTTGCAGTGTGTTGCGTGGACCCAAGTACCTCGCTCAGCTACCTTCACTGCAGAGTGTGTGACCAGTTGCACTTGGAATGGTCCCAGCCACCGAGGTTTGCTCCAGTGCTTTCTTTTGCAGTCCTTGATCACTACCCAGTCTCCAGGCTGGATGTCGTGAAGTGGACCTTCAATGGGCACTGGTAACGCTGCTTTTACACTCCGGTGGATTTCCGTCAGGACCTTTGACAGATTGGTACAGTATGTTAGCATAGTGTCATTTACATGTTCTGTCATGAGGTCTGAGTGAGTAGGGGCTCCTAGGCCTGTGCTCATTGGTCTTCCTGTGATGACCTCGTGGGGAGACAAGCCTGTCTTCTTCCTGGGTCTGCCTCTTATTGATGTAAGGACCAGAGGAAGTGCCCGCACCCAGTTCAAACCTGTTTCCTCACACAACTTTGACAACTTCATCTTAATTGTCCCATTCTCTCTCTCCACTGCACCCCCACTCTGAGGCCTGTAGGCACAGTGTGTTCTTAAGTCCACTCCGAGGTACTCAGACATCTTCTGAATAGCCTCGTTCACAAAATGTGATCCATTGTCACTTGACAGTTTCTTTGGAATTCCCCATCTGGGAATGATTTCAGTCAGTAGGGCTTTAGCCACTGTTGATGCATCAGCCTTTCCAGACGGGAAAGCTTCGACCCACTTGGATCATATCTACCATCCCTCCTTTTGACACATGATCTTTACCATGTGACAACACAGCATAGAAATGAAACAAACATTTTGGTAAACATGAATTACCGTTTGGTCCTGTCCAAACCTTATTCACACAGACAGCCCCCGCCTTCCGCCAAGTCGCCTTCTCCTGAGGAGAAGCATTAGCCTGGGCCTGCACAAGGTCAGAGAGGGAGACGGTTGGGGTTAAGACAGCCATCTGTAGAGCTGTGTCCAGATGTGCCTGAGCAGCCGCTTTTGCAGCCTGATCCGCTCGGTGGTTTCCAAGGGAGACCACGTCCTTGCCATGCGTGTGCGCTTCACATTTGCATATAGCAACCTGTTTAGGCAACAAAACAGCATCCAACAGATTATGAATCAGCTGCCCATGTTGAATTTTGGTGCCTGAGGAGGTGATAAAACCCCGCATTTTCCACAGTGTGCCAAAATCATGGACAACCCCAAACGCATACCTGCTGTCAGTGTAAATGGTAACAGTTTTCCCTTCACTCAAAATACATGCACGGGTAAGAGCGAACAACTCTGCAGCCTGTGCAGAGAGGTGGTGAGGAAGTCTAAACCCCTCAATTACCGCATGATCAGTGACAATGGCATATCCCACATTATTACATGAGGAAGAAAGTGATTTGCTGGCTGAGCCATCAACATAGAAAATCAAATCACTGTTTGGCAATGGCTCATCAGATAAATCAGTACGTGGGGTACATTGTTGATTAATGACAGACAAACAATCATGAGGTTCCCCATCCTCCTCAGTAGGCAGAAATGTTGAAGGATTCAAAATGGGGCTACGGACAATCGAAACATGTGGTAGTGACAACAACACATTGTGGTAATTCAAAAACCTCGCACCAGAGAGGTGACTTGTCTTGTGTTCCAACAGGATGGAAGACACAGAGTGAGGAACCCGTAGCTCAAGAGGTTGGTAGCAGACTAAGGCCTGCGACCGTAACACAGCCTCTGCTGCGGCAGCCACAGCTTTCAAGCAATGAGGTAGTCCCTGTGCAACTGCATCTAGCTTGGCTGAAAAATAAGCAATGGGGCGTAACTTGTCCCCATGTTTCTGCATTAACACAGAGGACATATACCCGTTCTTCTCACATACTGCCTGAACAAAAGGTTTAGTGGGATCAGGAAGACCTAAGGTCGGGGAGGAAGCTAAACACTGTTTGAGCTGTGTAAATGAGTTCTCCCCCTCAACAGTCCACACCACCCTATCGTGGGAGGCTAACTTCTGATCATAAACCATGCTCTGTAAAGGTTGGACTAACAAGGCGTACTCGGGAACCCATTGTCTACAGAAGCCAGTCATCCCCAAAAATGACAACATCTGCTTCTTGGTCAGAGGTTTAGGCATGCTAGTAATAGCTTTGATCCTGTCTACACTCAGACTTTTACCCTCAGGGGTGATCACGTGCCCTAAAAAGATAACTTCACTTTGCACAAATTGAAGTTTGTTAAGGCTGGCCTTGTGGCCCTGTGATGCTAGATATTGTAGCAATAGGACAGTGTCTTTCTCACAAGACGCCTCGTCAGGGGAGCAGATCAACAAATCATCAACATATTGGACAAGCGTACTACCATGACTGAATGTGAATTTGTCCAAATTATCCCTAAGAGCCGCGGCAAACACGGCAGGAGATTCACAGTAGCCTTGTGGTAAACGTGTCCATGTGTACATCTGACCAGAAAATTCAAAAGCAAACCAAAACTGAGAATCTATGTGTACTGGTACACTGAAAAAAGCATTTGCCAAATCAATAACAGAAAAATATTTGCTCCCACTCGGAACTTGGGACATTATTGTGTATGGATCAGTAACAATCGGTGCACGAGCAAACACTGCATCATTAACCTTTTTCAGATCCTGAACAAATCGCCATGCTGTAGCCTGACCGGGAACCTTGGCTTTCTTAACCGGAAAAATCGGAGTACGACATGGGCTGTTTGGGCAAGATACAATGATCCCTTTGTCTAACAATGCCTCAAAAACAGGAGTAATGCCCTGGATTGCTTCTGGTTTTAATGGGTATTGTGCCTGACAAGGTCTGTGAGGTCCCCTGGGCGTGACTACGAGTGGCTGCGCGTTCTGCATTAACCCGACATCGTATTTATGTTGTGACCATAGAGAAGAAGGAACATCCGCTAGCCTTGGGTCTGTTACGGCTATCTGAATCGCACAAACATGAAACAACTCATCGACAGGCGGAACTAAATGTACCTCTCTACGTCCTATCACAGTACATCCGAAACGTTCCCTTTGAGCCTGTGCCTCCTCGGACCAATCAACACCCTCCATCTGGGTTGGAACCCAATCAGAAACCTCGCTACACTTCTTAACCCAGGGACCCACAATGTCCCGTGTGCAGCTAAATGGGTGTTCAACAAGCGAAACATGTGGAACTGATCCATGTACTTGAAAGAAACGTGACACCTCTTTTGTGCCCCTCACTAACCACGCACATAACCCAGTATCACTCCAATAGAGATAATCTCCCGTTAAGAAGTCTGCCTGACTGTCTCGACCTCTACACCACCCTGTTTCAAACTCATCATTACGGCATTCAAAAACACTGGCAATACAACGCAAGTCATTAGCGTCATTTATCTGGACAGAATCTCCCATTCTGTCCGAAGCCATAGCAACAAGGGTATCAGAAACCGCCCTAGAGCCAGTGTTGTCTAAATACCATGAATAACAATAGTTCAGGGGTTGTACACTATGCTGAACCGCTTGTACGGTACTGCGAATGATCTTTATGCCTTTATCTGAACACTAACGTAATGCCCAACTGTGTCATTAAATCTCTAGCCAACAGGTTAACAGGGCAACATTGAGACAATAAAAATGAATGTTTTGGGTGATGCTGACCCGCTTCGTCTACAACCGACAGAGGGGTGGTAAATCGCTCCGTAGTACAGACACCACCAGCTCCTATAGTCGGCAAAGTTCTACCGCTAAGTTTCGGTGAAGGGTTCCAGTCCTGAGCTCTTAGAACTGAATACCCTGCCCCCGAATCTACCAGAAATTTTACTCTTTTGCCATTAACAATCAAAAACATTTCAGGTTGTATATGGTAATCATCATCTGCCCTAAAAGCCTGTAGGTTAAGCTGTTGCATTATATCTGAGTATGACGGATCATGTAATGGATTGATCTCACCCAGTTTTGTCGTTAAAGGCTCTGGATCGGTCGCTTCGTCCTGGCGTCACCATCCTCCATCTCGCGCAGCCGCATCAACGCGAGTGCCTCTGGGATTGTTGACCGAAAATCCATTGCGATTACCGGCTTCACCGCGTGAATCGTCCTTTTGTCCATTTGAATCATTTCTCAAGTTCGGTTCGGGGCAAGCTCGTACCCAATGGTCCATTGAACCACAACGTAAGCAAGCATTGCCGTTAGGGGGTCGGTAGGAGTTACCTCGTCCCCGAGATTGGCCCCGGCCCGTGCCGCGTCTCACTCCACGCCCCCTCCTTTCACCGCTCCCAAAGTAGTTCATCTGGGCCATCTGTAGCTTATTGTCTCTCTTTAACTTTTCTTCCAACTTCCCGTGTTCCTGGCCTCGATAGACTCTTTCGGCGTGCTTTATGTGTGGCCAGACAGTAGCCATTCTGCCATCGTCCAGTGAGACACAGTGTGTCCGGACATGACGTTCGATCTCTGGGAGGAGGCCCGCGACGAGTCTCATCTTACACTGTTGCTCCCAGGCTGAGTCTCCGTCCCCGTCCGGTCTTCTCCCCATCCCGCTGTGCAGCTCAAACTCTCGTTCAAGACGATTTCTGAAGTCTGCAACACTTTCATCTTTCTTTTGTTTACAGTCTGAAATCTTCTCCCAACGCATCTTCCTTGGAAAATGTGCACAACTCGTTCACACAATTTCGTGACTGCCTCTTGATAAACCGAATCTCCCCGGCTGTCGTAGGTTCTGGGAGGCATGTCAGCTGGCCAGTCGCCTTTTACACGGCCCCAATGTAGCAGTAAATTTCGCATCATTAGCATCTCGATCTCAGCCATGTTTGGCTTGTACTGGTCAATTATCTGGCGGAAAACTCTGGTGAATTCTTCACCACCGTCTTGCTCTGGGTCTGGTAGGGAAGCGGCCACGTCTCTCAGATCTGCCGGTGACCATGGGCGGTACACAAGGATGGTAGCTGGATTGTCATATTCACCTCCAGCCATTGGGTTAGCAACTTCCACCATCGGAAGCTGTTTGGCCGGTAACCCCTCTAGCAGTGTCTTTCGTTTTGAACTTCTTGTCCCGCTCGAAACGGGGGAAGACGGTCTCGGCATGTCTTCCTCCAGGGCAGCCAGAGCGCGAGATGGTAGGGCGGGGGACGACAGGACAGAGCATCCAGATCGTCGTCAAGCCTGGTAACAGGTGCTAAGACACACTGATTAGTAGTCGCTTTGTTCTTCTGCCTCTCTCTAAGCGACGTCTCCTCTTTCCATATACTAAACGCCTTCCAATCTACTTTGCGTTTACCTGATTGCATTTTTTTTATTTTACCTTCCTCATAATCCTGTAGTTTGCTCTGTAACTCGCTTATTTGGCGAGGACTGAAACTCCCATTATCTGGAAATCCTAATTTTGACCATAAATCTAATTGGTTGCAGGTCCAATCATCATATTTATCAATCATTATTTTTGCGGGACCCTCCTTTGGGCGAGCAACCGCATTGGATCTACTATAAGACTTTCCCATGGTTAAGGAAAATTAAAATCTTAAAAAATGAAATATAAGTTTAAAAGAATGATCTGTCCAACAAGATCTGTAATTAAAAGCGTAGCGTAAATTAATTACTACCACCTGGTGGTACCTATCAAATAGGATTTAGGTCTCAATCAAATGAAGAAAGAGAATGATCTGTCCAACAGAATCTGTAATTAATGAACGCAACCACCTAGTGGTACCTATCAAATAGGATTTTTAGTCTCAATCAAATCAGCCCAGCGCTGTTTGACAAACTCGTCAGTTTCTTAGTGAGACCGGTCTCTGAGACCTTTGAGAAATCCACCTAGTAGATTTGGTGACCTGTAGAACAGATCAAAATTTGTAATGACCTGCCTAGCAGATCTGTAATTAACAAGTTTATATTATGCAAATTACAACCACCTAGTGGATTTTTGTGATCTGTAGAACAGATCAAAAATTAGTAATGACCTGCCTAGCAGATCTGTAATTAACAAGTTTATATTATGCCAATTACAACCACCTAGTGGATTTTGTGTGATCTGTAGAACAGATCAAAATTAGTAATGACCTGCCTAGCAGATCTGTAATTAACAAGTTAATATTATGCCAATTACAACCACCTAGTGGATTTTTGTGATCTGTAGAACAGATCAAAATTAGTAATGACCTGCCTAGCAGATCTGTAATTAACAAGTTAATATTATGCCAATTACAACCACCTAGTGGATTTTTGTGATCTCTAGAACGAGATCAAATCTCAATCAAATGAAGAAAGAGAATGATCTGTCCAACAGAATCTGTAATTAATGAACGCAACCACCTAGTGGTACCTATCAAATAGGATTTTTAGTCTCAATCAAATCAGCCCAGCGCTGTTTGACAAACTCGTCAGTTTCTTAGTGAGACCGGTCTCTGAGACCTTTGAGAAATCCACCTAGTAGATTTGGTGACCTGTAGAACAGATCAAAATTAGTAATGACCTGCCTAGCAGATCTGTAATTAACAAGTTTATATTATGCAAATTACAACCACCTAGTGGATTTTTGTGATCTGTAGAACAGATCAAAATTTGTAATGACCTGCCTAGCAGATCTGTAATTAACAAGTTTATATTATGCAAATTACAACCACCTAGTGGATTTTTGTGATCTGTAGAACAGATCAAAATTAGTAATGACCTGCCTAGCAGATCTGTAATTAACAAGTTAATATTATGCCAATTACAACCACCTAGTGGATTTTTGTGATCTGTAGAACAGATCAAAATTAGTAATGACCTGCCTAGCAGATCTGTAATTAACAAGTTAATATTATGCCAATTACAACCACCTAGTGGATTTTTGTGATCTGTAGAACAGATCAAAATTTGTAATGACCTGCCTAGTAGATCTGTAATTAACAAGTTTATATTATGCCAATTACAACCACCTAGTGGATTTTTGTGATCTGTAGAACAGATCAAAATTAGTAATGACCTGCCTAGCAGATCTGTAATTAACAAGTTTATATTATGCAAATTACAACCACCTAGTGGATTTTTGTGATCTGTAGAACAGATCAAAATTTGTAATGACCTGCCTAGCAGATCTGTAATTAACAAGTTTATATTATGCAAATTACAACCACCTAGTGGTACCTATCAAATAGGATTTAGGTCTCAATCAAATGAAGAAAGAGAATGATCTGTCCAACAGAATCTGTAATTAATGAACGCAACCACCTAGTGGTACCTATCAAATAGGATTTTTAGTCTCAATCAAATCAGCCCAGCGCTGTTTGACAAACTCGTCAGTTTCTTAGTGAGACCGGTCTCTGAGACCTTTGAGAAATCCACCTAGTAGATTTGGTGACCTGTAGAACAGATCAAAATTTGTAATGACCTGCCTAGCAGATCTGTAATTAACAAGTTTATATTATGCAAATTACAACCACCTAGTGGATTTTTGTGATCTGTAGAACAGATCAAAATTTGTAATGACCTGCCTAGCAGATCTGTAATTAACAAGTTTATATTATGCCAATTACAACCACCTAGTGGATTTTTGTGATCTGTAGAACAGATCAAAAATTAGTAATGACCTGCCTAGCAGATCTGTAATTAACAAGTTTATATTATGCCAATTACAACCACCTAGTGGATTTTTGTGATCTGTAGAACAGATCAAAATTTGTAATGACCTGCCTAGCAGATCTGTAATTAACAAGTTAATATTATGCCAATTACAACCACCTAGTGGATTTTTGTGATCTGTAGAACTTTATCTATGCCTATATGAGATAACAGCTAACTAGCTACTTGGCTATGGTTAATGCTCACATCAACATTAGCTAGATAGCTATTTACGTCTGAGCCATGTAAGAAGACAACACGTAACTAGCGCTTGTTAACAATTACTTATCTTTTATCTGCATCTTTTGTTTTTCAGGTAACTGGTAGCTATAGTTACTAATTAGGCAAGGTTGCTAGGTAGCTTGTTTGTAAGAGGCAGGGAACAAAAAATGAACATGTACTTTATCCTAATAAGCCATGTAGCTACTAGTTTGCTGATAATTTTTTTTCTCTTGATGCTGTGTGTTATAAATTGTAACACGCTGGGTGTTTATAAGATGTTGCATTTAACGGCTATAGTATAAATTAAACGATGTACATTACCCTTTCTCATTTCTTCAGGCTTCAGAGGAAGTTAATGTCAATGCAGAATACTCTGTATCTGATCCCAACAGCAAAGAGGGAGACATACCCAATCTCAGTAATGAAGAGGATGATGACATACACAATCCCAACAGCATGGAGGACAATGTACCCGATCCCAGCAGTGAAGAGGAAGACGTAACTGATCCCAGCAGTGAAGAGGAAGACGTACACAATACGAACAGTGAATGGGGCGACAATTCATCTGCCTTGGTATGTTTCACTCAAGTGTGTATTTGGAATCCTAATTTAATATTGCGCAATTTCACAAATTCCGATAAAAGGTTAAATATATTAATCATGTTTGCTTGTTGTCTTGTGTTTTTTATAGGGCATGCTAGGGAGAAATTTGAAGAAATAACAGTGCAAGATGTCCAGAGGATCTTGCACAAGAAGTGCAACAATGAATGCTTCAGACAAGTAAAGGCAGAAAAGATGTGAGCATGCATTTCATGTACAAAAATGAAGCATATTGGTAAATAAAATAACCATGTTTATTTTAACATTTAGAGTTCAAAATAGTTCTACAATGTATATATCAACATTTTAAGTGTTCATAGCTGGTGTATCCCCCTTTAATGTAGCTTTGACAATATTATCTCATGAAAATATTTATGAAAACACACACATTGTGTGTCTTGCCTCAAGATTTATTTTGGTATTTTGAATATGTACTGTATTTCCTTTATTTTAAAGATGTTAATTACACTTGAAGACAAAAGTATATTCTAAAGTTTCAAGTGGAACTCCTACCAGACACATGGCACTGATTGTTAGAGTATTGTTTAAGGTTCACTTGACAAACATGGCTTGTACAGTTATACTATGTGTTTAAATCTATTAGTAAATCATAGTAAATTAACATTTATTAGGTTTACTTCTTGAAGTACTTACATGAGTTGAAAGTGCACTTGAAAGTATTCAAATGTATACTTAAGTACTTCTAGAAGTGTAGTTCATGAACGGAAAGTGCACTACACAGGTTACTTTAAAGTATTTAAAAGTATACTTAAAATAAACTAAGTGTACTCTAAAGTGTACTAAATAAACTAAAAAGTGGGCCAATTTAGTCTACTTAGTATAAAAATAGTATATAAATAAGTACTTTAGTACCTTAATAATAGTATACTTTTTAAACTTAAGTATACTCACAAAAATGAACTTAAAGTATACTTTTGTTTCGTAAGGATACAAGCCATATAGGTCTCCTGTATTGCTTCTTTATATCCACAAATAAGACCTATATGTACATACAAGATGTCTCCAATCGCAGCTGTACTATAAGCACTTTGGGTTCCTGATGAAGTCTGTTGAAGTATTGCGCTCTTACTCGTTGTATTACGGTAACAGATTTGTTTTGGTGTTTGTGTATTAAGTGTAATACGTCTTTGACGTAGTGACTTAGTCGACTGCAGCAGCTGAAGATCTGTGAGCACGTTTGAGTTGTTCCGAATGATTCTGAAAATAAAGATAGCCTGTTTATTTCCAATTCACGCATTTACCGTTGAGCGCAACATAAGTTCAACACTGTCTTAGTATGTTTGTCTACATTGAAGAAGTGGCCGGCAGCCAGCCGTGGGCAGATAGGCACATCTATAATTCGAAGCTCACGCAGCTGAGAGGATTAACAAGTTAAATCGTTTTTTTAATGTTCAGTTTTTTGTCTTGTTTTTGTTCTATTTGATTGTTCTTAAGTAAATAAATAATGTACATTTCTACATTTTGGGCTTTTATTTATGTTGCATAGTAGCTATGGATTTCAATAATTTAACATATAGGTGCATATATGTTAGGTGCATATAGGTGCATATATGTTAGGTGCATATAGGTGCATATATGCACCTAACATATAGGTGCATATATGCACATATAGGTGCATATATGCACATATATGTACATATAATATAGGAAAACGGCCAATTTTATATATGTCACATATATTAAAAACATATATCAAAACCTATATTAAAACATATATGTTTATATAGGTTCTTTCCATGTGGGCAGGGTCTCGTGCTTTCCGTTCTTAACGTTTTGGGCCCACTCAATGATGTCCATATCACATGTGAATATACGTTTTATCTCACTATTACTGAACTTCACAAACTAAATGTATATTTTCCACAACAGTATGTATACACTAATATCATAGTTAATGATTACTGTAGATCCTTTTAAACCATTTAGGCAACTAATGCATAATAAACTATTTTGCCGCACCTTATCAAAATATACCAAACAAGAAAGCAAGAACATGTTTAATGAAAAACACAACAGGTCAGCAAACAAAATAATAACAACATTTCACTTGCCCTTCTTTATGGGAATAACTTCCACAGTTTTCTTCGTGATTTTAATTTCCATCAAACTCTTGTCATTCAAAAAAACATATTTACACCTGCTAACATACAAACTTAGTTTGTCATTGTGAGTGTGTTTTCAGTCCTTGAAGTTGTTTCAGCACCTTTTTTTGTACCTGGTAATCACTTCTTCAGGTTGTCGAACTGAAATGCATACATTTAAATTAGTACAGTAGGCTATACCACTGAAATAACTAATGAAGATTGACTACACAACCAATCAAATCAATACATCAGGTCAAAATCAACCTCGCTCCAAACAAACGCTATTGGTAAGTACTGCTGTCTCTAACAGAAACGGGCAGTTTTTTATTTGAGCCAGCTAACTGCCATTAAAAACTCGATAGTAACTATTCAAACTAGTTGTAATATAATTATGGTTAACCTTAAAAGAGCGACGCTGCCGTTAGCTAGTTAGTGTCACATAAACCTGTTATCATATGTGATGGAAATGACGTCAGCAAAAGGGGCTGGCGCAAGGAGGGTTCCGGGTGAAAACTGGAGTTAAGCATAGAGAGGGTGCTGTGTTAAAGTGACGTTACAGCTGGTTAAAATAAAGCTGAGTTAAAGACAACTTAACGTCTCCTCATACCTAAATAGGATTAAGTGAAGTAACACTTTACATGGTGTCAGAAGTAAAATGGCAAAGTTTTCGGCGCCGGAGCAGTTTAACTTCGCTAAACTGGAGGACTGGCCCGACTGGAAACAACGCTTCTCCAGGTACCGAGTGGCTACGAAGCTCAACAAGGAGCATGCCGAGGTGCAAGTTAGCGCATTGATTTACTCTATGGGTCCGGAGGCGGAGCAAGAGTATAAATCATTTGACTTGGAGGATGACGAGGAAGAGGATTTCGACTATGTACTAAGACTGTTTGACGAGCACTTTGTGCCGAAAAGAAACATGATTTTCGGGAGAGCACGTTTCCACTCGCGGACGCAAGAGGCGAAGTCTGTTGAACAGTACATAAGGCACCTGTATGAACTCGCATCTCATTGCGACTTTAAGGAGAAGGACGAGGAAATAAGAGACAGACTTGTCATAGAGATTAGAGATGAAGATATTTCACTAAAGTTACAAATGACAAGTGATCTCACTCTGAAAAAGGCAGTCGACATAACCAGGCACTCTGAGCTAGTGAAGCAACAGAACAGCGAGGCTAGCACACCAGGGCACGTGGATGAAGTGGGATCGATGTCTTATAAAAGTAAGTGGAAAAAACCTCAGTATGAAACAACAGGGAGATGAAAAGAAAATGAATGGCCAAACTGTGGAAGATGTGGGCGCAGACATGCAAAAGACAAATGCCCAGCTAAAGACAAAGAGTGTAATAAATGCCACAAAATAGGTCACTTTGCAAACAAATGCAAAACCAGAATGATACAAGAATTGACTGAAGAAGTTGACAGCTTATTCCTAGGCTCAATAAATGAGACCACAACCGAGGATGAGGCCACAGTGGATGAAATCATCACTGACACAGAGCCACCATGGCGCACAACTCTTGTGATAGGCCAAACTCCTGTTAGTTTCAAGATAGATTCTGGGGCTGACACAACAATAGTCAATGAGGCTACATATAACCGCCTACGTGTCAAGCCAAAACTGAGACCAGTTACCTCTAAACTGGAAAGTCCAGGAGGAAAAGTGGGCCATTTGGGGAAATTCCTAGCTAAGACCCAAGTGACAACAGGGAGAAAATTAACAGACAGTTACTTTAGGGTAATAGTGGCAAAGTCTACATGTGATAACCTACTGAGCAGATCTGTCGGAGCCCGCCTGGGTCTAATACAACACATCGAAGAAGTCAGTGTTTTTTGGGAGTTGGGACTGCTTAAAGGAGACCCCATAAAAATTGTCCTAAAAGAAAACGCGAAGCCATACAGCGTCGCAGCCCCTCGCCGTATAGGCATTCCGCCAATACCCAAAGTAGATATGGAGCTGAAGAGAATGGAAGAAAATGGCATAATAGAGCGAGTGACAGAGCCCACAGAATGGGTAGCACCGATGGTGCCCGTGATAAAGCCGGATGGAAAAGTAAGAATCTGTGTAGTCCTTACTAAACTAAATGAGAACGTGAAAAGGGAAAAGTTCATCTTGCCAACCACAGATAGCATCTTACACAAACTGGCAGGAAGTAAGGTGTACACAACTTTAGATGCTGCCAGTGGATTTTGGCAGATGGCCCTAGATGAAGAAACTTCAAAATGAACTACTTTCATAACACCAAATGGTCGCTATCGCTTTAAACGGCTCCCGTTCGGGATAACATCCGCACCAGAGATATTCCAAAGGAGGATGCAAGAACTGCTGCAGGAACACGAGGGCACAGTAGTTTACATGGACGACATACTTGTGTTTGGAGCCACTCAGGAAGAGCATGACCACCGCCTAAAAAGGGTGATGGAGACAATCCGTGCGTCTGGCCTAAAACTCAATCGCCAGAAGTGTAAGTTCAGGCAGGCTTCCCTTCACTTCCTAGGCCAGGATATCAGTCAGGAAGGTGTAACTCCTAGCCCAGAAAGAGTGTCTGCCATCACTGCCCTGAAGACACCTACAAATGTAAGTGAGTTAAAAAGAGTATTGGGCATGGTGAATTATGTTGGCAGGTACATACCCAACTCACAAATCCTTCATCCCCTTAACGAGCTGTTGAAGAATACAGTAACATGGGTGTGGGACTCGCAGCAAGAAGAAGCCTTCAGATAGATAAAAACAATGATATCCTCTGCACCTGATCTTCAGTACTTCGATCTAAAACTGCCCACTGTAGTAGGTGCTGACGCATCTAGTTATGGACTAGGTGGAGTACTGCTGCAAGATCATGGAGGTAAACTCAAACCAGTAGCCTACTGCTCTCGTACACTAAATGAAGCAGAAAATAATTACGCCCAAATAGAAAAGGAGTTTCTTGCTAGTGTATGGGCTTCAGAGAAGTTTTACTTATATCTGTGTGGTCTGGAGAGCTACAAATTACTTACCGACCATAAACCACTGGTGACACTCATCAACCACAGAGACCTGGACAAAACTCCACTGAGGTGTCAGCGACTTCTAATCCGCTTAATGAAGTTCAACCCTGTCGCAGAGTACATCCCAGAAAAAAACCTGATAGTACCTGACGTGCTGTCGAGACACCCAGAGCCTAAAGTGGATGACACTGGACTGAGCGAGGACGTCCAGGCATACGTGGACGCTATTGAAGAGCTGGAAAAGCCAAAAACTGTGCTGGAACATATAAAGGCAGAGACAGAGAAGGATGAAACCATGCAGAAGGTTAGATAATACATTAAATCTGGCTGGCCGCGATATAACAGAGATGTCGTTAAACCAGTTTTAGACTATTTTATGGAGAGAAGTACTCTTAGTGAGTATAATGGACTGGTAAGAAAAGGGAACCAAATAGTGATCCCAGAAACAATGAGAACCGAGATGCTGGAGAGGATCCACCATGGGCACCAAGGTCTAAACAAATCCAGAGAGAGATACAATGATGCTATTTGGTGGCCAAAGATTAGCCATGCAGTGAAGGAGAAAGTCTCCTCATCCCCACACTGCAATGAGCACAAACCAAGCCAAAGCCGGGAGCCACTCATCACAACTCCTTTACCGGCACTACCTTGGCAGAAACTAGCTGCAGATCTGTGTGAGTTTAAAGGAAAGCACTTCCTGGTTGTTATTGACTATTATTCAAGATGGCTTGAAGTATTGAGTCTCACCCAGACCACGAGTGAAGCAGTGATAAGTAAGCTGATGAGCATATTCACACGGTTTGGGATACCTGAGGAGCTGATCACGGATAACGATCCGCAGTTCACGTCACAGCAGTTTAAGGGCTTCACATCCAAGTACGACATCCAGCATACTACATCAAGCCCATATTATCCTCAAGCTAATGGTATGGCAGAGAGAGCTGCCAGGACAGCTAAAAGCATCCTTAGGCAACAGGACCCCCCGCTAGCTCTCCTGATCTACAGGGACACAGCCACAGAGCCGACGAAAGAGAGCCCAGCCAGGCTCCTCATGGGAAGGAGAATACGCACCACAGTCCCCAAGCTCCCACCATCAGCTGAGAGCGGCGTGGCCTAATCTGTCTATAGTCAAGTGATCCAGGCTTCGTGTTCCACTCCACGTTCGTTTGTGGTAAAGACGCCGCGAGGAGACACCACCAGACGAAACCGGAGGCATCTGCAGATCGTCAACCAAGAAAGTTGTAACACTCCGATACAGTCACCAGGAGTCTCTACCCCACTGGGTAGCACGGTATCCACCACCAGTCCAGCCCAAAATGACTCAGAGACTGGTAACACAATATCGTCACCCAGAGTTCTGAGAACGCTCTGGTTGATTCTTCCCTCTGTCCTCCTCTATGCCAGTATTGGCACTTCCCTCTTGTCAGCGGAGCGAGAAGAGACAATCAGAGACATGGGCATCTGCTGAGTCTGTTACACACCTGTTCCGGTTTAGCCTATTAGGCATATTATTTAAGTCCTGTATGTTCTGTTTGCCAGTGTCGGAACATTGCCTGTAATGGTGTTACGTGTGTGGGTTATCCCTGTTTTGAACCTGTGACCGGTACGGTCTTCCGTTTATTGTTTTGTTGATCACCCGAAGTGATCGGGGTGATTCTTTAAATAAAGACTGTACTTATATAATTCTCTGCGCTTGTGTCCACTACCTGCTGCCTGCCCGTGAGCCCAAGCGTGACAGTGTTAGAAATAATATTATTGATAAATAGAATAAGAGTTATTGTATTTATTTAATACAAGGTTTTCTTGAGAGGTGAATAATGAGGATATTGTGTTTCAAGAGAAAAGCAATTTCAGAGGATGTTGCTTAGATACAGTTCTTTTGGAGATGTCACATAAACTTGATATCATATGTGATGGAAATGACGTCAGCAAAAGGGGCTGGCGGAAGGAGGGTTCCGAGTGAAAACTGGAGTTAAGCATAGAGTGAGTGCTGTGTTAGAGTGATGTTACAGCTGGTTAAAATAAAGCTGAGTTAAAAACTTTAATTTTTCCGTGGTGACGCGTCATTGGTTGTCACGTGACACAGCGCAACCACAACACAGCGGTGCATGAATGATTATGTTTATTTCTGTATCTAAACTGCATTGCATGTTTTATTTTGAGGAAATAAACCTTTAACATTTCTTGGTTCGCTTGATTTTTCAGAACATTTTAACCAAATGCTTTCAAAAAGTGGTGGGGACAAAATCAGCTATTTCAAAAAGTGGTGGGGAGAGGACTTCCGGTGACGTCATGTTGACAGCAGCCTGAGAGACTCGCTCCGTCCAAAATTTTAATAATTTCCTAACAAAACCAGCATAAAACTTGGCGATTCTTAACAAATTCGACATGTCGACAACTAGAGGCAGAGGACAATCTAAACAGGACTCAGCTAAGGAAAAAGGCGTAAACTTGAAGCAGCTAACTCTGCTACAAGCGCAGAGTGCGCAATCGGATGCTAGTATGCGTGACTCAGAGTCAAAAATACTTGCTGAGCTCGAGAAAATGAAGAAGGACAACCAAGATGGACACACTCAAACCCAACTCTCTTTAACACGGCTGGAAACGTCCTTCGCTGATCTGAAAGGAGAACTTACTGAGCTGCAAAAGAGAACCACAGAGGCAGAGGACCGTATTGGTGCTAATGAAGACACGGCTAGGCGCCATGAACGGGCCCTTCGTTATTTACTGCACCGAGAAATGGATTTGAATGCACGATGTGAAGATATGCAAAATCGTGAAACAATCTGAGGTGAAACAATCTGAGAATTTATAAAGTGGCTGAAGGGAGCGAAGGGAAGAGATGTCAAGCTTTTTGTACATAATTTGCTAAAATCTGTTCTTCGACTCCCTCCCGAGCTTAACATCGTCATTGAAAGAGCACACAGGGCGCTCACTGCCAAGCCCAAGATCCCCGAAGCAGCCCCTCGTTCGCTTGTCGTTAGGTTTTTGGACTTCTCAGTAAAAGAAATCATACTAAGGCAGGCCTGGGAGCAGAAGAAAGTTATGCACGAAGGAAATCAGATCTACTTTGATCACGACTTCTTTCCCGAGCTGCAGAAGAAAAGGGCACTGGTGCGTGAGGCAGTAAAACAGCTAAAGATGAAGAACTCTAGGGCAAAGTGTGTTTTCCCTGCACAGCTTAGAGTTTTTATGGAGGATGGCACGAAGACCTACCCGACATTGACGGACGCTAAGCTGGTACTTGAGGAGTTGGGGGTGCACGCCCGTGTAGGCGAGAGGGAGCGACTGGAGACGGAGCTGTGCCGAGGCAGGTGGAATGCGGCGGGAAGGAGAGTCAACGGAGGTCCGTAGACACTCGCCTACGCGGAAGTTAAAGCCTTTTTTAACACCGATAACTAGTTTATACCGTCGCCGAGTTCATCTATCCAATTAATCCAGTATAGTTAGGAGAGGAAAAGTGAAGATTTCCAATATGGACGAGACGTGAGAACTACTAACCCACATAGCAAAAATCATCTGGCCCAGACCATTCGTAATTTCTAGGCCAGATTCGCGCAACGGACCTGGGCCGGTGTCTTTTGGCACAACGGGCCAATACCGGCACGGATCCGCTTTAATCATTCGGACCAGCACTGGGCCGGCTCCGGACCAGATACTGTCAGATCCCGCCCACATCTGGGCCAAGTGTGTAACAGTTTAGGGCCGAATCTGGGCCGGCACTTTTTTCTACACTAAATACCGGCTCGGATTCTTGGTCACCTGATAAACTAGTGTTAGTGCTAAGTCAGCAGCCACTACTTCCCTGTAAATTACATTACATTTTAAATAAATGTGTACTGAATAAATGCTCATGCTGTATTCAAAGCTTTTATACCTTGATCCATCTTCAATTTATTTAGCATTTAAATACAAATGAATACACAAAACTGGGCAAAAATAGTTTTCATAGTTTTAATAAATTGCACACACATCAATGTTGTATTCACACAAAATCAATGGTGTTTTTATAATCACCAAACAGTGTGGTCACTTCACAGAATGAAAAACAGAATGAAAAAAAGAACCAAACACATCAGCCATGGAGCTGCAAACAGCCTTCAGACGTGCTGTATAATTCCAATGAGGCATCTGCAAACATAACCCCAAGAAGAAAGCTGTTAGTTTTGTTGAGATTTACTAAAGCAGCATCAATCAATCAATCAAATGTATTTATAAAGCCCTTTTTACAACAAAAGTTGTCACAAAGTGCTTTTACAATCACCAGCCTGAATCCGACAGAGCAAACATCAACAAGTTGAACAAGTTGATACACGGCGGCTAGGAAAAACTCCCTGAAAGTCAGATTTAGGAAGAAACCTAGAGAGGAACCAGGCTCTGAGGGATCACCAGTCCTCTTCTGGCTGGGCTGGGTCAGTTTATGACAATACAACAAGCGAGGTGTGAAAAACTGAGAAACAAAATAGTCCGGGATGTCCGGGAGGGATGTTGGATTTGATAGGCTTGGAGGAAGAAGTTCCGGTTGCATAAGCTGTTCCTTCAGCCGCACAGTCAGGGGCCCCAGGGAGGATCCAGCATATGCTCCAAGCTGGAGCGGTCCCCCTGACAGAAGTGGACACAAACACAGGGAAAGGTTGGACACTAGTTCCCGGCACAATAGTACACCGAACATAATACTTTAAAAGGAGACAGGGGGGTTAGTGAGACAATGGCCATGAACGGGTAAACCCAGGACAAGTCCAGACAGATGTTAGTAGAGACAGGACACAGGAAAGGTTAGACACCCTGGTTCCCTACGTCCCCGGCACCATAATATAGCAGCATAGATCTTAGAATAAGACAGGGGGGTCCAGTGAAGCTGTGGCCCTGAACAGGGTAAACCCCGAAACAGGGCCCAATAGGCCAGAGATCACCCACCCACTTTGCCGAGCATCAACCCAGGGACACCAATCGACCATGACCACTCGGGCAGGTTTAGTTTTTGCTCACAAAGTTACTCGAGCTGGTGGAACAAACAAGAGCTATAGCGAGCCAGTGACATCCACACTCCAAGGAGCATATGGGAGGTTTAGTTTTTCCTCACAAAGCTACTCGAATTGAGGCTGCAACAGAGCACTATAGCGACCCAGTGACTCCTCCACACAGTTAACTGGGATAATCAGAGTTTAATTCACCAGCTACTCGGATTGAGCGAACAAAGGAGAGCTATAGCGAAAACCAGTGACTCCTCCCCACAGTTAACTGGGATAATCAGAGTTTAATTCACCAGCTACTCGGATTGAGCGAACAAAGGAGAGCTATAGCGAGCCAGTGACTCCTCCCCACAGTTAACTGGGATAATCAGAGTTTGTTCACTAGCTACTCTGATTGAGCGAACAAAGGAGAGCTATAGCGAACCAGTGACTCCTCCCCACAGTTAAATGGGATAATCAGAGTTTAGTTCACCAGCTACTTGGATTGAGGCTGCAACGGAGCACTATAGCGACCCAGTGACTCCTCCACACAGTTAACTGGGATAATCAGAGTTTAATTCACCAGCTACTCGGATTGAGCGAACAAAGGAGATCTATAGCGAACCAGTGACTCCTCCCCACAGTTAACTGGGATAATCAGAGTTTAATTCACCAGCTACTCGGATTGAGCGAACAAAGGAGATCTATAGCGAACCAGTGACTCCTCCCCACAGTTAACTGGGATAATCAGAGTTTAATTCACCAGCTACTCGGATTGAGCGAACAAAGGAGAACTATAGCGAACCAGTGACTCCACCCCACAGTTAACTGGGATAATCAGAGTTTAATTCACCAGCTACTCGGATTGAGCGAACAAAGGAGAGCTATAGCGAACCAGTGACTCCTCCCCACAGTTAACTGGGATAATCAGAGTTTAATTCACCAGCTACTCGGATTGAGCGAACAAAGGAGAACTATAGCGAACCAGTGACTCCACCCCACAGTTAACTGGGATAATCAGAGTTTGTTCACTAGCTACTCGGATTGAGCGAACAAAGGAGAGCTATAGCGAACCAGTGACTCCTCCCCACAGTTAACTGGGATAATCAGAGTTTAATTCACCAGCTACTCGGATTGAGCGAACAAAGGAGAGCTATAGCGAACCAGTGACTCCACCCCACAGTTAACTGGGATAATCAGAGTTTGTTCACTAGCTACTCGGATTGAGCGAACAAAGGAGAGCTATAGCGAGCCAGTGACTCCTCCCCCCCCAGGCAGCAGCCTGGAGGCATCGTTTTTGCTCAAAAAGCTACTCGAGAGCATTTACACAGGCGATTGATTGACTATAAATTGACCTATATAGGCTAGTCATAATGACTGTATTTGGGCTATTTTAAACAATATAGCACAAAATAATATTATGACATTGTAGCCGGATCTACTTCTCCCCGACTATAACGAGACACGAAGGTCCTGTGATAGGAACCATATTAAAATAGTACCAATATTAACCGTTATTACAGGTGTAAGGTATTTGTAAAGATACCGAATACTGATTCAAATTCATTCTTGTTGAATAGTCTTTCCAAACCTTGGACAGGTACTTATAAAATCTCTTCAAAAATGAGGGTCTGCGTGAGACGTTACTTTAGCCAAGTTGGGTTGACATAAGTAACGCAATGCTAGCCTATCACTGACATAACCAAGCAGCTCATTTTAACCAACTTACATAACCAACCAGGAAGTCTTTAACTCTTTGTGCACTAATGGACCAGTTGGGTTTGATAGATGTTTGGCGTCGCCTACATCCCAAGGAAAAAGATTTTACTTTTTTCTCAAACGTTCACTGTAGTCACTCAAGATTAGATATGTTTTTGATGAATGGTGTAGATTTCTATAGAGTGACCCAGTGTAATATTGAAGCAATTACCATTTCAGATCACGCTCCAGTATCTTTGACGTTAAAGCTGAGTCCAAATAATAATTTTAAGTACTGGAGAGCAAATGTATCTATTCTAAATAATGAAGTGATTCAACAACAAATTAGGAAAGTGTTATTAGAGTATATTCAATTTAATGACAATGAGACTGTAAGTCCATCAGTATTATGGGAGGGAGCCAAATGTGTCCTGAGCGGAAACATTATTGCGATTTCATCAGGACTAAAAAGAGAGAGGCTTGCAGAACAATTAGGATTGGAAAACAAAATTAGACAATTAGAGAAAGAATATCAAACATTACAAAAAAATTACATACTTAATATGTTGAAAGAAAATAGTAAGAAACTAAATGACTTATTAACTTATAAAGCAGAGGGGCAGCTTCGATTCACAAACCAAAAGTATTATGAGTTTGGTAATAGGGCAAGCAGATTGTTAGCATTTCAGCTGCGAAAAGCACAATCAAGCAGAGTTGTCCATAGAATAAGGTGTCCAAATTCTGGGGAAATGCTATCACAACCCAAGGATGTGGCAAAGGCGTTTGCCACTTACTACCAAGAATTGTACAAGGAAGAGAGCAGTCAAAATAAGTGGGAAAAACAGAGAACTTTTTTAATTCAATATGTCCTCTCAAATTGACTGAGGAGGAGGCCGATCTATTGACATGCCCAATTACAAGAGAGGAAATAAAAAACAGCATCTTAAAACTTAAAAATAACAAATCTCCAGGAGTGGATGGCCTCCCAGGTGAATATTATAGAATATTTGAAAAAGAGCTTACGCCTCTTTTGGATAAAGTTTATAATTATGCACTTTCAGAGGGGGATCCTCCTCAGTCATGGTCCGAAGCGATTATTAGTCTCATTCATAAAGATGGTAAAGATCCTACTCAGTGCGCGTCTTATCGGCCCATCAGCCTCCTCTGTGTTGATCTAAAGATACTGACCGCTATCATTGCAAACAGATTACAAAAATATATGAGAAAAATGGTGAAACCCGATCAGACTGGCTTTATTGCCCATAGACAGAGGACTGATAATGTTCGAAGAGCTTTAAACCTCCAAATAGTGGCACAGAAAAGGAACACCCCATCAATGTTTCTCAGCTTGGATGCTGAGAAGGCGTTTGATTGGGTGGACTGGGACTTCCTACAACAGACATTGAGGCACTTGGGCTTTAGTGAGACGTCTATAGAGTGGGTCCAAACTCTTTATAAAAACCCAAAGTCACGTGTAAGGGTCAATAAAAGTATAAGAATGAATATTCTTCCAAGATTATTATTTTTGTTTCAAAACCTTCCTGTTGCTATACCACAATCTACTTTCAAATTTCTAGATAAATTTACATCAAAATGTATCTGGCAGAACAAAAGACCAAGAGTGCGCCTTAAAATTTTAATGTCTGCTAAGGAGAATGGGGGCTTAAATCTACCAAATTTCAAATGCCACTATTGGGCTGCCCAAATAAAAGCTATGGTGGCATGGATCATTCGTGATCTGGAGACACAGTGGGTCTCTATGGAAGAGTATTCTGTGTCGGGAGTCTCTCTCAACTCCCATTTTACAACCTGCAATTTCAGAAAAAAAATAAAAATTACAAATGTATGGGTCAAACATACTTTAAAGATTTGGAATAAGGTCCAAAAACAGTTAAAGGGAAAGATTGCGTTATCTCGAGCTATAACTGTTAATGGAAATATTGAGTTCCTTCCCTCTTTATCAGACAGCAGTGGCTTTCGGGGATGGGCTGAGAGGAGTTCTCACAGTGGATCAACTGTTTGATGGAAATGTATTTAAAACCTTTGCCCAATTAAGAGCAAAATTCAAGTTACCCTCAAGTGATTTATATAAGTATTTTCAGATAAGGAGCTATGTAACAAAACATAATGATTGGGAACTTATCAGAAGAGAGCCTACAAGTATAGAGAAGCATTTTATTAAGTTGATTGAAAATGGTGGTGCCATGAAAAAACAAATGTCCTTGATGTA
Organism: Dallia pectoralis; assembly: GCA_029465975.1. Classification (NCBI taxonomy): domain Eukaryota; kingdom Metazoa; phylum Chordata; class Actinopteri; order Esociformes; family Umbridae; genus Dallia; species Dallia pectoralis. Next base: position 9,957,990 of record CM055745.1, on the reverse strand, counting down.
CAAAAAATTGTTGATTGACATGTCAGATAATACACAACACATAAAACAACAATGGGAATTGGAGCTGAATGTTACCTTGGATGACGATGTTTGGGTTGACATTTGCTCTGGCTGTCATAAGGGTGTGGGCAGTCAGGTTTGGAGGGAGTTTGATTGGAAGACAAAAATCAGATTTTTCAGGACTCCGTTAAAATCTTTTCTCACCAAGTGTACTATGAATGACAAATGTTGGAGAAACTGTGGATTGGTTGGTGATCAAGCTCACATCTGTTGGGACTGTCCTATCATACATAACTTTTGGAAGGACATTAAGGACATTTTGGAAAATCTACTAAAAATCTCTTTTGACTCCCAAACCTTTTTACTGGATATCTTTCCAGATAATCTTTCTCAAGACCAAGCATTTCTTCTCCATCTCCTATTAATGACGGCAAGGAAAATGATAACAATCTGTTGGTTAAAACCTGAGCCACCCACCGTTACGCAATGGGTACAAAAGATAAGACACGTTTATTTAATGGAACGGTTGACAGCACAACTGCAATTAAAAACCCCTGTTTTTGAAAGAAGATGGGGTCCTGTTATTGACTCCTGTTATTGACTTTCTGAAATAGGACATAAGCCTATTCTTTAAATTGTATATGTTGTTGAGTGTAAATGATGTATGAAGCCCAGTCTCAGGACAATAACCATGTTTTTCTTTTTGTTTTGTTTTTTCTCCTTTGTTTTGTGTGTGAACACACAATAAAGTTAAAAACAAAAAAGTGGTGGGGACATGTCTCCAGACTCCCCAGTGTAAATGACGCCGATGGGGACAAGGTAAAATGCACATATTTAGGAAAAGTCATGGAAGGACGAGGCTGTAGCTTTTCAACATTGTATATTTATTTTAATTACTAACTGCATTCCCCGCAGGCGCGGACTGTTGGCGCTCCTAGTGTTAACGTGATGGGTTATGTATGTATGTGCATGTATGTATGTATGTATGTATGTATGTATGTGAATGTATACTTTATGACCATTCACTTTCAAGAAGCAACACTAACTTTTGAATGGGCCTCTCTATAACAGAAGGTTTGGATGGAAACTGATGCTTTCCTGATTTCTGCTCTCCAACTCGTATTTTGACTCTTCGCACTAAGCATCACTATCCAAAAAGGTTTCCACTACTCGCCCCAACTGCCCCTGGTTTCTTGGGAGGATGTCTTCCTTTACAATAACCACATCATTTACTTTGAGATTGCGCCGGGACACGTGCCACTTCTGTCGTGTGGAAATGTTCTGGAAATATTCCCTCTTCCATTGAACAAATATTGAACTTGGCGCAAACGCATTGTACAGTATACATCCTCGCTCTCATATTTCTCAGGAGGCGGAAGAGCAATTTTTAACTTCATTAGGATTAGATGATTAGGCGTTAAAGGTATTTAGAGAGTTGGGATCATTTATTCCATCTACTGTCAGTGAGCAGCGAGAGGAAGCAGCGCCGAAGAGATGGACTGCCATCTGGTATTCCTTAGGCTCCCGATCAGGGTCTCCATGCTCCCACCATAGAAACCTCAGGTAGCTGCGATTGTCAGGTGTGACGAAGAACTAAATGGAACATCCTTTCAATATCGCAGATGATGGCCACCTTTTTTCTAAAACGACAGAGAACTCCTACCAAGGAATTCATATCGAGGCCTGTCAGCAAAATATTGTTTAACGAGATGGTACAGAATTTAGCTTACCAATCAAACACGACTCTCAATTTATCAGGCTTCTTTGGGTGATACACACCGTGGTTTGGTATGTACCAAACAACATCTCCAACAAATACCTCTGGGGCTGGCTCTGCGTCACCTTTATTGATCACGTCCTCCATAAATGCCTTGTAATGACCATAAGACTGTTGATTGACCTTAAACTTCTTCTTTAAGGCCTGCAAACGAGTTAAAGCCAGCTTCTTATTGTTAGGTAATGATGGGGGATTTTGGCCTTTAAATGGGAGGGGCATCTCCAAATGACCGTCCACTTTCTGCTGAATGTTTTCACTAACAATCTGTATGAAGCGCACATTGTCTTTAGAGACACATTTACCCTCAGAATTCCTCTCGTCAGACTCCAGGACATTCAAGATGTCTGCGGCGGATGGAACTGGCAGGAAGGACAATCACAGCCAATCAACACTCCCACTGCGCAGTATTGAAGAGATGGCAAGTTATTTGCAAGATGCTTGAGGTGAGACCACTGCAACGCTGTGGTTCTGGTTGGTATGCAACACTTATCAACAGGAATAAAGTCACGAGTGTATGCTTGCCGTAACTGTATGTGATTTTCAGAATTAAATCTTCGAACGAGCAAACCACACACACTTTGACAGACTTTGCGGACTTGCTGCTTTACTTGTCCTTCTGTGGAATCAGAAGTGGAACTTCCTTTTGTTTCACCCAATCTCTTCTCTCTCTCTCTTCATGCAAACAAGTTGGATGACGCCGGCTACACACTCTACAGATATGCCGCGTTTTACAATCTTTAGTTATATGTCCCTTACACAAACATCCAAAGCATAGATAATTTTGATGTATGAATACCCTTTTATCTCCTGTCAACTTGGCAGCAAAGACTGGGAACTTAGCAACGCTGTGCAGCTCATCTTTACAGACAGGACATGGCAGCCTTGGCTTGACGGGAAAACAAACTTTCAGACTTAAATTCATGATATTTTGTTTGGGTACTGAGGGTCTTTGCCCTCTTAGGGAACTTTTCATCTACTGAGCTGAAACTCAAAATTGAAGAAGTGATGAAATTACACGCTATACGGGCTTCCTTCAGCACAAACTTAGTAAAGTGTTCGAAGATTGGATATTGTCCAGATGCATCCAGCTGTTTCACTACGATTCGGCTCCATTTGCGGACAATACAGTCTGGTCATTTTCTCAAGAGTTTATAATTTTCCTCACGATCATTTAAAATGGCTAATCCTTTGACATGGGGCATAGCTTCTACACAGCTCTTAAAGAAGTCTGCAAAATCTCTAAGTGCCAAAGAGTCATTAGGACTAATCTTAGGCTATTTCATCAGCTTATCCCGAAACGCTTTCTGCACAATGAATGGATTTCCGTACCTGTCCTTTAAAACTGCCCAAGCACCTTCATATGCATCCTCAGAGCTTCGGTAAAAGAATCCTTCCACAGCCTTCAGTGCCTCTCCTGAGAGATAGTTTTTCAAGTAAAGCATTTTTTCACTAGCAGAGATGGATTTCCTGTCAATTAGAGTTGTGAACAACATCCGAAAGTCAACAAATTTCAAAGGATCACCAGCAAACATAGTTGGTTCAGGAACAGGCAGACGATTTAGACTTAATGAGCCTGCAATAGCTTCAGCTAAGTTGGTTGTTAGACTCTGAGATGATGGTTGCGATTGGGAGGGAGACTCCTGTATCTAGTTGTCTGTTTGAATATGTAGCCAGAGTGGTTCTAACAACAGAGGCTGTATTATGTTCTTCCACCATGTTCTCCACATCATCTACCAGTTTATTGTATGTTCTAACTCGAGCTGCAGCTACTTTCACATCCATGGTTGCTTGCAACATTTTTAGCTTTGTTTTCTCCTCTTTTAACTTCAACTCCACTTCTGCTTGTTTCTGTTACAGTTCTATCAATATTTGTGACTCATGGAGTTTCCATTCATTTTCCAGCTTAATAAGTTTGGATTGTTGAGCTTGTTTCACTTCAATTGACTTTGCCTGTTCTAATTTGGCTGCGAGAACTGCTTTTGCATCTGGTTGCTTACTAGAAGCCTTAGAGCTTGTGATTGACAGGTTGTCTAATTGTATGGATTCTTCTGAAATAATACTTTCAGTGCTTGTCCCACCAAAGACAGATTGCTTTATATTTTATTAAATTATTTTTGCAAAGATGTCGTGTGATTTGTCACAATAATGTAATTGTTCAGAATGACTATGTTACTAGATGTATTTGACCAATAATAGACTTTGATGTTTTTCAGTGACTGACATCAAATGTCTTTTAGCTCCCCATGCTGGTTAACTTATGTAATACATGTTTGGGGGAGGGGACAGGTAGCACAGGTGAAACCAGAAGTATATAAAGTAAATAAAAATGTTCAGGCTCCATTTTGTTCTGACGGAGCAGAATATATTTTTTTATTTTAAATGATGGAAACCAAATGATTTCATAATGATTATTATAAAAACAATGCAGAGAAAACTACAACTTGAAGTGAGTATATCAGTGTTAAAGTTAAGTGGTGCTACGGAGGGAGTGAATCAGTTGTATAGGGAAATGGAAGTGAACCTTTTTCTGCTATTTTTAATTAGTCAGTCTGCATGTATATATACACTATACATTTATAAAATATATTTTATTTTGTATTTATATTTATACAGAAAATAACAATTTTTAGTTTACATCATCTGACTGGACCAAACTAAAATCATTATAACAGATGTAAAATCCAGCGTATCAGGACACGGTCTACCAGACTCACAAACTGTTTTTATACCAAGGCCTTAAGACTTCTGAATCAGCAACATTATTTTACTGATCATATTGATCAATGAACATTTTTATGTTCTAGTCACGTTCCATGTACATTCAATTCACATTATTATATTTTAATGTCCCCCTCTCTTAAATGCACTATTACTCTTACATTCATAGTATTTATATTACTGTTGTTTGTATTACCTATTTTGCACATATTATTTCCTATTTTGCACTTAGTTACTTACCTGTATATTGTTTTTGCACTTACTTAAGTTACTTACTTATTTATATTTTGTTTATTACGTATCCTATAGCCCCTCAGCCCCTTATGCTTTATGTAAGCACTTGCCAAAGTAAATTCCTTGTCAGTTTACACATTCATGGCGATAAAACACTTTTCTGATTCTAACGTTGAAACAATTGGTAATATAGTTGTCATTATTGTATGTTTACTTTTGATATTATTCTATCTTATATTTTCTTCTGCAAACATGTTGTGTGATGTGTCACAAAAATATCATTGTTCAGAATGACTCTGTTATTAGGTGCATTTGACCAATAGTCTTTGACTTTGATGAGCTGCAGTGACTGAGATCATTAGGGGGCCTGTTAGCGCCCCCTAATGGTTAACTTATCCAATACATATTTGGGGAGGGTACAGGTAGCACAGGTGAAACCAAAAGTTAAATACCTGTTCAGTCTCCATTTTGTTCTGACGGAGCAGTATAAGATTTAAATTTTTCAACTGAAAATTATAAACCAAAAATGTTTCATAATGATTATTATCAATACAAAGCAGAGAGAACAACAACATGGAGTAAGTAATTATCACTGTTAAAGTAAGTGCTGCACCTTCATGAAAAAAATAATGATATGCTTGATGATGTATCGTATTTCCTTGATCCTTGTTATCTGTCATTTTCTATTTTTCTTCTAATTCAGACATTAGGTCTTGAATTCTTTACAGTATAATTATTGATACAAAGTGTGTGTTTTTCTCCATTATGTGTTTACAGGTCTAAGCAAACAGAGAGAACAGGGCTACTTCCTTTAAAATGAGTCTTACTGGGGGGAGAGAAGACAGGGACACTGCCTCTGAAACCAGTCCTTCTGGGGAACATGACACCACAGCTAAAAGGTGACATTATCTTCTTTTTTTGTGTTTCCCCATCTGAGTTCAGAGTATAAAAGTCAATGAATATTTCTCTGTTGTGTTGAAGCCCAATCCAGCTGGAGAGACCAACCTCTCCTGTACCCAGCTGTGTGTCCATGAAGAGTGACTGGTCTATGGAACATCCTATAGAGTTCAGAGAGAGAGACTTTTCTACTGATCAAAGGTAGTTAAACCTCATGGTTCTGTGATTTCTCTTATTTGTTACTTCCCATTATCTGATGCCATGTCCACAGCCAGTCTTCCTGGGTTCAACATTTAACAAAAATATATTACTGGCGAACTAGATCATTACAATATACGTACTTTAAACCACATTTACCTAAACATTCCCAGTGTGCTGTCACCTTTTCCCTGGGACAACTGAAGAAAATATACAGTACAAACATTAAACAAAGGACAGCATACTTAAATGGACAATGTAACACACCAAATCAATAACCAAATACACACACTATTAACAGAGGTACATACCGACAAAGACCAGCCCGAACAGCTCTTGAACAAAACCAAAAGGATATGTTACTGGACAAATGTGTCAAACAAGGTGTGTAAATGTGTATCCGTCAAAATGTGCAATTTAGCAACGACCTTTTGTGTCTTGCCCTCCTTGTGCAAGGTGTAAATGGTTGTCTTTTGTACAGCTGTCAAGTCAGCAGTCTTCCCCATGATTGTGTAGCCTACAGAACTAGATTGAGAGACCATTTAAAGGCCTTTGCAGGTGTTTTGAGTTAATTAGCTGAATAGAGTGCGGCACCAGGTGTCATCAATATTGAACCTTTTCACAATATTCAAATTTTATGAGATACAGATTTTGGGGTTTTCATTATTTGTCAGTTATAATCATCAAAATTAAAAGGAATGAACACTTGAAATATATCAGTCGGTGTGGATTGAATGTATACATTATACAAGTTTCACTTTTTGAATGGAATTACTGAAATAAATCACCTTTTTGATGATATTCTAATTATATGACCAGAACCTGAATATGAATAATGGACATACTATTGATAACCTGGATTTTACAATTGACTTGATATTTACAAATAAGATGATTAACAAAAAAAAATGTATCGTATGCATTACGATGTATTTTTCTGTTCAAGGTTGAATGCTGTTGTTATAACTTTTTTCCAATGTGTGTATTAACTGTTGATAATATAGGTGTTTTAGTATAATAGATTGACTTCCATGTGTGTATTAAGTGTTGATAATATAGGTGTTTTAGTATAATAGATTGACTTCCATGTGTGTATTAAGTATTGATCCTATATGTGTTTTAGTATAATAGATTGACTTCCATGTGTGTATTAAATATTGATCCTATTTCACAAGTGGTGAGGTTTTGTTTCTACACGATTCTATTTTGGGTGGTGCACAGCCCTTGTTTACTTTCTGTCACAGCTGTTCCGTGTTATTTCATTAGTGGGGCTATAAAGGTGTGTTTGGTAGTTATTACTTCGCTTAACATTGATTCAAGTCACGCTGGAATAGAGGTGAGTGGGTTATACTACTGCGGTTATTGGAATGTGTTTGTTTAAGTCGCTATATGCGCATTTTCATTTCATTACCACAATTTAGTGTTTTTCGCCGTTTACGGTTTCTTTTACTTTGAGTGTTTAAATAAACCTTGTAAAACGGTTTACATTTGCTCTGCAAATGGCTTTCACCACACTATGCCGGTCTATTCATGACATCCTATAGGTGTTTTAGTATAATAGATTGACTTCCATGTGTGTACTAGGTATTGATCCTATCAGTTTTTTGTATAATTGTATAACAGATTGACTTCCATGTGTTTACAGAGTATGAGTGCACATTTACATCAGTAACAATTACATCACCAATTGTACAAAATGAACATTCTTTAAAAAAATAAATAAACAGGACAGTTAATTGTCAGAGATTCTTAGTAGATTTAAACACACTAATCACTCGATGTCCACTATACACAAAACAGACTGGAACCTCCTTCATTATAAATTATAAGGTCCAGAAAAAGACACATTCTAACTGTGTCCAAATACAACAATCCCTCTTTAGAAAGTCCACTATAAACATAACAACTCTGTTGTATTTAACTACTATTTCCAGGAACCATAAAAAGAGACCAACCTCTCCTGTACCCAGCTGTGTGTCCATGAAGAGTGACCATTCAATGGAACATCCTATACTGTTCAGAGAGCGAGACTTTTCTACAGATCAAAGGTAATTAAACCTCATTGGTCAGTTCTAGCTTTTGTTTGTTTATTTATGTTTTAATAAATCATAAACTAAAGGGTGCTTCACCTTAGGGGCTCAAGGTAGGACAGTCCTCTGTTGGCTCGGGTTTCATTGGCTACCCTGCATGGGCAGAGGAGGAAGTGTTGGCATGACACAAACTATAATCAATTAAACACATGACACAATATATAACCAATTAAACACATGACACAATATATAACCAATTAAACACATGACACCTTATATAACCAATTAAACACATGACACCTTATATAACCAATTAAACACATGACACCTTATATAACCAATTAAACACATGACACCTTATATAACCAATTAAACACATGACACCTTATATAACCAATTAAACACATGACACCTTATATAACCAATTAAACACATGACACCGTATATTACCAATTAAACACATGACACCTTATATAACAATTTAAACACATGACACCTTATATAACCAATTAAACACATGACACCGTATATTACCAATTAAACACATGACACCTTATATAACAATTTAAACACACGACACCATATATAAATAATTACACACATAACACCATATATAATCAATAAACACATAATACCATATAACCAATTTGTCACGCACACAATCGGAAACTGGGATAAGGATCCAATCGTGGAACGCAATATGTTTATTAATTACAAAGGAGTCAGGCAATAGAATAGTCAGTTAGGCTGGGGTCAATAACGGAAGATCAGAGTCTGGATACGGTACGGTAGGGAGGTCCGTTTCAAGAAGGTGGTTTAACAAACTCAAAATCTAACCCTGACCTCGGAGTTGATTTACACTAAGATGGAAAACGCGGAGTTTTCGGTTTCAGAACAGCTGAATTGAGTTGGTTCAATCAACCCAGTGTAGGTTCCCTCAGAGTTACGAGCGTGCACCGCCGCTATGAAAAGGCAGCATGAATGGAGCCGCGATTCTACGATTCACCATGGCAACCAGCATTACTACCGCATACGTCACCCCAGCTTGAAATACTGATGCAGGCTTACAGCGACTATGAACACGTATTTAGAAAAGAATTGCTGCTCGGGTCAACGCGTATGTTCCAATATAGTGTTTTAATTTGATTTTTAATTTACACAATAATTTCAATTTATACTTTTTATTAATTCCCAGTTGGGAAATTTTATTTTTTACACTCTGTTTGTTAGAACAAACTACACACAGGCCGTAAATACACACCCATGCTCATATTTAATCAATAGTATTAATATATTACTGGTAAAATGGAATGGTATTGAAGCTATAATCTATTTCATTTAGGTGCAATCCTGCAAGTGAAAATACATTTGTGTCCCATCAATGCAGCCAATCGCATTAGGAAATCCTAAAATAAATTCTAAGAATGTATACCAGTCTGATATTGCAGCACCATGTCATTGACCGAATTATAATTAATAACTATTCATTGTAAAGGGGTTTACATTATTCACCTGCAATCCTAAAACTGACGTTTGCAAAAAACGTAATGCGACCAAATAATCTGCTCGGATGTAAGAGCATGTCCACGATGGGTTACAATAGTGATATGAGGATAAGAATAGGTAGGCTATACAGGGCCGCTGGAAGTAATTTTGAACAGGGGGTGCTGTTTTTATTTATTTTTTTACAAAAAAGCTATGAGCCTAATGGCCTATTTAAAATACGTCTTAAAAATAAATACATTGAGATTCACTTCTTTATTGCCATATACACTGACTTCAGTGACACAGCCAGGGTCTGAAACACAGACATCATCAGCTCAGATGAATATATGCGCTATTAATCAGAAGCAGAATCAGAAACACTTTAGTAATCCCAGGGTGGAATTACTTTTGTTACAACTCCAGAAATACATACAACATATTTACATATAATAATATTAATGAAACTTCACAATAACGCTATAACAATGCAATCGATTGGGTCAGCTGGCATGAACCTGAGTCACTGCACGTTTATGTCACACGCAACTATATTAGCTCCAAAATCCTTTTATGCACACCACAAGGAAATAATCTCTGACTATTTAAGCACGTTTAAACAGTTCTCCAATCTCCACATCCATTACCCAAAGAACACACGCACAAAATAACACTTTCCGTCCCCACCAACTTGCAAAAATAATAAAATGTAGTACTTACAATTGCTTGGCTAGTCAAAGCTGATCCCACCTGTTGTCTAAAAAATAACCAGGGTGCCCTGGTTACAGGTGTCTGTAATGAATACTCAGAGGGTCAGGTGTGAGAATCCAATCGCGGAACGCGATGTGTTTTATTAATAAACAGAACGTAAGGCAGTAGAATAGTCAGGCAGGCGTGGGTCGGCAGCGGGAGATCAGAGGTAGTAGAAGGTACAGGAGGATCAGGCGAGAGCGACGTCGGTAAGGCTGGCACGGGAACGGTCCACGGGAATCACTGGGATATACAGAACAGGGTTAGGCAGAGACGTAAGTAACACAACAGGCCAGGGTCTGGTACACGGGAAATCTTCTTAAGTTATCTCTAGTAAACGCTCAGTAGGTCGGATGAACGAACAATACCTCGCACAGGCTAATGGGAGGGAAACCCCTATATACCCTGCCTGATTGCTCGGAGGTGTGATCAAAACTCAGGTGACTTAGATCGGGACTGATTTCTTCCTGATGATTGGGGAGCTGTCAGACCCGGCATAGAGGAGGACAAACCTCTGCTTCTTACAGTGTCCAAATGTCGAGGTGCGCTCTGGAGTCGTGGAGATAAAGTATCTCATGAGGGGACGAATGTCCAGGGAGTTTTAGTGGCTTTACGCCAATTTGAAAAGCCGGCATTGGGTTGTCTTTTTTAAATTTATCTCTAGGTATTACTTTTTTCCGACTTCTTTCAGGCAAACAAAACACCAAATATGATCGGTCTCTTCCACATAATGCAGCCACTGCCATCTAGCAAACCAAGCCGGTGCCACAGATCGTGAGAACGTTTCATTATCAACGCCGGGCACGAAATTTTAAACTACATGTTGTCTGGAAGGGCTCGTCTAATCCAATCACGCTAGTAGGTTGGGATGCGGGTGCTAGGTCTGGGCCTGCCGGTACAACTGCAGGCAGAGGCGGGTCTCCTCACTCAGGCTACTCTCCGTTGTCATTGTTGCGGTACTCGTGTTTTTTTCACTGGTGGTGGTTTTCCAAAGAAATCCGAAATCCGTTTCTGTTTCTGTGACATTTTACTCATCGTTTCTGTTATTCGATTATTTAAATGTACGAGTCTGTCTGTTGCTGTATGGAACGAGCGGGATTCGGGAAAGCTCTTTACTTGGCGATCACTGCCTGCCTGACGTTGACAACGTAACTTCCGAACCTGTGTTGATTAGGCCTCAAAATAATGATATTAAAATCCAAAATACACGTAATAATAGCCTACGTGTGTCAAAATAATTTCCTAAAATATTCACAAGGAATTAAAAAATTGCTAAATATTTTTATTACATAAAAGAAAATCTCCCACTTCCCGCACACCCACTTCCCGCGGCCCTGAGGCTATATGATACTCCGCAGAGAAAAATTATACCGCTCAGATAGGAAGTGATCTGGAAATTAAAATACATCTAGTCAGGTTTCCTCAATATCAGATAGGAATTTATCTGGAAATTAAAATACATCTAGTCGGGTTTCCTCAATATCAGATAGGAAGTTATCTGGAAATTAAAATACATCTAGTCGGGTTTCCTCAATATAATCTCCCGACGTATGTTTAACTCAACTCAAGTAAAACAGTTTTTGCATCTGCAGGATCGTGTAACACAAAGGACATGTCATGTTCGAGAAAAAAAACTTTAATCTTTAACGTCACCTAAGTCAGTTAATAAAACAATCCTATTTTATTCATGCAGATGACCACACTGCGCTAAAATGCGCCTGATACAGACTGAATTAATTAAAAATGAAATGAAAGAGCGCTGCTTCAGAGGGAGGAGACTGAGAGAAACTCCAGGTTTATTGAAGAAAAACTGCTCCCGATCAGGTTAGGTTCACAGACTCAGTTACCATAGTAACTGACTCAGAGGTTAAGTTACCTCCCTTTCTGAAACAGAAAACTCAGTGTTTCCCTCATCTCAGGGTAAACAAACTCAGTTTTCACTAAACCTCCTTTCTGAAACGGACCCCAGGTAGAATGGTTCAATGTGATTATTGACAAGTTAGGAGCAAAACCAGGTAGAATAATTCAATGTCATCTCAGTACAACACAAACTCAACAGTACCTCCGTGGGTTGTCACTGATGGCCATCCAATCTGAGCTTGTCAGGAATCTGGGTTTTGATAAAGTTGTGACAGAGTTTTCTATTAGGACAGTGCAGGAGAAGTCTATCAAAGTGAAGTTGGTCCAGTTTGTTACTAAGAAATATTCCGAATAGTCTGTAGTCCGCGGAACCTTGAGTTTACAAGCATCCCAGCTCGTTTATTTGCTGTCTGCATTTCGCAGAACACTGATTTAACAAAAAAATTTAACAAAACATTGACCAGCAAATATCCAATGCAAAATATAACAACACCAGTAAAAAAGTTCAAATAATCAAAAATAACATTCTATAACAATACTACCTACATTAAACATGTTTTACAAGGTTAAAGACTTGTTACACAATAAAAGTGTTATATTATATATGCATGGTGCAATGATGTTCATATAATGACTGGTCAGATACAGGGCATGAAATTGGCACCCGCCCACCCGCCAAATGCGGGTAACTTTTGTGATTGGCGGGTGAAACCGTCAATCTACCTGCCACGTTGGCGGGTAGCTAATAAGACAACACAACATCGAACAAGCGTTTTGTTGTTGACCAATCACGTAGCCTATTGTTTTTGTTAAGCAAGCCCCACTATTTTCTTGGACGTTCGAGACAAAATGCTGGCGTGAAGAGGTTGCCGGCTGTAGTCAGGCAACGAAAAGAGGACGGTTCCAGGGGCGGAAATCCCGGAGGGGACACGAAATATGATATGCCCCCCCCCCCCAATAAATCACTGTCAACACAACTGTGTAATTTCAATATTAACAATAATACGCAATGAAAGCGCTTTGCTGATTATGGACACTATTGTGCTTTTTTTGTTTCAAAAGATTGTGAACCCTGCCCTTGGTCCCAGAATGGTTTGATCCACAGGCAATGTTAATGTTGTCTCGTGAACATTAGGGCGCGATTAAGGGGAGTCGCGCTCTTCTCAGTTACATTAAGCCTGGCTGAGAAAAGGAGGGTTTTTATAAGTCACTACAGTACAAAGTTACAATGTTTTAGATTATATTTAACGTTGTAACTTTAAATATATTTAGTACATTGTATAGTGTTAATATTCATCTGGGAACAATGTGGCTGATTTGCTCGGGAAGAGTATGTGAACAAGTTACAAATGAATCTGTGTTAACTCCTGTAAAAAGGTTTAGCTTATTTTTTCTGTAAATCTATCTAACATATTTTGATTTCTTATGTATTAATTTAAGATTAACAATGCCCGACCAACAGAGGAGAACCCAGGGAGACTATATACAGACATAACGTCTCCGGTTACGTATGTAACCTTAGTTCCCTGAGGGAAGCGAGACGCTGCGTGAAAACGCTATGGGAACGCTCTGCGTGAGTGCGTCATGAAGCACATGTGTAATTAGTCCAATGGCGTGATGGAACGTCACAGACGGGTGACGTCGCGACCAGGAAGTCATAAAAGCACCCCTAATTACCGGCACCTTCAGTTTCTGATGGGCTGAAGCAAGTGCCAAGGGCATGCTGGGAGTATGGCACAGACATACGTAACCGGAGACGTTCCCTATCAGGGAACTTCGAGCTGCGTGAAAACGCTATGGGAACGCCACTACCCACTTCGCCATACGAGCAAGTGTCCGCCATGTGAAGTCAGAGCGCACATTCGGACGAAAGCACCTGCGCCCCTGGCGTGGAGCTAAAGTCAAGCTGGTAAAATCTCACGAACGTGTGCGGTGAGGACCAGCCTGCCGCAACACAGACGTCATGTAGAGACACTTTACCTGACAAAAGGGCTTTTGAAGCCGCCATACTCCTGGTCGAGTGGGCTCGAACAGCCAAGGGTGAAGGCTGACCAGCCGACTCGTAAGCAAGTGAGATGGCCTCAACCACCCACTTGCTCATCCTCTGCTTAGACACAGGACCCCCTCTCTTGGGTGGTCCAAAGCACACGAACAACTGTTCGGACAGCCTCCACAGGGCAGTTCTGTGGACGTAGGCGTCTAAGGCCCTCACCGGGCAGAGGAGGTTATGCTTCTTCTGGTCCGACGTCAAAAAAGGAGGAGGGCAGAAGGCTTGCAGCACAATAGGCCCAACGATGTTAGTTGGGACCTTGGGGACATACCCGGGTGAAGGTAGTAGAAACGCCTTGACCATCCCGGGTGAGAAGTCCAAGCAAGAGGGCGCCACCAACAGCGCTTGCATATCACCAATCCTCTTCAGAGAAGAGATGGCAAGTAAGAAGACCGTCTTGAGGGTCACGAACTTGTCAGGGACCTCCTCAATGGGCTCAAACGGAGCACGGGAGAGGCCTTCTAGTACAATGGCCAGGTCCCAGGATGGCACCCTCATGCCGGCTGCTGGCCTCAGCCTCCGGGCGCCACGAAGGAAGCGTGATACCAGTGGGTGTCTCCCCAGAGAAACCCCATTTAGAGGGACATGGCATGCGGACAAAGCCGCCACATACACCTTCAGTGTGGATGGGGATAGACCTGTAGAGAAGCGTTGCTGCAGGAACTCCAGTACTGCAAACACTGGGCAGTTAATCCATCTGCGAAGCCACTAAGAGACAAATCCGCCGCCTGACGAAGTTCTCGAACATCATCAGGACTTACAGTCTCCCCCTGAGCCCCGTCGCTAAGCAGCTCTGCCTGATATGCCTGTAGAATAGACATAGTATGCAGGCAGGAAGCTGCCTGACCCGCCGCCGAATAAGCTTTGCCCACCAGCGCTGAAGTAGTCTTCAACGCGTTGGAGGGCAATGCCGGTGTCCTAAGAGACGATGCCGCGGGAGATAAATGGCTAGCCAGTATCTCCTCCGCGACCGGCATCGGTCCGTACCCATGAACATTAGCCTCGGCAACATTAGAGTACATATGAGTCCGCGGATTAAACACCCGGGACGACACCGGCTTATTCCAGGACCTCGACACCTCAGTGTGGAGGTCCGGGAAGAAAGGCAAACACCGGCGAGGAGGTAAAGCACGGGAGGGCAAGAATCGTTCATTCAACTTACTGGTTGAAGCAGACTCCTGCCTGTCAGCCGGCCACTCGATGTTGAGCTTCCCCACAGCTCGGGTGAGTACCTCCAGCTGCTCCTTAGTCGCGGGTGACTGAACCAACAATTCAGCCTCCGCCTCGAGGTTTTCAACCTCCATTTCCTCAGAACTGGACGGCTGAGAAAAAGGTGCCTCCCCCAGGGCGGAAGAAACCCGCGCGGGTGCTTCCGGACCCCGAGCTGAGGCACTGGCTCTAGCAGACGAAGACCGAGAAATTGCAGAAGCCGTCTCGGAACCGCATGCTAGATCCGCTTGCGAACCCCACGACGTCAGTCGGCGCCGTGCCTCGGCAGCGGCGGGACCTGAACCGCGGGGAACGCGAACCGAGCCGCTTTCCTGAAAAAGCGCCAGGCGAGAGCGAAGTGTACGAATGGCGAGACGGTCGCAATGCTTACAGCTAGCCTCTTCCAAGGCTAGCTGGGCATGCTCCTCTCCCAAACAAACTACGCACAGAACATGTGTGTCCCGGCCCGTGAGAAAGCGGTTGCAGGGAGAAGCACACTGTCTGAAACGCCGCTCGGTTGCCATAAACGTAATAGCAGAAACCCGCGAGGACTGTCACAACATGCACTTGTTGAAGCAACAAAAAACTGAAGGTACCGGTAATTAGGGGTGCTTTTATGACTACCTGGTCGCGACGTCACCCGTCTGTGACGTTCCGTCACGCCATTGGACTGATTACACATGTGCTTCATGACGCACTCACGCAGAACGTTCCCATAGCGTTTTCACGCAGCTCGAAGTTCCCTGATAGGGAACGAGCACAAATACCAACAGGTGTAAACAGTTACACAGGACAGGAAAGAAAAGGGCATTTCATATAAGTGACCGGGTAGCAGGAAAATACAAAAGGGAAACGGGTAAAAGTGGCCGGGGAGCTGGGAAAACAAAAGAAACAAAGGCCAGAACATACAATACATACAGCACAGACATGAAACGTTACAACATATATATTTAACATATTACAATGTAGGCTATCCGTTTACAATTACAGCAGTAATATGGGTGTCCCCCCTCATGAATTGTTTCTGAGAAAATGTTATATAATTGTCCCCCCCAAAGTTGATAACAGATTTTCGCCCCTGGACGGTTCCAAAAATAAAAAAGACGTTTTCAAAAATAAAAAAAGACGTTTTAATACTAAGTGGAAAGGGATGGCAAGGTTCGCGACTGGTTGGTGTACGACGTCACAACAGACTCTTGTCTTAAAAAGCAACAAACTTATAATATGTACAAACTTAAAAATAGTATTTTGATATAAATGTTAAAGTGACTAATGTATTGAAGTTAACTTGCAGGTTTTAACTAAATAAATGAGACATTCAGTGAGATGATTGGCTGTTTATATTTGTTATTTTCTATTCTAAACGCCTGCCACACCAGGTTAGATACAGTTGTAAGTCATTATGTTGATCTAGTCATAAATGAGATTGGTTAAGTTGGTTAATAACTCAACAGCACTTTAATGTGTATTCTGTACAAGTTCAAGAACCATTCTTATGCATTTTCTGAGTCATTCACCTTTATTTTAGGCACTAAAAATTTTGGCCGGTAAAAAACCACTGTGGCAGGTAGATTTCAAAATCCACCTGCCACAGTGGCTGGTGGCCAAAAACGTTAACTTCAGGCCCTGGTCAGATATAATGAGGTGAAGTCAGTAAAGACAACCAGACTGTTCCCGTGGCATTGCGGGTCACAAATTGATCTGCTGTGACTGCACACTGCCTCACCTCACCCAACAAACATGGTATTTTGTCAGCGTTTGATTTCATTTCAAATTCTTTGTGTTTGTGTGTGATCTGTGTGAAATTATTAATGATCAATAAGTGTTAGTTGTGTATCGGCCAGCAGAGGGAGCCACTTGCTATAGTAGTTGGTTAACCTGTTACTGTTGCTCTCACTAGTCTGTCTAGTAGACAGTCAGTTAATAGAGAGCAAGAAAACTAAATTAAAGTTACTATAAAGAAGATGAGGAATTCCTAAAGCATAACATATTTCAAACCAAATTATACAGCATTAATATATGATCTGACTGTAATTTTGTGATGTTGCATTTTTAAACCATGTATGTTAGCATTGAAACTAACATGGTTGTTATCACTGTCTTACATACCAGACAAAAAGTGATCTGCTTTTGTCGAAAAAAAATCTTAGAATAAGATATTTAAAATAAACATATATTGATAAAAGGGGAGGATCTTCCAATACGATTATTTTCACACATGTTTTAAGTCTCCTTGTGACTTGACATTGTAGAGTAGCCTTGACTCTCTAGAATAAAGACAGAATGTTATTTCAAGAATAAAAAATAATTTTTCCTTCATTATTTATTATTATTTATTTCTAGTCGATGTCCACTTTCACTCTTGCCTGTTTGTTCTCATGCATACATTTACATTATGATCAGTTTGATTGGGTTAATACACTTTTTTCTCTCAGTTTGAGTCTTCGGGAGAAATTAGTGTCATTGTGTCAGATAGATGTCAATGTTACATTATGAGTAGTAACATCTGACCTGTACTAATAGTACTAAAGGAGGTATTAGTGTCATATATATGTTAATGTTACATTATGAGTAGTAGTATCTGACCTGTACTAATAGTACTAATGGAGATATTAGTGTCATTGTGTCATATAGATGTTAATGTTACATTATGAGTAGTAACATCTGACCAGTACTATAGTACTAAAGAAGTTATTAGTGTCATTGTGTCATATAGATGTTAATGTTACATTATGAGTAGTAACATCTGACCTGTACTAATAGTACTAAAGGAGATATTAGTGTCATATAGATGTTAATGTTACATTATGAGTAGTAACATCTGACCTGTACTAATAGTACTAAAGGAGATATTAGTGTCATTGTGTCATATAGATGTTAATGTCACATTATGAGTAGTAACATCTGACCTGTACTAATAGTACTAAATGAGATATTAGTTTCATTGTGTCATATAGATGTTAATGTTACATTATGAGTAGTAACATCTGACCTGTACTAATAGTCCTAAAGGAGATATTAGTGTCATATAGATGTTAATGTTACATTATGAGTAGTAACATTTGACCTATACTAATAGTACTAAAGGAGATATTAGTGTCATATAGATGTTAATGTTACATTATGAGTAGTAACATCTGACCTGTACTAATAGTACTTAAGGAGATATTAGTGTCATATAGATGTTAATGTTACATTATGAGTAGTGACATCTGACCTGTACTAATAGTACTAAAGGAGATATTAGTGTCATATAGATGTTAATGTTACATTATGAGTAGTAACATCTGACCTGTACTAATAGTACTAAAGGAGATATTAGTGTCATTGTGTCATATAGATGTTAATGTTACATTATGAGTAGTAACATCTGACCTGTACTAATAGTACTAAAGGAGATATTAGTGTCATATAGATGTTAATGTTACATTATGAGTAGTAACATCTGACCTGTACTAATAAATGAGATATTAGTGCCATTGTGTCATATAGATGTTAATGTTACATTGTTCTCAATCGACCTACCTGGTTAAATAAAGGTTAAATGAAAAATAAAAAAATATTTATGAAATTTTATGGGATAAAATTGCGGGAACTTGCAAAACTGCGGGAACTTGCAAAAACTGCGGTTTGATGAAAAAGAGAAAAAAAAGTGATTCCCCAACACCCTGTTCTCACTAGGCTACTACCTTAATGTAAAGAGTCATTTCTTATTAGATATGATATGATAACATAATGTTACATTATGAGTAGTAAAATCTATACATTTTTTTGCTGATATAACTTTGTTGTTTAATTTCCCGGTTTTCAAAATCTGTTGTTTACATCTAAATTCCTACTATCTTGATTTTTTTCCTTTGTCGATTTATTTAAGGTTATGTTTTAAAATGAAGATTAGGACAATTTGGTTATTGAATTTACCAACAATATGTGGTTTGTCCTGAAC
The DNA here is from genome assembly GCA_029465975.1 of Dallia pectoralis. Lineage (NCBI taxonomy): Eukaryota > Metazoa > Chordata > Actinopteri > Esociformes > Umbridae > Dallia > Dallia pectoralis. Next base: position 9,938,839 of record CM055745.1, on the reverse strand, counting down.
TTAAACCTAAAATATTTGTAGGAGTTTGTTCTCATTCGGGAAGTATTAATGTAATGTTATGTTTTGCCTACAGAGACCAACAGGAGGGAACAGAGACTGAGATTCTCAGTGGTCAATCTGTCCAGAGTCATCAAACAGACCTGTCCTCCATATTCACTGTATGTGGTCTTGTTGTGTGCATTTATTTATGTTTACCTCAAGTAAAGTTAATCTTACAATCATTCATGTTAATATTGTTCTGGTAATTATTACCTTTAATTCAGTCGCATGTGAACTTTTTGACGCTGCCTCTTTCAGTTACTTGAACAGAATATCATGATATTTATGAAGAAAGAGTTAGAGAGGTTCAAGTCAACGTTGAGTTCAGATCTCCCAGAAGGCTTTGAGAGTCAGAGGGAGGATGAGGAAGGTGTGGACCCTGAAGATGTGAAGCAGGAGAGCAGTGCCAAAGACGGGGCTCTGAAGATCACACTGCATGTCCTGAGGAACATGAACCAGAAGGAGCTTGCTGACACACTGGAGAAAAGTAAGAGTTGTCTGACTTTACTGTTAAATGTTAAAAGCTTTATGAAGCTGTTTAACTCAATAATAATGTAGCACCTTTAAGACAACACCTTGTGACCTTTAGTTACAAGTAATGTGTTTAGTGATGTGTTGAATAATTTGACATAGAAGACAGAAAAAGTGAAGAGACAGAGAAGATAAGAATATACTACTATTATTATAAATCATTCATACAATACTGTATTTTTTAACACACAATCATTTTCTTTTTTTGTCAGGACAGCCTGCTATTTGTCAATGTGAACTCAAATCTAACCTGAAGAAGAAGTGTCAGTCTGTATTTGAGGGTATCGCTAGAGAAGGGAACCCCACACTTCTGAATAAGATCTACACAGAACTCTACATCACAGAGGGTGGAAGTGGAGAAGTCAATAATGAACATGAGGTGAGACAGATTGAGACAACAACCAGGAAACAAACAAGACCAGAGACAGCAATCAAATGTAATGACCTCTTCAAACCCATACCTGGACAAGACAAACCTATCAGAACTGTGCTGACAAAAGGAGTCGCTGGAATTGGAAAAACAGTCTCTGTGCAGAAATTCATTCTAGACTGGACTGAAGGAAAAGCCAATAAGGATCTCCAATTTGTTTTTTCGCTCCCTTTTAGGGAGCTGAATTTGATGAAAGGGGAAGAACTCAGTTTGATTCAACTCATCAATCATTTCTCAATTGAATCCAAAACAGCAAAAATCTCAAACTACAACAACTATCAAGTTCTGTTCATCTTTGATGGTCTGGATGAGTGCCGACTGCCCCTTGACTTCAAGAACAACAAGAGCTGTTCTGATGTCACAGAGTCAACCACAGTGGATATGCTGCTTACAAACCTCATCAGGGGAAATCTGCTTCCCTCTGCTCTCCTCTGGATAACTACCAGACCTGCAGCAGCCAATCAGATCCCTTCAGGGTGTGTTGACCAGGTGACAGAGGTGAGAGGGTTCAATGACCCCCAGAAAGAGGAGTACTTCAGGAAGAGATTCAGTGATGAGGACCTGGCCAACAGAATCATCTCACACATGAAGACATCAAGGAGCCTCCACATCATGTGTCACATACCAGTCTTCTGTTGGATTGTTGCTACAATCCTTGAGTACATGTTGACTACAGATGATAAAGTAGAGCTGCCCAAGACCATAACAGACATGTACTCACACTTCCTTGTGTTTCAGTCCACACACAGTAATATAAAGTATGATGGAAAAAAAGAGACAGATCCACACTGGAATACAGAGAGCATTAAGACACTGGGAAAACTGGCTTTTCAACAGCTACAGAAAGGCAACCTGATTTTCTATGTAGAAGACCTGAAAGAGTGTGGCATTGATATCAATGAAGCATCAGTGTACTCAGGAGTCTGTACACAGATGTTTAGAACAGAGGCTGTGCGCCAAGAGAGGTGTTCTGCTTTGTCCATCTGAGCATTCAGGAGTTTCTAGCTGCTCTATATGTGTTTCTCTCATTCCACAACAATAATACAAATCTAATGGATGAAGAACAACAATCAACCAAAAAACCTGTAATAGATTTCCACAAAACTGCAGTGGATAAAGCTTTCCAGAGTGAGACTGGACACCTGGATCTATTTCTTCGCTTCCTTCTGGGCCTCTCACTGGAGTCAAATCAGAAGCATTTACAAGGTTTACTGACAAAGACCAGAAGCAGCTCACAGAGCCATGAAGAAACAATCAATTACATCAAGGAGAAGATCAGGGAGAATCCCTCTTCAGAGAGATGCATCAATCTGTTCCACTGTCTGAATGAACTGAATGACCGTTCTCTAGTGGAGGAGATCCAAAGATACCTGAGTTCAGGAAGTCTCTCTGATGAAGATCTGTCTCCTGCACAGTGGTCAGCTCTGGTCTATGTGTTACTGACTTCAGAAGAGGAGATTGATGTGTTTGACCTGAAGAAATACTCCACATCAGAGAAAGGTCTTCTGGGGTTGCTGCCAGTAATTAAGACCTGCAGAACTGCTCTGTAAGTACAGTCATGCAAATGAAACCGCACACACACAAGTGCACACACACACACACAAGTGCACACACACAAGTGCACACACACAATCCCCCCTTTTACATCTACAGTATATTTTCTGATAGGCAATGTCAGTTTTAAAAGTAAAACAAAAGTTAACTGTGTTCCTTGATTCAGTGCAATCTGTGTTAATCACCTGTGTGGAGGTTAGATGCTGTCACTATCTAACTGCTCTAGTGTCAGATTTAATACACTGTTTTATCAGTGGAACAATATAGAAGGTATTAAAACCTGTACCAGACTCTGATCATATCTACCACTGTGACAGTTATTCTGAATCATTTGTTCCAGACTCTGATCATATCTACCACTGTGACAGTTATTCTGAATCATTTGTTCCAGACTCTGATCATATCTACCACTGTGACAGTTATTCTGAATCATTTGTTCCAGAATCTGATCATATCTACCACTGTGACAGTTATTCTGAATCATTTGTTCCAGACTCTGATCATATCTACCACTGTGACAGTTATTCTGAATCATTTGTTCCAGACTCTGATCATATCTACCACTGTGACAGTTATTCTGAATCATTTGTTCCAGACTCTGATCATATCTACCACTGTGACAGTTATTCTGAATCATTTGTTCCAGACTCTGATCATATCTACCACTGTGACAGTTATTCTGAATCATTTGTTCCAGACTCTGATCATATCTACCACTGTGACAGTTATTCTGAATCATTAGTTCCAGACTCTGATCATATCTACCACTGTGACAGTTATTCTGAATCATTTGTTCCAGACTCTGATCATATCTACCACTGTGACAGTAATTCTGAATCATTTGTTCCAGACTCTGATCATATCTACCACTGTGACAGTTATTCTGAATCATTTGTTCCAGACTCTGATCATATCTACCACTGTGACAGTTATTCTGAATCATTTGTTCCAGACTCTGATCATATCTACCACTGTGACAGTTATTCTGAATCATTTGTTCCAGACTCTGATCATATCTACCACTGTGACAGTTATTCTGAATCATTTGTTCCAGACTCTGATCATATCTACCACTGTGACAGTTATTCTGAATCATTTGTTCCAGACTCTGATCATATCTACCACTGTGACAGTTATTCTGAATCATTTGTTCCAGACTCTGATCATATCTACCACTGTGACAGTTATTCTGAATCATTTGTTCCAGACTCTGATCATATCTACCACTGTGACAGTTATTCTGAATCATTTGTTCCAGACTCTGATCATATCTACCACTGTGACAGTTATTCTGAATCATTTGTTCCAGACTCTGATCATATCTACCACTGTGACAGTTATTCTGAATCATTTGTTCCAGACTCTGATCATATCTACCACTGTGACAGTTATTCTGAATCATTTGTTCCAGACTCTGATCATATCAACCACTGTGACAGTTATTCTGAATCATTTGTTCCAGACTCTGATCATATCTACCACTGTGACAGTTATTCTGAATCATTTGTTCCAGACTCTGATCATATCTACCACTGTGACAGTTATTCTGAATCATTTGTTCCAGACTCTGATCATATCTACCACTGTGACAGTTATTCTGAATCATTTGTTCCAGACTCTGATCATATCTACCACTGTGACAGTTATTCTGAATCATTTGTTCCAGACTCTGATCATATCTACCACTGTGACAGTTATTCTGAATCATTTGTTCCAGACTCTGATCATATCTACCACTGTGACAGTTATTCTGAATCATTTGTTCCAGACTCTGATCATATCTACCACTGTGACAGTTATTCTGAATCATTTGTTCCAGACTCTGATCATATCTACCACTGTGACAGTTATTCTGAATCATTTGTTCCAGACTCTGATCATATCTACCACTGTGACAGTTATTCTGAATCATTTGTTCCAGACTCTGATCATATCTACCACTGTGACAGTTATTCTGAATCATTTGTTCCAGACTCTGATCATATCTACCACTGTGACAGTTATTCTGAATCATTTGTTCCAGACTCTGATCATATCTACCACTGTGACAGTTATTCTGAATCATTTGTTCCAGACTCTGATCATATCTACCACTGTGACAGTTATTCTGAATCATTTGTTCCAGACTCTGATCATATCTACCACTGTGACAGTTATTCTGAATCATTTGTTCCAGACTCTGATCATATCTACCACTGTGACAGTTATTCTGAATCATTTGTTCCAGACTCTGATCATATCTACCACTGTGACAGTTATTCTGAATCATTTGTTCCAGACTCTGATCATATCTACCACTGTGACAGTTATTCTGAATCATTTGTTCCAGACTCTGATCATATCTACCACTGTGACAGTTATTCTGAATCATTTGTTCCAGACTCTGATCATATCTACCACTGTGACAGTTATTCTGAATCATTTGTTCCAGACTCTGATCATATCTACCACTGTGACAGTTATTCTGAATCATTTGTTCCAGACTCTGATCATATCTACCACTGTGACAGTTATTCTGAATCATTTGTTCCAGACTCTGATCATATCTACCACTGTGACAGTTATTCTGAATCATTTGTTCCAGACTCTGATCATATCTACCACTGTGACAGTTATTCTGAATCATTTGTTCCAGACTCTGATCATATCTACCACTGTGACAGTTATTCTGAATCATTTGTTCCAGACTCTGATCATATCTACCACTGTGACAGTTATTCTGAATCATTTGTTTCTGATCATAATCAGTTATTTGTTCCAGACTCTGATCATATCTACCACTGTGACAGTTATTCTGAATCATTTGTTCCAGACTCTGATCATATCTACCACTGTGACAGTTATTCTGAATCATTTGTTCCAGACTCTGATCATATCTACCACTGTGACAGTTATTCTGAATCATTTGTTCCAGACTCTGATCATATCTACCACTGTGACAGTTATTCTGAATCATTTGTTCCAGACTCTGATCATATCTACCACTGTGACAGTTATTCTGAATCATTTGTTCCAGACTCTGATCATATCTACGACTGTGACAGTTATTCTGATTCATTTGTTCCAGACTCTGATCATATCTACCACTGTGACAGTTATTCTGAATCATTTGTTCCAGACTCTGATCATATCTACCACTGTGACAGTTATTTTGAATCATTTGTTCCAGACTCTGATCAAATCTACCACTGTGACAGTTATTCTGAATCATTTGTTCTGTTTGTGACATCAAACAGAACAAATCATTTAGATTTGCTTTCTGCTTCAATCTGCTAACTTGTACCTTCTGTGAACATCCAAACACAATCACCAACATAAGAGATATTATACATCTGGGCATTTGGACAATATGTTTTTTGAGAGAACACATTTGAATCCATTAGTTAGTTATAGTTTGAAGGTCCGTGTATTTAACGGCCAACGGATATTCGTTTTGAAGGGACATAAACAAAAACGAATATCGTCCCGTTTCTCAATTACCATGAGTAAATAGGAAAACGAAAAACAAACCATTATTCGTTTTTCGATTTGATATTAAAAAACGGAAAACGAAAAACAATCTCGTTATCCGTTTTTCTTTGATGTGTTTGTAAATGGAAATCGGAAATTAAAATACATGCGTAAAAAGGAATCCATGTGTGTATGCAAGCCCAGGAAGGACACCATCTTTAAAAGCCACCATGGGCTTAGCGGATAAGGGTGGTACTGCACCCCATAGCGGATAAGGGTGGTACTGCACCCTGTGGCCCAGAAAGACTTTTCCCCATAGACTTGCATGGCGAAAGAAACTTCTATATTTCAGCGGATAGTTTTTTGGGGGGGTACATCAACTTACCAGCCTGAAGACTTAAAGGGTCCTTGTTTTCAAAACAAAACGTTTAACATTTACTAGTAGCCGAATCCAGAGTTATTAAACTAGGCATGACCCTGTGCTATCGGTTGCTGCGACAACACAAACAAATTATTGCTAGTGCGCATGTCCATCATGACGTCACGGGCCAGTCAACGCGGAAGATCCAAGCTCCATGTTGGCTTTATGCGCTTTTGATCACTTATACATACGTATTTTAATTTGCGATTTCCATTTACAATAACATCAAAGACAATCGGATAACGAGATTGTTTTTCGTTTGCCGTTTTTTAATATCAAAACGAATAATGGTTTGTTTTCCGTTTTTCGTTTTCCTATTTACTCATGGTAATTGAGAAACGGGCCGATGTCCCTTCAAAACGAATATCCGTTGGCCGTTAAATACACGGACCTTTTAAGACCATCAGTCCCATTGTCTGAGGAAGTCAGGGGAGGTCTGCATTTCCATACAGCTGTGAGTGTGAGAGATATAACTTTATTAGCAACATAGTGAAACGCTATTACAATGTGTGGTATTCATGTGTTGTATGTAACGTTAATTGAGTCAGTCATCAAATTGCAAATTTTTATGGACACACAAACACACACTTTTTACATTATAGGTATTGATGAAAAACTTTCAGTATTTTTTATCTACCAAGTTACTTTTGTGTGCCATGTAATGACAATGTCAGTTCATGAAGTATGTCTAATTACAGTTGACATGACAGTGTGGAATCTATAAAGAATATTCTAATGTTATTCTGAACTATTGTTCTGTTTGTGACATCATAATAATCTCTCTCCAGACTGACAGGTTGTGGAATCACTGAAGAAGGCTGTGCTTCTCTGGTCTCAGCTCTGAAGTCAAACCCCTCACATCTGAAAGAGCTGGATCTGAGTATTAATGACCTGAAGGATACAGGGGTGAAGCAGCTCTCTGATTTGGTAAAAGATCCACAATGTAAACTGGAGACTCTGAGGTTAGTAATAATAAACAACAACACAATTTACAACACAAAAATAAACATGACAACAACACAACAGAGGGACAACTAAACAAAAGGGAATACAAACGTCTGCTGTGTTTCCACCTCCACCTGCTCTGAGCTGCCAGCAGGTCCAAGGCCTCCAGATTCAGTAATCTATGTGATCACCTGGGGCCTGTACCATGATGGTAGTTGAACAAACTCAGGGTTCCAGGATTGGTTCAGAATTGACAAAATCAAACCGACCCAATCAGGCTTTATTGGTATCATGAAGCAGCTCATCAACTTACTTTGTCAACCCAGGCTTTGATCCTTAAACTCGCGCGTGCACATAAAAGAGTAACGTCGGCACCGAACAACCAATCACGTTCGATGTGGATAGGGCGAGAGGAATATATTTTTTCCGCGGAGGAGCAAGAAATTAATCTTCAGAAATTAATCTTCAGAAATATGAAGAATATAAAAAATGTTTTTCAAGCACGCAGTAACACCGTCTCTGCTGCCAAAGCAAGAGAACAATCTTGGAGGATCATTGCTGATTGTTAATGCCTAAGCTAAAGAAATACATTTTATAGGCGATTAATGTAAAAAAATGATTTTAGGCTAATCATATTGAAAATTAATGAAATAAAAAAGTGTGTATTCATATATATATATATATATATATATATATATAATGTGTGTTTGTAAAATGTGATGCCATTGCAACAGAGAACAGAAGCTAGGCATTAATTACGTCACCTATATGTGTCTTTGCTCACCACTGATTGGTCCTACTTCTGACTTAGATCTCGAATGCAGAACATAACCTGCCCCGGAGCAGGTTAGCCGTGCAGCGTCAGATACCATGGCAACGAATACCGATTGAAGCCGAGCTACTTACATAGTACCTGAAAACCAGGGTTGGGTGAAACTTAACTGAAACATAGCTGGCTAGCCACCAAAACCAGCTTCATGGTACAGGCCCCTGGCCACTTTTCTGAGCCTTAAGAAATGTACATCGCATTTAAAATAATGTAATATGTAGCTAAGGAACTTAATTGGGGAAACTACTTCTTCTGAATTGACTAGTGCCTTCGTTCTTTTGGTCCCTTCTATCTACTGGTGCCTTCTTCCTACTGGTGCCTTTTATCTACTGGGGCCTTCTTTCTACTGGTACCTTCTTTCTGCTCGGGTATTCTTACTACTTGTAACTTCTTGGTACCTTCTTTCTACTGGCACCTTTTTTCTACTGGTACCTTCTTGCTACTCGTGTATTCTTTCTACTTGTAACTTTTTCTACTGGTTCCTTCTTTCTACTCATACCTTCTTTCTCAATCAATCAATTAAATGTATTTATACAGCCCTATTTACAACAAAGTTATCACAAAGTGCTTTTGCAATCACCCGGCCTGAATCCGACAGAGCACACATCGACAAGTTGAACAAGAAAACAAGTTGAAAACAAGTTCATACACGGCGGCTAGGAAAAACTCCCTGAAGTTCAAATTTAGGAAGAAATCTAGAGAGGAACCAGACTCTGAGGGGTAACCAGTCCTCTTCAGTCTGTGCTGGGTGAGTTTATGACAGTTATTATAATACAGTCCAAGCAAGCAATGTGCGAGCATCTTAAAAATCAAAATAGTCCAGGGCGACCGGGAGAGTTGATGGGTAAGATAGATTGGACAACGAAACTCTGGTAGCATCAGCTGTTCCGCCAGCACACGTTTCAAAGGCTAATTGGTCCCACAGCGTGGCCAGCAGGCACAGGTCCCCCTTAACGGAAGTGAACTCAAACACCGGGAAAGGTTGGACACTATTTCCTGGCACAACAGTATACCAGCATAAGTCTTGAAAGGAGACAGGGGGGTTAGTGAAACAATGGCCATGAACAGGTAGACCCAGGACAAGACCATACAAATGTAAGTAGAGACAAGACACAAGGAGAGGAACTGGGATGTTTAGTTTTTGCTCACAAGCTACTCGAATTGAGCCAACAAAAGAGAACTATAGCGACCCAGTGACTCCACCCCCCAGGCAGCTAATTTGGAGAGAGGACTCCCCCGGGGAGATGTGAACCCGCAAGGCGAAGACAGCAGGGCAGAATGAGATCCGAGCCTTTCGTTCAACCTTCGTACCCTCGGCCATATTACACTCAAACATAGACCTTACTGAAATTATATTTTTTTAATTGTGACTTAAAAGTTTGAACAGAGTCTATTTCTAACCCAGATTGGCAACTCATTCCATAATAGAGAAGCTCTATAGGAGAAAGCTCTTCCTCTAGCTGTTTGTTTAGAAATTTTTTGGTGCAATTAGAAGACCAGCATCCTTTGATTTTAGGTTACACGTGGGTATGTACGGCTGGACTAATTTAGTGAGGTAGGTGGAATCAAGTTCATGTAAAGCTTTATATGTTAACAGTAGTACTTTAAAGTCTGCCCTAGTCTTAGCAGGCAGCCAATGTAGAGAGGCTAAGACTGGGGTAATATGGTCAAATTTGTTAGTTCTAGTTAAGATTCTAGCAGATGTATTAAGTACTGTCACGACTGGTGTGGTGGCGTTGCTACACTTCCATTTCGGTGATCCACTTCCGTGTTTTTGTTCTCACTAGCTGTGATTACTTCCTCTTTCACGTGGTCACAGCTGTTAGTAATCTGTCACCTTATGTTGGGATATAAGAGTGTCGCGAGCAGTGCACTCATTGCTTCGCATTGTTTACAGGTCACACAATATAGTAGAGGTGAGTGTTGGTATATTTGGAGTGCTATTGTGGTTGGTGGTATATGTTTATTATAAGACGCGATATGCGCACTGTTTATTTCATTAGCCCAGTTAGCACTTTTTCGCCGTTTACGGTTTGTTTTACTTTTGTTGTATTGAATAAAACCCGCTAAACGGATTATTTGGCTCTGCACCTGGCTTCATCCTGCACTACACCCGACGAGTCTCGTGACAGAATGCGAAGCCACCCAAGAAGCCCGCAGAGCCGGACGGTGAGTGGATTCCTCGGAGGGGCAAGCTATAGCGCTCCGAGGTATGAAGCTCACCGTCAACCCACGGAGCAGTGGGACTGGGGTAAGCCGGAGACGCCCGAAGAGGAGTATAGGCGCCTCCGTGCTTACTTCGGGTATGAGCCACCTATGCAGCTATCAGGGCTGGTTACATCGGGTCCGCGGTCCTTCCCGGAGGAAAGCAAGAGGGCACCCCGAAGGCGTCCCAAGAAGGTTTTTGGGGGAGCTAAGGAGGTGTTCGGGAGGACCGCGGAGAGTACACCCACGGTCCTGGTGCTGCAGGAACGGCCACCCACTGCTCCGGGGCTGCAGACAGGGGAGGAAAACCCCTGGAGCTACAGCCACTACCCCCGCCGTGGGAAGACCCTTTTCTGCCGCCGACTTCAGGGACAGAGAACCCCCGGAGGGGTTGGATGACCAGCCCACGGCCATTATTAGGACGTGGTGGAGGACATGGCTGGATTTACAGGAGCCAGCGCCTGAGATGGCTGCCGTCGTCCCGCCGGCGCTCAAGATGGCTGTTGCCGTCACGCCAGCGCCCACGATGGTTCCCGCCGTCCCGCCAGCGCCCAAGATGGCTGCCGCCGTCACGCCAGCGTCCACGATGGCTCCCGCCGTCACGCCAGCGTCCAAGATGGCTACCGTCGTCCCGCCAGCGCCCAAGATGGCTGCCGCCGTCACGCCAGCGTCCACGATGGCTCCCGCCGTCACGCCAGCGCTCAAGATGGCTGTTGCTGTCACGCCAGCGCTCAAGATGGCTGCCGTCGTCCCGCCGGCGCTCAAGATGGCTGCCGTCGTCCCGCCGGCGCTCAAGATGGCTGTTGCCGTCACGCCAGCGCCCACGATGGCTCCCGCCGTCACGCCAGCGTCCAGGATGGCTACCGTCGTCCCGCCAGCGCCCAAGATGGCTGCCGCCGTCACGCCAGCGTCCACGATGGCTCCCGCCGTCACGCCAGCGCTCAAGATGGCTGTTGCCGTCACGCCAGCGCCCACGATGGCTCCCGCCGTCACGCCAGCGCTCAAGATGGCTGTTGCCGTCACGCCAGCGCCCACGATGGTTCCCGCCGTCCCGCCAGCGCCCAAGATGGCTGCCGCCGTCACGCCAGCGTCCACGATGGCTTTCGCCGTCACGCCAGCGTCCAAGATGGCTACCGTCGTCCCGCCAGCGCCCAAGATGGCTGCCGCCGTCACGCCAGCGTCCACGATGGCTCCCGCCGTCACGCCAGCGCTCAAGATGGCTGTTGCTGTCACGCCAGCGCTCAAGATGGCTGCCACCGTCACGCCAGTGCCCACAATGGCTGCCGCATCGCCGCCCACAATGGCTGCCGCATCGCCGCCCACAATGGCTGCCGCATCGCCGCCCACAATGGCTGCCGCATCGCCGCCCAAGATGGCTGCCGCATCGCCGCCCACAATGGCTGCCGCATCGCCGCCCACAATGGCTGCCGCATCGCCGCCCACAATGGCTGCCGCATCGCCGCCCACGAAGGCCGCGCCACGACGACGCCCACGATGGCCGCCGCCACGACGACGCTCACGATGGCCGCCGCCACGACGACGCTCACGATGGCCGCCGCCACGACTACGCTCACGATGGCCGCCGCCACGACTACGCTCACGATGGCCGCCGCCACGACTACGTTCACGATGGCCGCCGCCACGACTACGCTCACGATGGCCGCCGCCCGACTACGCTACGATGGCCGCCGCCACGACTACGCTCACGATGGCCGCCGCCGCGACTACGCTCACGATGGCCGCCGCCACGACTACGCTCACGATGGCCGCCGCCACGACTACGCTCACGATGGCCGCCGCCACGACTACGCTCACGATGGCCGCCGCCACGACTACGCTCACGATGGCCGCCGCCACGACTACGCTCACGATGGCCGCCGCCACGACTACGCTCACGATGGCCGCCGCCACGACTACGCTCACGATGGCCGCCGCCACGACTACGCTCACGATGGCCGCCGCCACGACTACGCTCACGATGGCCGCCGCCACGACACCGCCCACGATGGCCGCCGCCACGACTGCGCCCCCGATGGCCGCCGCCACGACGGCGCCCACGATGGCCTCCGCCACCACGTTGCCCACGACGGCGGACGCTGAGCCGCACAAGATGGCGGACTCTCTGCCGCACTAGATGGCGGTCTCTCTGCCGCACTAGATGGCGGACTCTCAGCCACTGAGGCCTTTTCAGGGCTGGACCTGCGGTCCTGGACTGACCCTTTTGGGTTTAACTGTGGGTTCTCTCCCTGTTGCTCCCTTGTTTTGGTGTTGTGTTTCCGTTCGGCTATCTGGGGAGCTAGCCTTTTAGTGGGGGATACTGTCACGACTGGTGTGGTGGCGTTGCTACACTTCCATTTCGGTGATCCACTTCCGTGTTTTTGTTCTCACTAGCTGTGATTACTTCCTCTTTCACGTGGTCACAGCTGTTAGTAATCTGTCACCTTATGTTGGGATATAAGAGGGTCGCGAGCAGTGCACTCATTGCTTCGCATTGTTTACAGGTCACACAATATAGTAGAGGTGAGTGTTGGTATATTTGGAGTGCTATTGTGGTTGGTGGTATATGTTTATTATAAGACGCGATATGCGCACTGTTTATTTCATTAGCCCAGTTAGCACTTTTTCGCCGTTTACGGTTTGTTTTACTTTTGTTGTATTGAATAAAACCCGCTAAACGGATTATTTGGCTCTGCACCTGGCTTCATCCTGCACTACACCCGACGAGTCTCGTGACAAGTACTAGTTTAAGTTTGTTTATTGATTTATCAGCGTAACCAGAGAATATGGAGGACCAAGTCTGCCAGAATTAAAAATAAATGAATAAATAAATGCATCAGTACAAGTATTTTACATCAAAATATATGTAAAGAAAATGTTTTTATAGAATTAGAGTTGTTTTCTCCTATTTATTTATTTCCACAATCATTTATTTCTGTAATTATTTATTTCTGTAAGTATTTATTTCCGTTTATATTTATATCCATTTACATTTATTTCTGTTAATATTTATTTCTGTTAATATTTATTTCCGTTTATATTTATTTCTGTAATTAGTTATTTCTGTAATTATTTATTTCCGTTTATATTTATTTCCGTTTACATTTATTTCCGTTCATATTTATTTCCGTTTATATTTATTTCCGTATATATTTATTTCTGTATTTCCACAACCGTAGGCAAATGAGGGGGCGGGACTTAATCGTTCAACCAAAGCAATCAAGCGCAGAGAGGGAGAAACAGATGTAAACGTTCAGGACAGCAAGGGGGGCAATGCACTTCGAAAGTTGATAGTGATACCAACTGCGGTTAAACTAGGAGCGCCAACAGCCCGCGCCCGCGGGCGTTGCAGTTAGTAATTAAAATAAATATGTAATGTTGAAAAGCTACAGCCTTGTCCTTCCATGACTTTTCCTAAATACGTGGTTTTGGTCAATCTATACGAAACTGGGCTGGTTTTGGTCCATTCTATATGAAACAGGACTGGTTTTGGTCCGATCTATGGACCCGTTTTGGTCCGATATGAACACTGTGCGCAATGTAACCGGTTTAGTTTGCGTGTCCTGCTCAGGACACAACAACTGAAGCTGTGAGCCGACTGTGGACGGAGAGATACATATAAATAGATTCGTTTATCGGCCAATCATGCGCAAATCATTTGATTGTGCACGTCGCATGTGATCTAAAATGTTTTAGTACTACATCAAAATAGGACATACAGTTTGATTTTCATTTATTCGATTTTAAGAAATGTAAACGCCATAGCCTGTGCATTACCTCCGTAGTTATAGCAGTCTAGACTTATAAAGTCGATCTTGCAACTCCTACATCGGTTAACTAATAGGATTACTGATACCACTGTAACGTACTATGGTTGACACCCTCCTCATTTGCCTATGGTTGAGGAAATACAGAAATAAATGTCAACGGAAATAAATGTCAACGGAAATAAATGTCAACGGAAATAAATGTCAACAGAAATAAATTTAAACGGAAATAAACATTTACGGAAATAAATACTTACACAAATAAATAATTACAGAAATAAATGATTGTGGAAATAAATAAATAGGAGAAAACGACAGATTAATACATTTTTAATTCTATAATTAAAAATTTTTACATATATTTTACGTATATTTTGATGTAAAATACTTGTACTTGTGCATTTATTTATTTATTAATTTATTTTTAATTCTGTCAGACATGGTCCTCCATAAGAGAATAGATCATTGCAGTAATATAATCTTGAGGTAACAAATGCATGGATTCGTTTTTCTGCATCGGTTTTTGATAAATAGTTTCTGATCTTTGCAATATTCCGAAGAAGGAAAAATGCTGTCCTTGATATATATTTTATATGATTGTCAAAGGAGAGATCCGGGTCGAGGGTCACGCCAAGGTTTCTCACAGTTTTTGGTGAAATGACCATACATCCATTTACATTCAACGTAAGGTCTGTCAATAAGTCTCTCTGTTTCTTAGGTCCTAAAACTAGCATTTCAGTTTTATATGAATTTAGGAGTCATCCACTTCAGTTTCTACTCATTCCTTCTTTCTACTGGTACCTTTTTTCTACTGGTACCTTCTTTCGTGAGAGGTATAACTTTATTAGCATCATAGTGAAACACTAGCAAGCAAGCACGTTTATTTATATAGCACAATTCATACATAGAAGCAATAATAATAAAATACATGCATTTTATATTCATAGCAACCTGGTTAATGGCATTAAGTAAAACATGTCAGTATTAACTGTGTACATTTTACATATTTATTCAAACGGTCTCCAGAAACTTTTGAGGTCTTCAGAACCTTCCGGTCTTCTAGAGCTCTCAGGTCTTCAGAACATGGCAGGGAAGTCTTAAGGACTTCCAGGTCTTTGAGAGATTTAAGGTCTTTAGATCCTGGCCTGGAAGTCTTAAGAACGTCCGTGTCTTTGAGACTTTATTCAAAAGGTCTGTATAACTTTTTCAGGTCTCTATTACCTGGCCCAGAAGTCTTTAGAACTTCAGATATTTTATGTATACATCACAGGTTTTCATTTATGCCATGCATCAGAATAAAAACAAAAAAAACATCAAATGGGCAATTTAATGAGAATAAAACAAAAATAGACTTAACAGTGTGATAAAGTATAAGCGCTCAGTTATACGCTTGGGAAAAGATAAATGTTTTTAGTCTGGCTTTAAAAGTCGATACAATTGGGCAGGCCCGCATTAACCTGCCGTTAGGCCATGGAGCTGAGTGGTTTTGTAGGCCCACAATTTAAAAAAAGTCTAATGATCACGTTTGTCTATATACAACAAAAGCAGAAAGCACATTGGTCACTGGTATGGTCAGGAATAGCCGTAGAGCTATATCTGTGTTGGGAAACACTGTATGGAGTTTTCTACTTCTTAATACTTTCTGTATCTCCACTGCCGTTGTGCTGCCCGTAGATGGGTGTTTCACTTACTCAAACTTGTTCTAAGGGCAGAAAAGTAAACGATTGGTTTACAGATTCAACCAATGAAACTAAAGTAGAGGCGGGATTAAGGCGTTTGGAAATTTGGAGGGAAGGATCTTACAGACGACGACGCGTTATTGACTGTTCGTGGGAGACAGATCACTTGTCATAAGGTAAGTGAATTTATTAAATGTTTTGTTTGTTGAAATTCGAAATTCACAGTTGAAATTCACAGATAAACAGCCTCTAAATTGTGCTAAGATAATTGTGGAACATTTAAAATGCACAAAACTAATTCATCGTTTATATCGGATGCATTTGATGCCTGCTTCAGTCAACCACACCAAAGCAGCTAACATAGAATTAGCATAACGTTAACGTTAATGCTTTCCCAAAGCTACCACGCGCTGTCAGTGAAACCGATAAGTTATGCGATCACATAACTCAAATCTCCGCGACTCAGTATCATAATGTGTTATTTTTTGAGTATTGTATGCTTCTCTCGGGGCAGGAGTCCTCAGGTTCATATTACTGTGTTACTTTTAGTTTAAGTTATAATGCGCTGCTCTCGGGGCAGGAGTAACGTTACTCCATATTCATATCGCTGTCTTATTTTTAGTGTATAATGCGCTGCTCTCAGGGCAGGAGTACTCCATGTTCATATTGCTGTCTTATTTATTGTGTATAATGCGCTGCTCTCAGGGCAGGAGTACTCCATATTCATATTGCTGTCTTATTTTTTGTGTATAATGCGCTGCTCTCAGGGCAGGAGTACTCCATATTCATATTGCTGTCTTATTTTTTGTGTATAATGCGCTGCTCTCAGGGCAGGAGTACTCCATATTTGTATATTTATCGCTTATTTTTAGTGTATAATGCGCTGCATGGTAGCATTGGCAAAGCAATAACGTTAACGTTATGCTAATTCTACGTTAGGTGCTTTGGTGTGGTTGACTGAAGCAGGCATCAAATGCATCCGATATAAACGATGAATTAGTTTTGTGCATTTTAAATGTTCCCCAATTATCTTAGCACAATTTAGAGGCTGTTTATCTGTGAACTTCAACTGTGAATTTCGAATTTCAACAAACAAAACATTTAATAAATTCACTTACCTTATGACAAGTGATCTTTCTCCCACGAACAGTCAATAACGCGTCGTCGTCTGTAAGATCCTTCCCTCCAAATTTCCAAACGCCTTAATCCCGCCTCTACTTTAGTTTCATTGGTTGAATCTGTAAACCAATCATTTTCTTTTCTGCCCTTAGAACAAGTTTGAGTAAGTGAAACTCCCATCTGCGTGCTGCCCAACTTGTCAGTCTGTACAAACTCCCGGAACTGCACCGCTTCCTCCACAAAGTCCGCTTCCAAATCACAGTGGTATTTCTTTGATTAATGATATTTGTTTGATTAATATTAAGTGTACAGACGGCATTAGGTTTATTACGCACTGTCACTTTAAGACCGAGTGTGCAGATCCAATTGCACTGATGCACATCGGATATTCTCACAACTGTATGTTCTGTAAAGACATAAGCGACTGTGTTTACGTGAATACTCTCCAAAACGGACATTTTGACATAATGTTGTGTGTATTTGTCCATTCAGACACGAAAGAGATCTCAATTCAGTCCTCGCGCGCTGTCTGTCTATGTGCAGGGCTGCACCACGCTTCGAGTCGGGACTGTTGACGAAAATAATTACGAAAATTATAACGAAATGAACACTGCCCGCCTGTTTGCTTGTCCTCTCCACTGTTCATCGGTGCTCCGCTTAATGAGCTCGACTCAGCTTCATTTGCAGGTTTAAACAATCCTGTTAGCTTTGGAATCTTTTTTAATAATTCCTTCTCACTGTTTTCTTTCTGTCGCGATATTTTTCATTTATGAGCACCACTCTCAAACTTTTTCTTATTCAAAATTTTGATATCAGCCTCTGTGACTAGCATAAATCTGAATAGACTACTAGAGAAGATGACGCAACTGTTTCCCTACATTCTGATAGGCTGTCATATCATGCTTCCCACGTGGGTCACTTGTAAATTGGATCAATCAGCAGCCAAAAACATGAATATCTAGTGAATTCGACAAATTACAAAACAATGTGATTTTTTATTGGCTCATGATAGGCCCCTTGTCTTAATAGGCCCTGGGGCTTCAGCCCCAGTAAGCCTGTGCATTAATGCGGGTCTGCATTTGCGGCACGTCTAAGATCTTCTGGTAAGTTATTCCAGTTGCATGCAGCGTAACTGCTGAATGCAGCTTTTACCATGTTTAGTTTTGACTCTGGGCTCTACTTGCTGTCCTGAATTCAATGATTGGAGGGCCCTGCTTGGTTTGTAATCCTCAAACATATCAGAAATGTATTCAGGGCCCAGACAGTTTAGAGATTTATAGACTACATGTAACACTTTAAAATATATTATGTAACAGCCAGTGCAAAGATTTAAGAACCAGAGTAATGAAGTTCTGTTCTCTTAGTTTTTTTCACAAATAACTTTATTCAATTTTTGAAACATTTTCCAACATTCAAGGACAAATTTACAAAGAGGGAAAAAAACCTGAGGACAGGGCCTCCTCCCACCCTAGAACCCCATGCTCACTCCATCAACAAAACATATAGTTTACATGTCAGTTGCTTTCACAAGGCACAAAAAAGGCAACCACATATCTTTAAAGTCATCAAGTTATCCTCTTGCAATGTAGGTCAGTTCCCTATCAGGGAACTTCGAGCTGCGTGAAAACGCTATGGGAACGCTCTGCGTGAGTGCGTCATGAAGCACATGTGTAATCAGTCCAATGGCGTGACGGAACGTCACAGACGGGTGACGTCGCGACCAGGAAGTCATAAAAGCACCCCTAATTACCGGCACCTTCAGTTTTTTGTTGCTTCAGCAAGTGCATGTTGTGACAGTCCTCGCGGGTTTCTGCTATTACGTTGTTAATTCAGAAATTTTCTTTGCATTTATGTACAAGAGCTCACCGCGATTATGGCAACCGAGCGGCGTTTCAGACAGTGTGCTTCTCCCTGCAACCGCTTTCTCACGGGCCGGGACACACATGTTCTGTGCGTAGTTTGTTTGGGAGAGGAGCATGCTCGGCTAGCCTTGGAAGAGGCTAGCTGTAAGCATTGCGACCGTCTTGCCATTCGTTCACTGCGCTCTCGCCTGGCGCTTTTTCAGGAAAGCGGCTCGGTTCGCGTTCCCCGCGGTTCAGGTCCCGCCGCTGCCGAGGCACGGCGCCGACTGACGTCGTGGGGTTCGCAAGCGGATCTAGCATGCGGTTCCGAGACGGCTTCTGCATTTTCTCGGTCCTCGTCTGCTAGAGCCAGTGCCTCGGCTCGGGGTTCGGAAGCACCCGCGCGGGTTTCTTCCGCCCTGGGTGAGGCACCTTTTTCTCAGCCGTCCAGTTCTGAGGAAATGGAGGTTGAAAACCTCGAGGCGGAGGCTGAATTGTTGGTTCAGTCACCCGCGAACGAGGAGCTGCTGGAGGTACTCACCCGAGCTGTGGGAAAGCTCAACATCGAGTGGCCGGCTGACAGGCAGGAGTCTGCTTCAACTAGTAAGTTGAATGAACGATTCTTGCCCTCCCGTGCTTTACCTCCTCGCCGGTGTTTGCCTTTCTTCCCGGACCTCCACACTGAGGTGTCGAGGTCCTGGAAAAAGCCGGTGTCGTCCCGGGTATTTAATCCGCGGACTCATATGTATTCGAATGTTGCCGAGGCTAATGTTCATGGGTATGGACCGATGCCGGTCGCGGAGGAGATACTGGCGAGCCATTTATCTCCCGCGGCATCGTCTCTGAGGACACCGGCATTGCCCTCCAAGGCGTTGAAGACTACTTCAGCGCTGGTGGGCAAAGCTTATTCGGCGGCGGTCAGGCAGCTTCCTGCCTGCATACTATGTCTATTCTACAGGCATATCAGGCAGAGCTGCTTAGCGACGGGGCTCAGGGGGAGACTGTAAGTCCTGATGAGGTTCGAGAACTTCGTCAGGCGGCGGATTTGTCTCTTCGTGCCACTAAGGAGACGGCCAAATCAGTGGGCCGTGCTATGGCAGCCTTGGTGGCTACGGAGAGGCATCTCTGGCTGAGCCTCTCTGATATGAGAGATAGGGAGAAAGCCTTCCTTCTGGACGCGCCTCTTTCCCCCGACGGCCTCTTTGGCCCTGCTATTGGCTCGGTCGTCGAGAGGTTTCAGGAGGAGAGAAGGCAGGCGGCTGCCTTCCAGAAATTTCTCCCCCGTCGTAGCCGCGTCGCGGGGGCTGTCGGACGGGGGAAGCCCCGCCCGGCGCCGAGCACGGCACACCGGGCGCAGCAGAGAGTGAGTGTCGCTACTCGGGCGCCCCACACGATAAGTGGGCCGGGGGCGACGCTCACAGGCGGGGCCTTCGAGGGGTAGGACAGTTCCGAGGCCTGTCGCTACATCCAAGAAGGCTTTGTCTAAGAGACCCTGACAGGGGGTCAAACCGCTGGGGGTGGTCCCCACCAGGGAGTAGTGAGCTCCTCCTGGTGCCCTCAGCGGGGGTGGCCTGGGCGAGCGTTTTCCCGAGGGGCGCTCGCCTCCTCCGAGGAGGGCCCAGAACTGTCGGACCAGTTGTTCCCTGCCAGTGCGCTGTTACAGGGCACTGTGTCTGCAGTACCTGTTACTCCAGAGGCCAGCCTCGAGAGGCTGGTACCCCTAGTAGATTTTCTGGCAGAGTGGGAGACCCTGCCGAATATATCTCAGTGGGTCCTGCGGATAATCGAGAGCGGGTATGCCATCCAATTCAGGACGCATCCGCCTCGTTTCAATGGGGTCCTGCCCACAGTGGTGGGCCCAGAGCAGGCTCTGGTACTGGAGCAGGAGGTACAGACTCTCCTGCTAAAAGGGGCTATAGAACGAGTTCTTCCTCTCAGCAGGGAGTCGGGCTGGTACAGCCGGTACTTCGTTGTTCCCACGAAGGATGGGGGGTTGCGTCCTATTTTAGACCTACGTCTGTTGAATCAGACGGTCGGGAGACTCAGCTTCAAAATGCTCACTCTCAAACAGATCGTATCACAGATCAGGTCCGAGGACTGGTTTGTCACGATAGATCTGAAGGACGCCTATTTTCACATCTCCATCCTTTCACAACACAGGAAGTTCCTGAGGTTCGCTTTTGGGGGCGAAGCGTACCAGTATCGGGTTCTTCCGTTTTGGCCTAGCACTCTCTCCCCGTACGTTCACGAGATGTATAGACGCTGCCCTGGCGCCGTTGCGCCTCCAGGGCATACGCATCCTCAATTACATCGACAATTGGTTGATTCTGGCTCCGTCGGAGCATCTAGCGGTTCGGCATCGAGATGTCGTTCTGGCTCACATCAACAAACTGGGGTTGAGGCTCAATGCTGGGAAGAGTGTGCTGTCGCCGGTACAGGTGACCACTTTCCTGGGCGTAGTCTGGGATTCGACCACGATGCGGGCACATCTGTCTCCTGCACGGGTGGCGTCAATCCTTGCTGCCGTCGAGCAGGTGAGGCTAGGCCAGTCACTCACTGTGAAACAGTTTCAGAGACTGTTGGGTCTGCTGGCAGCAGCGTCCAACGTTATTCCTTGCGGCCTGCTGTTCATGAGACCGTTACAGTGGTGGCTCAGAACCAAGGGGTTCTCCCCGAGGGGAAACCAGTTCCGCATGATCACTGTTACGCGGCGTTGTCTCCGCACGCTGGTCATGTGGAGGAAGCCTTGGTTCCTAACCCAGGGTCCCGTGTTGGGAGCTCCGTGTCGTCGTGTTACACTAACGACGGATGCCTCCCTCACCGGCTGGGGGCGATCATGAGTGGTCGCCCAGCTCAAGGGCTCTGGCGGGGCCATCAGCTATCATGGCACATAAATTGGCTAGAGATGCTGGCAGTTTACCAGGCCTGAAGCACTTCCTCCCAGACCTAAGGGGTCATCATGTTCTTGTCCGGTCGGACAACACATCTGTGGTTTTTTACATCAACCACCAGGGGGTCTGCGCTCACGCCCACTTTACAATCTGGCCCGCCAGGTCCTTCTGTGGTCCCACGGGAAGCTCCTTTCTTTAAGGGCCATTTTTATCCCTGGGTACCTAAATCAGGGGGCAGACACCCTGTCGAGACAGGGGCCGAGGCCCGGGAGTGGAGACTCCATCCCGAGGTGGTGGAGCTCCTTTGGTCGCACTTCGGTCGGGCCGAAGTGGACCTATTTGCGTCCAGAGAGACGTCACACTGTCCTCTGTGGTTTTCGCTGACTCATCCAGCCCCACTGGGGCTGGATGCCATGGTGCAGGCATGGCCGAGGTCACGCCTGTACGCTTTCCCCCCGGTTGCTCTGCTCCCAGGAGTTCTGGAGAGGATCCGTCAGGAGCGGGTCAGTCTACTGCTTGTAGCACCGTACTGGCCGGCCCGAGTATGGTTTGCGGACCTAATATCTCTCCTCGTCGGCTCTCCGCTGGAGATTCCGATCAGGAGGGACCTGCTTTCCCAGGCGCATGGGGTCATCCTTCACCCCCGCCCGGAGCTGTGGAAACTATGGGCCTGGCCTCTGAGGGGGGCCCGCCTCTTAGTTTCAGGTCTCTCGACTGAGGTCGTTGAGACCATCCTTCACTCCAGAGCTCCAGCCACAAGGAAGGCGTATGCCGCCAGGTGGAAACTGTTCACCTCGTGGTGTAGAGAACGGCAGGTGGACCCAGTTAACTGCCCAGTGTTTGCAGTACTGGAGTTCCTGCAGCATCGCTTCTCTACAGGTCTATCCCCATCCACACTGAAGGTGTATGTGGCGGCTTTGTCCGCATGCCATGTCCCTCTAAATGGGGTTTCTCTGGGGAGACACCCACTGGTATCACGCTTCCTTCGTGGCGCCCAGAGGCTGAGGCCAGCAGCCGGCATGAGGGTGCCATCCTGGGACCTGGCTATTGTTCTAGAAGGCCTCTCCCGTGCTCCGTTTGAGCCCATTGAGGAGGTCCCTGACAAGTTCGTGACCCTCAAGACGGTCTTCTTACTTGCCATCTCTTCTCTGAAGAGGATTGGTGATATGCAAGCGCTGTCGGTGGCGCCCTCTTGCTTGGACTTCTCACCCGGTATGGTCAAGGCGTTTCTACTACCTTCACCCGGGTATGTCCCCAAGGTCCCAACTAACATCGTTGGGCCTATTGTGCTGCAAGCCATCTGCCCTCCTCCTTTTTTGACGTCGGACCAGAAGAAGCATAACCTCCTCTGCCCGGTGAGGGCCTTAGACGCCTACGTCCACAGAACTGCCCTGTGGAGGCTGTCCGAACAGCTGTTCGTGTGCTTTGGACCACCCAAGAGAGGGGGTCCTGTGTCTAAGCAGAGGATGAGCAAGTGGGTGGTTGAGGCCATCTCACTTGCTTACGAGTCGGCTGGTCAGCCTTCACCCTTGGCTGTTCGAGCCCACTCGACCAGGAGTATGGCGGCTTCAAAAGCCCTTTTGTCAGGTAAAGTGTCTCTACATGACGTCTGTGTTGCGGCAGGCTGGTCCTCACCGCACACGTTCGTGAGATTTTACCAGCTTGACTTTAGCTCCACGCCAGGGGCGCAGGTGCTTTCGTCCGAATGAGCGCTCTGACTTCACATGGCGGACACTTGCTCGTATGGCGAAGTGGGTAGTGGCGTTGCCATAGCGTTTTCACGCAGCTCGAAGTTCCCTGATAGGGAACGTCTCCGGTTACGTATGTAACCTTAGTTCCCTGAGGGGAACGAGACGCTGCGTGTCTGTGCCATACTCCCAGCATGCCCTTGGCACTTGCTTCAGCCCATCAGAAACTGAAGGTGCCGGTAATTAGGGGTGCTTTTATGACTTCCTGGTCGCGACGTCACCCGTCTGTGACGTTCCGTCACGCCATCGGACTGATTACACATGTGCTTCATGACGCACTCACGCAGAGCGTTCCCATAGCGTTTTCACGCAGCGTCTCGTTCCCCTCAGGGAACTAAGGTTACATACGTAACCGGAGACGTTTCTCCAGTGCCAGGTTGTTAGACATTAGTTTAATCCACTGGTTTACCCATGGTCTTCCTGTGTCCTTCCAGGTCAGAGCGATTACAAGTTTTAGCCTGCAATAAGCAGAAACTAAAATGTTTCCTCTTTATTGAAGTCCCTTCAAAAACAACAGGGAAAATGTGTAGCAAGCAGAGTCCAGGCATGTCGTATTCAACCAAACGGGAAATAAACATAGTAACCTCTTTCCAAAAAATCTGTAGTTCTGGACACTGCCACATACAATGAAAAAGGGTGCCCTTGTCGACCCCACATTTTACACATACATCAGGAATATTAGAATTAAAATGGTGAAGTTTAACAGGAGTAATATAGGTCCTAAATAGCCATTTGTACAGCAGCAACCTAAACCTGGTGTTAATAGTTTGTGTCTGTGCCAACTGACAGGAGTTGTTCCATTCATCATCTGAGATTTCCATTTGTAAATCAGTTTACCATGCTTGCAAATATGAAAGACTACTTTCTTTAGAGAAAAGCATAGAAAGCAGGCCTCTACTTTGTCTTTGATTATGGTTAACAGCTATGTCCTCTATAGTGGATAGTGGGGTTTCACAGTAGACTGTAGTTGGGTAGTGATGAAACTTCTGACCTGTAAGTACTTAAAAAAATGTTTTCTAGGCAAACCATATTTATCTACCAATTGTTCAAAAGACATCAATACTCCTTCACTATATAGGTCCCCAATACCATTCAATACATTATTCAGCCAAATCCCGAACCCCCTGTCTGCCCTTCCTGGTTTAAATCTATAATTTCCCCAAATTGGCGACAAGCATGAGAACTAAGACACCTTCGACAGGGCAGAATGAGACTGGAGCCAGATTGATATAGTGTTTTTGGGAAATTGATTTTTTGTGTTTTTCAATAATTGTTTTACGTCGGCTGCATAAAAATAAGATGTCAAAGGCAGCAATGTGTACCCAAGATTTACCCGGTTTCAACAGGAGTGAAATGGCCGCCAATCTTAAGGATGGGGGTAGAATACCCCTCTCATAGGACTCATTATACATCTCAAGCAGATGAGGTAATAGTTTATCGGAAAACCTCTTGTAAAGCTCAATAGGCAGGCCACCAGGGGCTTTGCCTGCATTCATAAGGGTGAGTGCCTCCTTAAGTTCTTGAATGCTCAGTTTTCCATCCAAAGCATTTTTCGTCTCCACTGATAAGGTTGGGAATTGCCATTGGGTCCAGGGACCGGTCCTGTTTATCCATATTATCTGGATACTGTGGTTTATATAAATCATCATAATATTCTGCAAAAGCGTCATTTATACCTTTTGGATCCACTAAATTATCTCCATTGTCAAGCACAATTGAGTTAATAGCCCTACTTGTCTGGATTTTCTTAAGTCTCCACGGCAGGAGTTTCCCTGCCTTCTCACCTGATCGTAGTATGACTGTTTCAACCACATTCAACTAGTTGCTATTTTACTAGTAGTGAGTTCATTATATTCAGATTTTAATATGAGAAGCCTTTTATATTTTTCAGTGTCATCACAGTGATACAGCTGGCCCTGCAATTCCTTAATTTGCTTGTCAATGTCTTTCAATTTGTTTAGATGTATTTTTGATTTATGCCGAGTGTAGCTCATTATATATAGGCTTTAAATGCTTCCCATTTTATTGATGCACTGGTCTGGTCTCTATTAAAGTTGAAATATTCCGTTATTTTTTCTTCAAGAAATGTCTCAAATTCTGCAGACTTCAGCCATTTAGCTTGAAACCGAAATGGAGGTGGAGATGAATAATAATTGGGAAACTTAATCAATAAGATAATTGGGGCGTGGTCAGAAAGTAGTATAGATTCATACCAGCAGTTCTGAGTCATAGATACCAGAATTTTGTTTGGACCAAAATAAAACTTGACGCAGACAAACGTGCACCCAGTGCGCTAATACAAAACTTAAAGAAGAGACATACTTTAGGACAATCATGCCAATAACGTGTTTTGACAACAAGGCAGCTTACTAAATTCTCCGTTGAATTTTGCCCAGGTACATGGCCATTACTCGACAGTTCCTCCATGCAGGAGAAGAGAAAGAGGCAATGAGCACAAAGTTTAGCTTAAGTCCCGGAGTCGTCACAAGTCTGCGAGCTTATTCCCCCCGATGTATTCCTCAGCCTCTGCAACCGATTTCAAGATCCTGCGTTTGTTACAATTACAATCCTCTACATTAGTGACTTCTTCTACTGTGATAGGAAAAGCTTATCTCAATAGTAACTTATTGACAGTGGTGTAAAGTAACGAAGTAATAATACTTTGTTACAGTACTTAAGTCGTTTTTTGGAGTATCTGTACTTTACTTGAGTTTTTATATTTCTGTCGACTTTTACTTTTAACAATGGACTCGTCGTTACCCTCTACAAAAAAAATCGTAATTATCTTCATGAATGTAGACACAATGTAGAATTGAGTTGACACAGACTTCGTGCAGTCTGTATATGTGCGCACTGAGAGCGCCCTATCAGCCTGTTGACTTCGTGCAGCCTGTATATGCGCGCACTGAGAGCGCCCTATCAGCCTGTTGACTTCGTGCAGCCTGTATATGCGCGCACTGAGAGCGCCCTATCTGCCTGTTGACTTCGTGCAGCCTGTATATGCGCGCACTGAGAGCGCCCTATCAGCCTGTTGACTTCGTGCAGCCTGTATATGTGCGCACTGAGAGCGCCCTATCTGCCTGTTGACTTCGTGCAGCCTGTATATGCGCGCACTGAGAGCGCCCTATCAGCCTGTTGACTTCGTGCAGCCTGTATATGCGCGCACTGAGAGCGCCCTATCAGCCTGTTGACTTCGTGCAGCCTGTATATGCGCGCACTGAGAGCGCCCTATCAGCCTGTTGACTTCGTGCAGCCTGTATGCGCACACTGCGCGCACAATTGGCGCTCTCGAGACACATCTCACTATAACCACACCAGAGCACCGGTGTTTGAAAATATACTTTTGGCGTTTCGCAACCAAATCATGTCTGAAAACAAGAGCAGTGAACCATCCTCGTCCACCGGCGCTAGCTCAGATGATACGCAACACCCATGGCCATATTTAGACCAAATTTTTTCTTATGTAGGAGTAAAAGATTTGTCGTACCTCATGAAGTGTTTGTTGTGTCTGTCTAAATGCACCGAAAGAGGAGAAAGGAGTTGAGGGAGGGAAGGAAGCAAGGAGGGGAAGGGAGCAAGAGGAGAAAAGAGTTGAGTGATGGTTCAAGTTCAAGTAAGAGGATAAGAAAAGAGGAGAAAGGAGTTGAGGGAAGGAGGGGGAGGGAGGGGCAATAAGGTACAGGAATGGAGAAAGGAGGGGAAGGGAGCAAGAGGAGAAAGTAATTGTGAGGGTTCAAGTTCAAAGTGATGGAGGGGGGATAAATAAAGCTTGGAGAAAGAAAATGTCTGCCTTTTTTCTGGTTGTACTTTTGTACTTTTACTTTTGATACTTTTGAGTACATTTTAACACCGGATAAATACTTTGGATACTTAAGTACATTTAAGATGAGCTACTTTAAGACTTTTACTCAAGTAATTTTTGTATAAATGACTTTTACTTTTACCAAAATAAATTTTTGGTACGATATCTGTACTTTTACTTAAGTATAGAATTCAACTACTTTTTACACCACTGGTAGATACTACTAGAGACACCACCTGGTACATTATTAAGAGAGAGCATGTAGATACTACTAGGGACACCACCTGGTACATTATTAAGAGAGAGCATGTAGATACTACTAGAGACACCACCTGGTACATTATTAAGAGAGAGCATGTAGATACTACTAGGGACACCACCTGGTATATTATTAAGAGAGAGAGCATGTAGATACTACTAGGGACACCACCTGGTACATTATTAAGAGAGAGCATGTAGATACTACTAGGGACACCACCTGGTACATTATTAAGAGAGAGCATGTAGATACTACTAGGGACACCACCTGGTACATTATTAAGAGAGAGCATGTAGATACTACTAGGGACACCACCTGGTACATTATTAAGAGAGAGCATGTAGATACTACTAGGGACACCACCTGGTACATTATTAAGAGAGAGCATGTAGATACTACTAGGGACACCACCTGGTACATTATTAAGAGAGAGAGAGCATGTAGATACTACTAGGGACACCACCTGGTATATTATTAAGAGAGAGCATGTAGATACTACTAGGGACACCACCTAGTATATTATTAAGAGAGAGGATGTAGATACTACTAGGGACACCACCTGGTATATTATTAAAAAGAGAGCATGTAGATACTACTAGGGACACCACCTGGTATATTATTAAGAGAGAGGATGTAGATACTACTAGGGACACCACCTGGTACATTATTAAGAGAGAGCATGTAGATACTACTAGAGACACCACCTGGTACATTATTAAGAGAGAGCATGTAGATACTACTAGTGACACCACCTGGTACATTATTAAGAGAGAGAGCATGTAGATACTACTAGGGACACCACCTGGTATATTATTAAGAGAGAGCATGTAGATACTACTAGGGACCCCACCTGGTATATTATTAAGAGAGAGCATGTAGATACTACTAGACACACCACCTGGTATATTATTAAGAGAGAGCATGTAGATACTACGAGGGACACCACCTGGTATATTATTAAGAGAGAGCATGTAGATACTACTAGGGACCCCACCTGGTATATTATTAAGAGAGAGCATGTAGATACTACTAGGGACACCACCTGGTACATTATTAAGAGAGAGCATGTAGATACTACTAGGGACAGCACCTGGTACATTATTAATAGAGAGCATGTAGATACTACTAGGGACACCACCTGGTATATTATTAAGAGAGAGCATGTAGATACTACTAGGGACACCACCTGGTACATTATTAATAGAGAGCATGTAGATACTACTAGGGACACCACCTGGTACATTATTAAGAGAGAGCATGTAGATACTACTAGGGACACCACCTGGTACATTATTAAGAGAGAGCATGTAGATACTACTAGGGACACCACCTGGTACATTATTAAGAGAGAGCATGTAGATACTACTAGGGACACCACCTGGTATATTATTAAGAGAGAGGATGTAGATACTACTAGTGACACCACCTGGTACATTATTAAGAGAGAGAGCATGTAGATACTACTAGGGACACCACCTGGTACATTATTAATAGAGAGCATGTAGATACTACTAGGGACACCACCTGGTATATTATTAAGAGAGAGCATGTAGATACTACTAGGGACACCACCTGGTACATTATTAATAGAGAGCATGTAGATACTACTAGGGACACCACCTGGTACATTATTAAGAGAGAGCATGTAGATACTACTAGGGACACCACCTGGTACATTATTAAGAGAGAGCATGTAGATACTACTAGGGACACCACCTGGTACATTATTAAGAGAGAGCATGTAGATACTACTAGGGACACCACCTGGTATATTATTAAGAGAGAGGATGTAGATACTACTAGTGACACCACCTGGTACATTATTAAGAGAGAGCATGTAGATACTACTAGGGACACCACCTGGTACATTATTAAGAGAGAGAGCATGTAGATACTACTAGGGACACCACCTGGTACATTATTAAGAGAGAGAGCATGTAGATACTACTAGGGACACCACCTGGTATATTATTAAGAGAGAGCATGTAGATACTACTAGACACACCACCTGGTATATTATTAAGAGAGAGCATGTAGATACTACGAGGGACACCACCTGGTATATTATTAAGAGAGAGCATGTAGATACTACTAGGGACCCCACCTGGTATATTATTAAGAGAGAGCATGTAGATACTACTAGGGACACCACCTGGTACATTGTTAAGAGAGAGCATGTAGATACTACTAGGGACACCACCTGGTACATTATTAATAGAGAGCATGTAGATACTACTAGGGACACCACCTGGTATATTATTAAGAGAGAGCATGTAGATACTACTAGGGACACCACCTGGTACATTATTAATAGAGAGCATGTAGATACTACTAGGGACACCACCTGGTACATTATTAAGAGAGAGCATGTAGATACTACTAGGGACACCACCTGGTACATTATTAATAGAGAGGATGTAGATACTACTAGTGACACCACCTGGTACATTATTAAGAGAGAGCATGTAGATACTACTAGTGACATCACCTGGTACATTATATTATCTACTTAGAAGAGTAGGTGACATGGAGGTGAGTGAGTCTAAGACTCTTATTTTGATTGAACATGAGATATCAAATTACCAGCCAAATATTTAAAGAGATATCTCATGTTCAATCAAAATATGAGTCTTAGACTCACTCACCACCTGGTACATTATTAAGAGATTCTGGTTTTTACTTTCGGTCTATTTAAACTATTCAGGAGATTTGGATATTTATATATTTAGGTCTAGTAGTCCTGAGGTGTGGTCCAAGGCCTCATGTCCTCCTAAGTTTAAACAGAACTGGAAACAAGGAAAGTTAGAGAGCTCATTCCTTTGATTCAGAAATGTACCTGATCCTACTCTGCCAGTACAACAATATATCTGTGTACAACCTCTGGGCTGGTTATCAATATTTCACTTATTGAAATATTCAGGGACTTTAGATTCCTTCGCCTGTGTATTGGGTCATGGTGTAGCTCACTGCTGCATGTAGGATCAGAAATGTTTCAGGAAAGGTGTGAGATTGTTGTGTTCAGAGTAACCAAATATACTGTTCTGTGGGCTATTAGGCAATATGATGACAAATCAACAGACGTAATGGGACAGATTTTACTAGATAAGTTGGCTTAGTCTAAGTATTGTTACAGATTACACACAGATCCACCTCTCTTTCAATTTATTAACATTCCTGCTTCTCATCTCCTCACAAACAAACATTTCGTCTTTTTACATATACAGCTTATAGATATTGATGGAAAACCACTTTTTCTGCATTTTTATATAGTAAGTCAAATTTTTGTGTCATGTTGACTGTCAGTTTATAAAAGTACGCCCTAATTGCCATGACAGTGATGTAATCTATAAAGAATATTCTAATGTTATTCTGAACTATTGTTCTGTTTGTGACATCATGATAATCTCTCTCCAGACTGACAGGTTGTGGAATCACTGAGGAAGGCTGTGCTTCTCTGGTCTCAGCTCTGAAGTCAAACCCCTCACATCTGAAAGAGCTGGATCTGAGTAACAATGACCTGAAGGATACAGGGGTGAAGCAGCTCTCTGATTTGGTAAAAGATCCACAATGTAAACTGGAGACCCTGAGGTGAGTAATAATAAACAACAACACAATTTACAACACAACAATATACATGACAACAACACAACAGAGGGACAACAAAACAGAAGGGAATACAAACATATGCTGTGTTTCCACCTCCACCTGCTCTGAGCTGCCAGCAGGTCCAAGCCTCCATCCCTGGTAAAGACCAAACCCTGTCAGACATTCCAGCAGGTCTGGATGGAAACACACCACAACTTACAGGTCCACCATTACAAATAAATATCCTGACATAATAAATAATAATATTATGTTAGTCCAAGTATAGTAAACATCGGAACTAATCTTCATTCCACCCCTCTGTTGTCCACTGATCCACCATTCATTCTCTCTCTCTATATTTTATTACACTCTTTCTTTGTGAAGATATCCCTCCATTCTACCATGTTGTCTCATAGGGACTTGAACTTCCCCATCTGTAACATTTCTTCAGGAATTGCCTGGTTGCAGAATACTGACGCTGCCCAGGGATCTAGCATATTACAGAGCAATTAGTCTCAGTGCTGCCTGGGTGGATGGGTGGAAGTCACACAGAGCTGCCATGTCACATTGTCCTCTAGCGACTCCTTGTGGTTGAATTGCCGGCTGTAATCTCAGTAATGGTTGCAAAGTTTTCTTCAAGCACACTTTTTTTTTTCTTCAGCTAAACACTTTTGCTTGTAGTTCATGTTTTATTCTTTTGACTATTGTGGTGGAAATTTCTATATGCGTCTTTAGATAAACTAAGACTATAGAGGAAATCTAATTTCCTAACACCACATGTATTAATGTTAAACCCTGAAATAACATTAGACTTTAATCGCTGAATTCGAACTCAAAGTAAGACGCACAAGAGTATGTTACAGTTGAAACTTTTAACAGGTTTAATTGCAATTAAGATAAACGAAGAAAGCATTTCTCAAATACAGATGATAGCATTGGCATTGATTAGATCATTTCCTAACAAGCTTAAAGAATAGGGTTGAGGAAAGCCTTCACACAGTGCTGTGATCAGACTGACCTGATGAGAGGAACTTCTGCAGGGTATTTAAAGGAATAAAGTTACGCACATACTTGACACACCAAAGTACAATGAACAGATGGATCCTCAGATAGGCAGGACAGTTAGATTTGCACAAGGGGGAATGTCATAAACTGACCCTTGTGCCTCAGAAACTAAAAGGAGGATGTCAGCTATCTTTGTTGGCACCCAGACTTTCAATCACCAGTAATATTCCTTTCTCTGTGCCTTTTGGCCTAAAGTAATTATGACCCTCTACATTAGTGACTTCTACTGTCATGGGAAAAGCTTATCTCAATAGTAACTTATGGAGTGATCTAAATTAATCCATAACACTATCCCATAATTTCTGTCAAGATGTTGTGTCTCAACCTAGAGTCCAGCATTTTCTATATTTGTGGGTTTAGAGTTGATGTGGGATAGAGAATTTCACTTTATTTATATTGTTGCAGGCAGGGTGGGAAATTAACTTTTTTGACCACCAGCCACTTATATGTTTTACCAGCCCCTTTTTCCGGAATTCTAATTTATGAAAGAAAGTGCACAAGCATATTTTGAATTGCTTCAAAACATTATTATTTATAATGAACACATATTTTATTAATATAGGCAAATAAAAAATAATGTGTAAAAAAGGAGGCTGGAATACACAGTAATACATCGACAAGCTGAAAGAAATCAGGGCACTGGCCTCCCAGTCTCTGATTTATCTCTGGCCAGGTCAGCTGGTCCATGTTCGGATGCTGCTGATACAAACTGCACTTGAGGAATGTCCACTGGTCTGGAATCAGATCCAAATGGGCCCCAGAGGAGGCCAATAGTGGACCAAAGTGCTTTATAAGACACTCCACATATGCATCTCCACAATCTGCAGACACACACAAGGGAAACTTAATGTTGCACAAACAGTAAAAGGTTTCAACTTCAAGATGTAAAACACATATCATGTTATAAATGCTTGATAATAACCTTCACATTTATCTGCATCAGACCAGCTCGTGATATCCACCAGTTTGGAAGTATGTAGTACTCCAGAGCTGAAGTCACTAAATCTTGTCTCCATACTGCTGCAAAATGTGTCTATCAGCTTGTCCTTTGTGGAGTTCACACGAGCCAGGGAGAGGTCATGTCTGGGTGCTGCCAAGGTAACACCCTCAAAGGTGTCCGCTGGATTTTCTAGGCAAGCCCTAAGCCTGGGTCCAGGTCTAATAATTAAACACAACAAAGCACAATGTTATATTAATTATATTTCTAAATATTCTGCTCCACACACGCACATACACACACACACACACACACACACCTGTTCTTGTGTTTAAAACAGCCTGTGTGGCTATCAGGCTGGTCTGAACCTCTGCCACTGTTAGAGATGGCCGTTGCATGGATGCAGACAGGTTGCTGAGGTGGGTCAGGCAGTCGTGCATAAAGCAGCTGAACACCACTACACCTGGATCCTTTGCTGTTTGCTATAAATTGTGTTCCTTGCTTCTCTGCACAGGATTCACCCCCTCTGAATCTGGGGACTGGATCTTACACACACACAATTGACCTCTCGCCGGCCCCTCCCCCAAATTGTCCATTGTCCAATCAAACATCATAGCAACCGTTACTATGTGGGCAGGTCCGTCAAACATTGACTCCAAGCAAGATGGTGAAGCGGTGTGCCCATGGCGTTTGTAAATTGGACACTAGGTACCGCAAGAGATTGTCTGGAGGAGTTGTGTTCTTTCTGTTTCCAAAGCCGAAAACACAACGTGAGCGGTGCCTACAATGGATCATACAGCGTGGACGGCCCCACTCCCAGTTAAATGTGTCAAACATTACGAAGCATAATTAAGTCTGCACAAAGGTAAGGCTAACAGCTAACTAGTTAACGTTAACGTGTTGTCTAGATCTACTAACTAGAGGCAAGAACACAAATTGGACCAAAGTTATGATTACCATGGATATCATTGCCAGAATGTTGACCTACTCTCTAAGCTAAGTTTAACGAGCCTTTTAGCTAACATTAGTTAACATGTTAGCTAACGCTAGCTACATTAGCTGCTGTTGTGTTGGGTCTTTGAGCTCCCCAACTTTATTTTTCATCAGTTTACAACAAAGTCGAACATAGCGCCCCAACAAGCAACTTTCTTGAAATTCTGATTCTCAAAACGGCTATTCTCAAAACAACAAAGAAATGTTAGTTAGCTTTGAATGGCTTTGATGCAAATGTAGGTTTAGCTACCTAACCCTGGTATTTTAACAAAATAGCTACTTGCAATAGACAATAATAGACCATAACATATGAAAGAAAACTTACCCGGCAGTGCAAGAGCATGACTGGTCCACAAGGCTGTGCTGGTTGCAGTTGAGGTCATGGGGTTTCTCAGATTTAGCTTGAGACCGGTAAGCATTAACCTCGATAGTAGTCGTGTTTCCTTCATTACGTATTTTTATATTGTGAATATATCCCTCCACTGCATACTGTAACCCCTTTTGCCTCGGTCTGGAGGATATCGCGGAGGTATTGCTCTAAAAAAGGTCACTGACACGCACGGGTATACCTCTTCCCGTCATGGCAATCTGTCCCGCTTGACCATTGGTTTGTCAGACGTAGCATCAGTAACTAAGGGGGGCGGGGCTCTGCGAAAGGCTAATTGCACCTTTGAATCAATTACGTTACAATATTCAATTATTGATCATTCGTACCATTATGTTGAGTTATTA
Organism: Dallia pectoralis; assembly: GCA_029465975.1. Lineage (NCBI taxonomy): Eukaryota > Metazoa > Chordata > Actinopteri > Esociformes > Umbridae > Dallia > Dallia pectoralis. The sequence continues at coordinate 9,904,020 of CM055745.1, read as the reverse complement.
ACTTTAGTCAACTAATTTAATTAGCCTTGCCTTAGCCTATACTACTGTACCTGCTCAAAATGCTGAATTAGGCCCCATAGCCTCTGAGGAAGTGGTCCAGCGCCCTGAAGAGATGAGCAAGACACCTGGTACCTCCTACTCTAGTTGGAATGAGGGGCTTCATTCCTAACACCTTGAAGCTGTTTTTCAAGTTTGCTCTGTTGAGTTTACTCTTGTGATAGAACACATAGAGGGAAGACAAGAGGTCATCCAACTTTGTGCACTGGGGGCAACTCTTCACTGCATCCTTAAATGTCAGCTCCAGCCTATGGGCTATGCAATGGACACCCAGGATATAGGACTTGTCACCACATAGTCTGCTGACCACTCCCCGTCTGGACTCTATCATCACTGCTGCTCCATCTGTTGCACAAGCAACCAGTTTCTCCTGCCAACTCTCTTCATCCTCACACACCTCTCTCTTCATCCTCACACACCTCTCTCTTCATCCTCACACACCTCTCTCTTCATCCTCACACACCTCTCTCTTCATCCTCACACACCTCTCTCTTCATCCTCACACACCTCTCTCTTCATCCTCACACACCTCTCTCTTCATCCTCACACACCTCTCTCTTCATCCTCACACACCTCTCTCTTCATCCTCACACACCTCTCTCTTCATCCTCACACACCTCTCTCTTCATCCTCACACACCTCTCTTCATCCTCACACACCTCTCTCTTCATCCTCACACTCCTCTCTCATCATCTTTATAATGGCTGCTGTGATGTTCTCTGCATTTGGATTTTCAACAGCCTGGATTCCATCAAAGTGCACCTGGACTTTCCCTGCTTGGCTCACTCTGGTGTACAGAAGCTCTTCCTCCAACACTGCACTGTCAGTTGATCCATCTGACATAATTGCCAGATACTTTGAATGATCAATCTTATTTTTAAGCTGCCTCCTCGACACATCAGTAATGTAATGCATGAAAACCCTGGCCTGCTTCTTGTTCTGATAAGTTTTCACTATCATCAGTCCTTCTGTGAGGACTGCTGCATTACAACACGCACCAGGGTGAATTTTAACAATAATAAGCCCTGGTTCTCTGCTAAACTCAGAAAGTTGAGGCTGGAGAAGGAGAAGGAGTTTAGGAGCGGGACAGAAACATATTTAAAGAATCAAAGAACCGGTTTAGCAAGGAGATTAAAGTAGCTAAACGACAGTACTCAGAGACATTAAAACCACAGTTCTCTGCTAACGAATCTGCCTCTGTCTCGCGTGGTCTCAGGCAAATTACCAACTATAAGCCCAGAGCCCCCCACACCATCAACGCCAACGACCTGAATGAGTTCTACTGCAGATTCGAAAGGCAGTTGGACTGTTCTGAACTCCCCTCTCCCCCCACCCAGGCCCGCATTAACCTGCCGTCAGGCCCTGGGGCTGAGAGGTTTTGTAGGCCCACAATAAAAAAAGTCTAATGATCACGTTTGTCTATATACAACAAAAGCAGAAAGCACGTTGGTCACTAGCATGGTCAGGAATAGTCGTAGAGCTATATATGTGTTGGGAAACACTATGGAGTTTTCTACTTCTTAATACTTTCTGTAACTCCACTGCCGACGTGCTGCCCAACTTGTCATTCTGTACAAACTCCCTGAACCGAGTGTGCAGATCCAATTGCACTGATGCACATCCGATATTCTCACAACTGTACGTTCTGTAAAGACATAACCTACTGTGTTTACGTGAATACTCTCCAAAACTGACATTTAGACATAATGTTGTGTGTATTTGTCCATTCAGACACGAAAGAGAGCTCAATTCAGTCCTCGCACGCTGTCTGTCTATGTGCAGGGCTGCACCACGCTTCGGGTCTAGACCGTATCGTCTCGTTAGCATCTGTGAAAAATTACATTGACGAAAATAATTACGAAAATTATAACGAAATGAACACTGCCCACCGGTTTGCTTGTCCTCTCCACTGTTCATCAGTGCTCCGCTTAATGAGCTCGACTCACCTTCATTTGCAGGTTTAAAAAATCCTGTTAGCTTTGGAATCTTTTTTAACAATTCCTTCTCACTGTTTTCTTTCTGTCGCGATATTTTTAGTTTATGAGCACCACTCTCAAACGTTTCTTACTCAACATTTTGATATCAGCCTCTGTGACTAGCATAAATCTGAATAGACTACTAGAGAAGATGACGCAGCTGTCATGTCATGCTTCCCACATGGGTCACTTGTAAATTGGATCAATCAGCAGCCAAAAACATGAATATCTAGTGAATTCGACAAATTACAAAACAATGTGATTTTTTTATTGGCTTATGATAGGCCCCTTGTCTTCATAGGCCCTGGGGCTTCCGTGCATTAATGCAGGACTGCCCCCACCACAGAGGCGTCTCTCTCCATTCTGGAGAGAGATGTAAACAGACTCTTCAAGAGGCAGAAACCCCACAAATCAGTGTGACCAGATTCTATCTCTCCAGCTACCCTTACGCACTGCGCTGACCAGCTGTCTCCGATGTTCACCGCCATCTTCAACACCTCCCTGGAGACATGCCACGTACCAGCCTGTCTTAACACTAGGAGCGCCAGAGCCATTTTCACAGTTGTTTGTGTGAGCAGGACAAACTAACCGGTTGCACCAGGACAACTGCACACGGTGTTTATTAGTCTTGTTACGAGTGTACATACCTGAGACAGCAGCAAACTAATCCGTTACCAGGCGCAGTTCTGTCACGCTCGGGCTCACAGGCAGGTAGCAGGTAGTTGACACTGGCGCAGAGAATTATATAAACGAGGTCTTTATTGCAAGACGTGCAACGCAAGACTCACCCCGATCACTTTTGGGATCACAAAAGAAACAAACGAAAGACCGTACCGGTCACAGGTTTAAGCAGGAACTCAGGATTAACCCACCAACGTAACACCATTATAGGCAATGTTCCGACACTGACGAACAGAAGATCCAGGACTTAAATAATATGCCTAATAGTCTCTCTCTCCCCGCTGACAAGGGGGGAAGTGCCAATACTGGCATAGAGGAGGGCAGAGGGAGGAACAGCTCTATGTGCTGTTCCTGCAGCGCCAAACCTTCCAAGGACACTAGGAGGAAAACTGGTCCCGGGCAGGGCAGAGAGAACTGGTCCCGGGCAGGGCAGAGACCCAGAAAGGCAGAGACGGGTCAGGAGGTCGGACAGGCTGGTGCAGAGCAGAAGGCCGGGTAGGCGGATGCGGTTCAGGAGGTCGACCCGGCGGATGCGGTTCAGGAGGTCGACCCGGCGGATGCGGTTCAGGAGGTCGACCCGGCGGATGCGGTTCTGGAGGTCAACCCGGCAGATGCGGTTCAGGAGGTCGACCCGGCGGATGCAGGTCAGGAGGTCGACCCGGCGGATGCAGGTCAAGAGGTCGTACTGACGGAGAACAGGGCACGGTCTTAGGCCTGGGCACGGTCTTAGGCCTGGGCACGGGCTCAGGGACAGACTCGGGGACTGGGACAAACACAGGCATGAATGACAGTGGGACTGGGCATAGAGGCACGAACAGGAGCGGGCACAGAGACACGGACGGGAACAGACAGAGAGACACAGACGGGAGCAGGACCAGAGACAAGGACAGGACCGGGATGAGAGACAAGGACGGGACCAGGATGAGAGACAAGGACGGGAACGGAGACAAGGACGGGGACGGGCGAAGGAACGAATGCGGAGACGGAGCAAAAGGCGGAGGTCGAGCAAGGGACGGGACACCGGTCGGGTTCAGGATACCGGTCGGGTTCAGGATACCGGTCGGGTTCAGGATACCGGTCGGTTTCAGGATACTGGTCGGTTTCAGGATACCGGTCAGGGACAGGAAGACTGAACAGGGCCTCTAGCTCGGCCTCCCCAAAAAATTCTGGGGAGTGTCCCGAAAAGACCATGTATCTTAGAAGCGCCAACAGCCCACGCCCGCGGGCGTTGCAGTTAGTAATTCAAATAAATATATATTGCTGAAAAGCTACAGCCTCATCCTTCCATGACTTTTCCTAAATACGTGCATTTTACCTTGTCCCGTTTTCAGAATTGCAAAATCACAAACTATATTAAACTACTATTTACATGTTTTTTGATACCTAAACTGCCCTCCTGTCGCCATAATCCCACGCTGCTGGGCGTTGGTACCCAAGAGGGGCTAATTGCGGTACCCAGACACCGATCACACCTCACTGGGCTTATGACGTCAATGGTTGAATGGGCCATACGCAGACAAGACTGATAGATACACATAGACAATAGATAGATTTGCTTGGTTGAATTTGAATGAACTAGAAAAAAGAGGTAAGTTTATAAAGAAATATGTTTCACTAAATAAACAGAACGAATTCATCCAATACATCTATGTATACAGTCCATTCATTTAATTTTTTATTATTTATCAGTTCTATATGTGTCATGCGCCTATTGCACTCAATAATGGTCCGATCTATATGAAACTGGATATATGTAACAGATTAATTTGCTGCGGTCTCATGTGCACTCATAACAACACTAATGAACACTCTGCGCAGTGCAACCGGTTAGTATGCGTGTCCTGCTCAGGCAGACAAAAGACTGCAAGATATACATAGATAATAGATTGATTGGCTTGGTTGAATTTGAATTCATTAGGAAATGGAAGTACGTTTATAAAGAAATATATGTTTTACTAAATAAACAACGAAAATATAAAACGAAATAGATTAATGTATCTCCCGGGTAACAGCAGAATATACCCGACCGTGACCAATATACAAACTGTGTTGTAAAATACGTGTTTCATTGTCTACAGTGCCTTAGTTACTGGACTGTAATTAATATAATACATTTTACAAATTAATCGAATTATACACTGTAGCCTAATGTTTTTATTTCAAGAGTCTGTGTTGCAATATGTCTATACAGTAGCGGTTTTAGGCACGGGTGAACCAGGCATTCGCCCGGGGTGGCATTTCTTCATGTCACATGGGGGGCGGCACGAGCAGTTAAAAAAAAAATCCTCTGCGCCGCGTAGCGGTTTTTTATTATCTATCATTTCACTGTGTGGGGAATTGGCAAGTTGACGCCCCTGCTTGCTGAGAAGGAGACGTGTGTGAGAAGGGGAGGGGGCGCAACCCGTTATGTAGTGTTGTCAATCAACTAAGTTGCTCCAAAGCTGTGTCACACCTATTACCATATCGGTGAGTACTGGAGTCAGTATCCTGAATCACCATGGTACACCTATAATAAGTGTTTATTTTCGGACTATTTAAGTCCAGTGTGTCGCCGCCGCTGTGGAGTAGCACAGGACCTGGGTGGGTGACTCGTCCATAGTCATAAACGGAGAGAAGTAACGTTGGTTATAATTTTCTTCTGCAAGACGCATGCAGTTCTGTTTATTAACTGCCAGAGCGTGAAAGAAAAACAGCAGCGCACCAAATAAAGCAGCCAATATGGCCTTCCACTTCACCCTCCAGCACCTGGGCTCCCCTGCAACATATGCGAGGATCCTGTTTGTGGACTTCCGCTCCGCCTTCAACACCATCATCCCTGCCCTTCTACAAGATAAGCTTTCCCAGCTCAACACACCGGACTCCACCTGCAGGTGGATCACAGACTTCCTGTCTGACAGGAAGCAGTGCGTCAAGCTGGGGTCACAAGTCTCTGACTCCCGGTCCATTAGCACCGGGTCCCCCCAGGGCTGTGTCCTTTCTCCTTTGCTCTTCACCCCGTACACCAACAGTTGCACCTCAAGTCATCCATCTGTTAAGATCCTGAAGTTTGCGGACGACACCACCCTCATTGGGCTTTTCTTCGGTGGGGACGAGTCCGACTACAGGCTGGAAGCTGAAAACCTGGTGACCTGGCGCAGCCAGAACAACTTAGAGCTCAATGCTCTAAAAACAGTGGAGATGGTTGTGGACTTCAGGAGGAACTCAGCCCCACTCTCACCCATAACCCTGTGTGGCACTCCTGTCAACACTGTAGAGTTCTTCCGCTTCCTGAGCACTATCCTTTCACATGACTTCAAGTGGGACTTGAACATCTGTTCACTAACCAGGAAAGCTCAACAGAGGATGTACTTCTTACGGCAGCTGAAGAAATCCAACCTGCCTAAGACTATGATGGTTCACTTCTACTCAGCCATCATTGAGTCCATCCTCACCTCATCCATCACCATCTGGTTCTCTGCTGCTACATCTAAGGACAAGAGCAGTCTGCAGCGTATCATCCACTCAGCTGAAAAGGTGATAGGCTGCAATCTGCCTGGCCTCAAGGACCTGCACACCTCGAGGGCTCTGAGGAGAGCTAGGAAGATTGTGGCAGACCCCTATCATCCTGGACACTCTCTGTTCAATCCACTCCCCACCGGCAGAAGGCTTCGGTCCATCAGGACCAGAACCTCACGCCATAAGAACAGTTTCTTACCCCGTGCTACTGGCTTCTCAACAAGGCCAGGGGTGCACACAAGCCTTGAAATCTTACCCATTCCATTTGCACATTGCCTGATTTTGCACTACAATATTTACAATATTTGCACTATTGCACTACGTTACTTATCTGTATTCTGTACAGTATTTTGTATATTACTATCCCTATACCCCTCACCCTCTTACGTTACTTATCTGTATCCTGTATAGTATTTTGTATATTATATCCCTATACCCCTCACCCTCTTACGTTACTTATCTGTACTCTGTATAGTATTTTGTATATTACTATCCCTATACCCCTCACCCTCTTACGTTACTTATCTGTATTCTGTATAGTATTTTGTATATTATATCCCTATACCCCTCACCCTCTTACGTTACTTATCTGTATTCTGTATAGTATTTTGTATATTACTATCCCTATACCCCTCACCCTCTTACGTTACTTATCTGTATTCTGTATAGTATTTTGTATATTACTATCCCTATACCCCTCACCCTCTTATGTTACTTATCTGTATCCTGTATAGTATTTTGTATATTACTATCCCTATACCCCTCACCCTCTTACGTTACTTATCTGTATTCTGTATAGTATTTTGTATATTACTATCCCTATACCCCTCACCCTCTTACGTTACTTATCTGTATTCTGTATAGTATTTTGTATATTACTATCCCTATACCCCTCACCCTCTTACGTTACTTATCTGTATTCTGTATAGTATTTTGTATATTACTATCCCTATACCCCTCACCCTCTTATGTTACTTATCTGTATCCTGTATAGTATTTTGTATATTACTATCCCTATACCCCTCACCCTCTTATGTTACTTATCTGTATCCTGTATAGTATTTTGTATATTACTATCCCTATACCCCTCACCCTCTTACGTTACTTATCTGTATCCTGTATAGTATTTTGTATATTACTATCCCTATACCCCTAACCCTCTTATGTTACTTATCTGTATTCTGTATAGTATTTTGTATATTACTATCCCTATACCCCTCACCCTCTTACGTTACTGATCTGTATTCCGTATAGTATTTTGTATATTACTATCCCTATACCCCTCACCCTCTTACGTTACTTATCTGTATTCTGTATAGTATTTTGTATATTACTATCCCTATACCCCTCACCCTCTTACGTTACTTATCTGTATTCTGTATAGTATTTTGTATATTACTATCCCTATACCCCTCACCCTCTTACGTTACTTATCTGTATTCTGTATAGTATTTTGTATATTACTATCCCTATACCCCTCACCCTCTTACGTTACTTATCTGTATTCTGTATAGTATTTTGTATATTACTATCCCTATACCCCTCACCCTCTTACGTTACTGATCTGTATTCTGTATAGTATTTTGTATATTACTATCCCTATACCCCTCACCCTCTTACGTTACTTATCTGTATTCTGTATAGTATTTTGTATATTACTATCCCTATACCCCTCACCCTCTTACGTTACTTATCTGTATTCTGTATAGTATTTTGTATATTACTATCCCTATACCCCTCACCCTCTTACGTTACTTATCTGTATTCTGTATAGTATTTTGTATATTACTATCCCTATACCCAGTGCTGTAGTGGTGTCTGGTTAGGTGGGTATACTGTGAATTTAGAGATCTCAATCACGCGCCTTGGTCAGCACGCCATGGACACAAACAAGAGCACGCACAATATGAAAGTAAATTGAGATTTTCAAGTGATTTCACAAAAAAATATGTTTATTAAAAAAATGTTTATTAAACGTCTCTTACACCATTTCCTTAAAAAAACAAAGCTGTGCAAAATGTGGGTGTACTCTATAAAACAATCTGATGGACAAGCTGACAGAGGTTTCTGTCGGTCGACTATCCGTTGAATTTCCAATATCGAATATCCAACCAACTTTACCTCAGTCTGAGATGAAGCAGAAATATTTGTGCGGGAATTTCTTGCACTATAAAAACTAACCTTGCGGGAATGGTTTAAATTACGCGCAATCCCGCACCGAAATTCAAGCCCTGTGTAACGATTGGTGTTTGCTGGCAGTATGCAGGACACAAACGCAGAGCTTCCAAAATAACACGTCTTTAATTATTGACGGCGAACAGGAAACAGAGACGACGCTTCGTCGTTACAAAATAACAGTGGTTGGACAACAACCAAAACCGTACTGTTAACCAGGAAACCGTCAGAACATTACAATGTAGTCAAACTCTATGATCCGCACTGGACCACCGAAACACAGCAACCTAAATACTGTCCCTGATTGCTACAACTCGACACAGATGCGTCGGCAGCACAGGTGCATTTAATGTCTTTGATGAGTCTTTCTCCGCTGACAGGGGGTGTGTCACTCTGACACAACACGGGACAGAAAGGTCCGATTGTTACATAACCCCCCCCTTAAGGGCACGGCTCCTGAAGCGCCCAAAAAAACAACCCCTCCCCCCCGAACCAACTCAGTGTCCGGAGGCCTGACAAAGGTGGAGTAGACGACCGGGCAGGTGGAGACAGCTCCGGGGGTCGTCCTGGCGGAAGCAGGTCGAGTGGCCGTGCCGGAGGACACGGGTCGGGTGGCCGTGCCGGAGGACACGGGTCGGGTGGCCGTGCCGGAGGACAGGGAACGGTCTTAGACCCGGGAATTGACTTAGGCCCGGGAACTGGCCTGGGCAGGATGACGGCCTTGGGCATAGGATGGGGCTCAGACTGATGGCCTGGCGTGAGCTCGGGTTCTGGCGTGAGCTCGGGTTCTGGCGTGAGCTCGGGTTCTGGCGTGAGCTCGGGTTCTGGCGTGAGCTCGGGTTCTGGCGTGAGCTCGGGGGCTGGAGTGAGCTCTGGGGCTGGAGTGAGCTCTGGGGCTGGAGTGAGCTCTGGGCCTGGAGTGAGCTCTGGGGCTGGAGTGAGCTCTGGGGCTGGAGTGAGCTCTGGGGCTACGGTGGGACTGGACATAGAGACACGGACGGAAACAGACGGAGAGACACGGACGGGAACAGGATCAGAGACACGGACGGGGAAGGGCGAAGGGACGAATGCGGGGGTGGAGCCAAGGGCGGAGGTCGAGCAAGGGACGGAGGTCGGAACACGGACGGGCGAAGAGACAGGGACTAGGACGGGATCAAAGAGGGGGACTAGGATGGGATCGTAGAGGGGGACTAGGACGGGATCAGAGACAGTGACGAGGCTGGGATCAGGGACAGGAACACAGGTGGGTATGGAGACAGGGACAGACACTGAGTCGGGGACAGACACTGAGTCGGGGACAGACACTGGGGCGGGGACCGGCTCAGAGGACACGGGGACAGGCTCAGAGGACACGGGGACAGGCTCAGAGGACACGGGGACAGGCTCAGAGGACACGGGGACAGGCTCAGAGGACACGGGGACTGGCTCAGAGGACACGGGGACTGGCTCAGACTGGGAAACAGGCTCAGGCAGGGAAACAGGCTCAGATATGGGGACACCAATGGCAGGCAACCCAGTCACGGGCAAAATAGGAGACCCAGTCACGGGCAAAACAGGCTGACTGGTCTCGGGCAAAACAGGCTGCGGGGTGGCAGCCCTCCTGGGCTGGGAAGGAGGCTCCAGACCCAGCTGGATGCAGTGTTCCCGGCTGAGCCGCTCAATAATGTCCTCCTCCTCAGAATCCTTCCAGAACTCCTCCGGATCCTCCTCAGAATCCTCCCAGTACTCATCCGAAACCTCCTCATCGGACTCGTTGTACTGAAGTTCCCTCCACTCACGTAGCGCTGCGAAATCCGCCGGTATCCACTTCGGTGACGGAGCGTACGGGTTGGGAGGAAGGGGCGGTCCACGCCGAATAGCGCATCGGCGAAAGCAGGCGGGTATCTCGCAAGGCTGACGGAGCTCCGGTGAATAACTGGCAAAACTCCGCTGTGTCCTTCTATTTCGGCGGATCATACTGTAACGATTGGTGTTTGCTGGCAGTATGCAGGACACAAACGCAGAGCTTCCAAAATAACACGTCTTTAATTATTGACGGCGAACAGGAAACAGAGACGACGCTTCGTCGTTACAAAATAACAGTGGTTGGACAACAACCAAAACCGTACTGTTAACCAGGAAACCGTCAGAACATTACAATGTAGTCAAACTCCATGATCCGCACTGGACCACCGAAACACAGCAACCTAAATACTGTCCCTGATTGCTACAACTCGACACAGATGCATAGCGCCGACAGATTCAAACTCTGATTAACGAGTTCACACTTACAAATGATCAGAGAGTAATTTTATGCGTATTTGACATAAATGCGTATTTGGCATAAAAAAATCTGGATTTGAGTAAATTGAACCAATGTTAAAATGATTATGTTATTTTTCAATAGACATTTTTGTTTTTGTGTGAAAAGTGGGTGGGTGGGTGGTGGCAGTGGGGCTCATTGGGTGCTCAGCACCCCTAAAGCTCTGACCCTAGAATCGCCCCTGAGTAATAACCTATAAAAGTATGTTTTGCAATCCACCCGCTACTGTGGCTGGTATACAAGGCAAAGTCACCCCCCACTGTGGCTGGTATACAAGGCAAAGTCACCCCCACTGTGGCTGGTATACAAGGTAAAGTCACCCCCACTGTGGCTGGTATACAAGGCAAAGTCACCCCCACTGTGGCTGGTATACAAGGCAAAGTCACCCCCACTGTGGCTGGTATACAAGGCAAAGTCACCCCCACTGTGGCTGGTATACAAGGTAAAGTCACCCCCACTGTGGCTGGTATACAAGGCAAAGTCACCCCCACTGTGGCTGGTATACAAGGTAAAGTCACCCCCACTGTGGCTGGTATACAAGGCAAAGTCACCCCCCACTGTGGCTGGTATACAAGGCAAAGTCACCCCCACTGTGGCTGGTATACAAGGCAAAGTCACCCCCACTGTGGCTGGTATACAAGGTAAAGTCACCCCCACTGTGGCTGGTATACAAGGCAAAGTCACCCCCACTGTGGCTGGTATACAAGGTAAAGTCACCCCCACTGTGGCTGGTATATAAGGCAAAGTCACCCCCACTGTGGCTGGTATACAAGGCAAAGTCACCCCCCACTGTGGCTGGTATACAAGGTAAAGTCAGGTTGCACGTTATTATTATTTTTGGGTGGTTGCATGTAAAGAAACAGCAGACCCACACACACCACTAGTGTGTTTATTTAGAGGTGTGACATTAAATAACAAATCCAAGGAGGGTTTTTAATTGCAGAAGCAGTTTATAAAATCCTGATTGACTCTGCAGGCTTTCAGGATGTCTGGTCACAGAGGAAGGCTGTGTTTCTCTGGTCTCAGCTCTGAAGTCAAACCCGTCACACCTAAAGGAACTGGATCTGAGTTACAATCACCCAGGAGACTCTGGAGTCAGACTGCTCTCTGCTGGACTGGAGGATCCACACTGGAGACTGGAGAAACTCAAGTATGTCCTGTAGATGTTTTCTCTGTCAGTAACCAGTAGGGGTGTGATGAGATCCTGTGATATTGAACGTGACAATATTTCTTGTTGAGTTGAAAAGCTTGTTGTGTGTGTGTGTGTGTGTGTGTGTGTGTGTGTGTGTGTGTGTGTGTGTGTGTGTGTGTGTGTGTGTGTGTGTGTAATACAGGTTGTGTGTCACTGAATGACAGTCTGCTCCTCTTCTTCTTCCACAGTCTGAATCATTGTGGAGAGAAGTGGTTGATATCAGGAGTGAAGAAATGTAAGTGATTTATTATACAGAACATATATTCAGCTGCTGTGTGTGTGTGTGTGTGTGTGTGTGTGTGTGTGTGTGTGTGTGTGTGTGTGTGTGTGTGTGTGTGTGTGTGTGTGTGTGTGTGTGTTCACCTGTACATATGTGTGTGTGTAAGTGTGTGCATGTTTGTGTGTTTTTCTGTCTAAATATCCAATAGTTTGTTACATCCATCAGATGTGTGTGTATAATATGAATGATGATGTGTAATGTTGTGTCTCATCCATCAGATGTGTGTGTATAATATGAATGATGATGTGTAATATTGTGTCTCATCCATCAGATGTGTGTGTGTGTGTATAATATGAATGATGATGTGTAATATTGTGTCTCATCCATCAGATGTGTGTGTATAATATGAATGATGATGTGTAATATTGTGTCTCATCCATCAGATGTGTGTGTATAATATGAATGATGATGTGTAATATTGTGTCTCATCCATCAGATGTGTGTGTGTGTGTATAATATGAATGATGATGTGTAATATTGTGTCTCATCCATCAGATGTGTGTGTATAATATGAATGATGATGTGTAATATTGTGTCTCATCTATCAGATGTGTGTGTATAATATGAATGATGATGTGTAATGTTGTGTCTCATCCATCAGATGTGTGTGTATAATATGAATGATGATGTGTAATATTGTGTCTCATCCATCAGATGTGTGTGTGTGTGTATAATATGAATGATGATGTGTAATATTGTGTCTCATCCATCAGATGTGTGTGTATAATATGAATGATGATGTGTAATATTGTGTCTCATCCATCAGATGTGTGTGTATAATATGAATGATGATGTGTAATATTGTGTCTCATCCATCAGATGTGTGTGTGTGTGTGTATAATATGAATGATGATGTGTAATATTGTGTCTCATCCATCAGATGTGTGTGTATAATATGAATGATGATGTGTAATATTGTGTCTCATCCTTCAGATGTGTGTGTATAATATGAATGATGATGTGTAATATTGTGTCTCATCCATCAGATGTGTGTGTGTGTGTGTATAATATGAATGACGATGTGTAATATTGTGTCTCATCCATCAGATGTGTGTGTATAATATGAATGATGATGTGTAATATTGTGTCTCATCCATCAGATGTGTGTGTATAATATGAATGATGATGTGTAATATTGTGTCTCATCCATCAGATGTGTGTGTGTGTGTATAATATGAATGATGATGTGTAATATTGTGTCTCATCCATCAGATGTGTGTGTATAATATGAATGATGATGTGTAATATTGTGTCTCATCCATCAGATGTGTGTGTATAATATGAATGATGATGTGTAATATTGTCTCTCATCCATCAGATGTGTGTGTATAATATGAATGATGATGTGTAATATTGTGTCTCATCCATCAGATGTGTGTGTATAATATGAATGATGATGTGTAATATTGTGTCTCATCCATCAGATGTGTGTGTATAATATGAATGATGATGTGTAATATTGTGTCTCATCCATCAGATGTGTGTGTGTATAATATGAATGATGATGTGTAATATTGTGTCTCATCCATCAGACGTGTGTGTATAATATGAATGATGATGTGTAATATTGTGTCTCATCCATCAGATGTGTGTGTATAATATGAATGATGATATGTAATATTGTCTCTCATCCATCAGATGTGTGTGTATAATATGAATGATGATGTGTAATATTGTGTCTCATCCATCAGATGTGTGTATATAATATGAATGATGATGTGTAATATTGTGTCTCATCCATCAGATGTGTGTGTGTATAATATGAATGATGATGTGTAATGTTGTGTCTCATCCATCAGATGTGTGTGATCTCACACTGGACCCAAACACAGTAAACAGAAAACTCTCTCTGTCTGAGAAGAACATAAAGGTGACATGTAGGAGAGAGGAGCAGCCGTATCCTGATCACCCAGAGAGATTTGAATACTGTCCACAGGTGTTGTGTAGAGAGGGTCTGTCTGGACGCTGTTACTGGGAGGTGGAGTGGAGTGGGGTAGGGGCTTATATAGGAGTGACATATAAAGGAATCAACAGGAGAGGAGATGGTGATGACTGTGTGCTTGGATACCATGACAAGTCCTGGAGTCTGATATGTTATGGTAACAGTTACTATGTCTGTCACAATAAGAAGGAAACAGATCTATCTGTCACATCCTCTGCCTCCCAAAGAGTAGGAGTGTATCTGGACTGGCCAGCCGGCACTCTGTCCTTCTACAGGGTTTCCTCTGACACACTGACCCACCTGTACACATTCAACACCACATTCACTGAGCTCCTCTATCCAGGGTTTAGGGTTAATTATATAGACTGTGTCTCTGTGTCTCTGAGTCAGATGGAGAGAGAGAGACAGAAGCAGCAGAGAAATAGACGAGAGCAGAAGAAAGAAAACCAAAGAGCAAGGAAAGATAAGTGATGTACATTTTATTTGAGTGACATTTTATAGTTAACATTTTAAATCTCTTGCACAAGCTAAGCTACGCTAAGTCCTACTGAAAGGTAAACTTATGACAGTTGGCAGTTCCCTCCCTTGTTTCTATTTTTGATGAGTGTAGAAACTGCCTCTGTCCCTGTGCCCCCCCACCAGGCTGTGGCTGCAGCAGAACAGCCCCCCCCCCTTCCTAGAGCTGTAGCTAAGCAACAGCCCATCAACAAGCTAAGCAACAGTCCATCAACAACATGCCCCTCCCCCTCCATACTGAGGCCAGTCTGATATTATTTCCCCAAGAGACATAAAATAAAAGATCTGGACAGAATCATATTAACAGTGAACCTGTACAAGAATTGGACTATTATGGTACAAGGAAACTTGAATCAATGTCAGAAAGTCTTTGCTTCAATCAAACAAAAATCCCAATAATAAATCTGTAGAGTCAGGGACAACCCCTCCATCCAATCTGAGAATGAAAGCCCACAGACTACAGCCTGATCAGGAAAAGGAAACGTCTAACCCAGAACAACCACAGCCTATTCAACCGACAATTGGAGAACTAACAAAAAAACTGCGCTTTTAAGGGAAAAAATGAACCAAACACACCCAGATCCAACCCAAGACTTGCCTGTGCCCGGGACGGGACAATCTTAGATGCCCCCCCCCCGATCTCTCCTTTTCCTTGCTCTTCCTTTCCTCTGCTCTTCTACTGTTTCTCTCCCTCTACTGTTCCCCTCCTCTACTCTTCCTCTCCCAACATCTCTCTCTGAAAAAGGCAAGTGACAGGCATTCACAATAATGTATAACATTAACAAACTACACATAAACTGTTGCCATATACATTCTGCATATGTATTGTAATCCTGACACTAGCAGGACATAAAGCTGACTCTGACCGGTAACCTGACTCTGTCCCTCGGTCACGGGGCAGACTGCATCTGGATCTCTTTCTGTCTCATCCTCTCTGCCGGAGCTACCAAACTCAACTGTTTCTGTCAAAGATAGCGTGTTGTCAGGCTTTTATAAAAGCTAATGGACGTTAACATTTGAGCTAGCCTGTTAGGCTAGGTTACAAGGCACGTAAACGTTGGCTCAGTTGGCTGCAATGTTTCTTACCTTGATTTACGTTGACTTTACTAGTTTCCACCAGCTCCACCATCACCAACTTTTTGAAAATATTTAGTAAAAATATCCAAGGCCTCCTTTCTACTTTTCTTCTTCTTTTTTCTTTTGTGAGCACCGGACATTTTGAGCTAACTGAACTTAAATGACAACATATTGATCAGTGGCCAAACCATTTTTTGTTGGGGGTGGGGGGGGGTGGGGTTCTTCACCACTATTTCAAGGACAATTGGGAAGAAAACAAATAAATAGCTTTTATGTGACTCAAGTAGTACTTATTTCTTCCGCAAATAGGCTTTTTGGAAATATTATTTTGGAAACTTATTTCATAACTTGAACAACAGACCCATTTATCCCCCCCTGTCGGTGGGCCTGCAAGAGATGGTCTCGACTCAGACATCGAGAGCATACAAAAGGAAAATCAAAGCCACAAAAAACCACTAGCTGAGCTTCTAGCCGTAGTTGGAGATCTGCAAAGGGAAAGAGAGTAAGAAGATCCAATTTTCCGGTATAACACAGCAGCTGCAGGAAAGAGAAATAGAAATGGAAGTCTTAAAGACAAAGCTGTGCAGCCACCAAGAGTGCTGCCTCATCATAGCAGAAGTTACCAACCAGACCAGCCAGACCTCTACAGTACCTGTACCCACCACCACCAGCTCACAGGACAACACCACAGACCAGCCAGACCTCTACAGTACCTGTACCCTCCACCACCAGCTCACAGGACAACACCACAGACCAGCCAGACCTCTACAGTACCTGTACCCTCCACCACCAGCTCACAGGACAACACTGCAGACCAGCCAGACCTCTACAGTACCTGTACCCTCCACCACCAGCTCACAGGACAACACCACAGACCAGCCAGACCTCTACAGTACCTGTACCCTCCACCACCAGCTCACAGGACAACACCACAGACCAGCCAGACCTCTACAGTACCTGTACCCTCCACCACCAGCTCACAGGACAACACTGCAGACCAGCCAGACCTCTACAGTACCTGTACCCTCCACCACCAGCTCACAGGACAACACCACAGACCAGCCAGACCTCTACAGTACCTGTACCCTCCACCACCAGCTCACAGGACAACACCACAGACCAGCCAGACCTCTACAGTACCTGTACCCTCCACCACCAGCTCACAGGACAACACCACAGATCAGCCAGACCTCTACAGTACCTGTACCCTACACCACCAGTTCACAGGACAACACTGCAGACCAGCCAAGCTCACCACCCACTTCTACTCCGACACCCACTCCACCCTGCTTTAACCCAGTAAACCATCACGACAATGAGGGATTTGCTGATGGATTTAAAAAAGTTACAAATAATCTGGTTCCCTACAACTGAAAAAGCATTCAAGCTCCTTAACAGGATCCAACTTGGATCACCGACACACATAATAATACACAATGGGACCAACGACCTCTGACCCCAGCAGGAAAAGGTTGCATTGTCATTGCGGAAGGTCCATGAAAAAGCCACTGCCACATTCCCCAAAAGCTAAATTGTAGCATCCACCCTTCCAGTCAGTTACAGAATAGATTTTAAAGTTTTGCTAGTAGTCTGAACGGTCTGGCCTCTGAAGACATCTCTGATACGTTTTGAAGATTATAAACCAAGCAGGGCACTCGGATCACTGAACTCAGGACAGCTAGTAGAGCCCAGAGTCCAAACTACAAAATCTTAGATTTGCCCCAAATGTATCCATTTTTAAAGCCAGGTTAAAAACATTACTCTTTTCACAAGCGTATGACTGAGCACCTAAACTTCATCACACTGTCTATTTTTTGTTTATTTGAATGTGTTCTTATTATTTATTTGTTTCTTTTGAACACTTCTCGGCCAGGTTCTAATTTACATGATGACAGAAAAAAAATTGCTATGATTATAAATTGTGTATTTTATTGTTTTTTTCCTCTGTGAAGCACATTGAATTGCTTCTATGTATGAATTGTGCTATATAAATAAACTTGCTTGTTTGCTAGGCTGCACTTAGCTCCCCCTCCCCATAACCCCCCTGGACACCACCAGCTCTGATTTGATAGACATTGGTGCACATCTTGTACTATAACTGGACATAACTCTTATTTGCATAAATGTATATACATTACGTATTACTACATACTGCTTTTTGCACATTCTGCTCACACATCTAGACACTGCTCTTTTGCACTACTAGGATATGTATGACACATCCTATATTTATCCATC
This sequence comes from Dallia pectoralis, assembly GCA_029465975.1. Classification (NCBI taxonomy): domain Eukaryota; kingdom Metazoa; phylum Chordata; class Actinopteri; order Esociformes; family Umbridae; genus Dallia; species Dallia pectoralis. Next base: position 9,886,089 of record CM055745.1, on the reverse strand, counting down.
TACTTATGCCACTAATCATGGCCTCTTGTCAAACTGTTTATTTTTGTATTTTTTTGCTCTATTTGCACTGTTCATGTATATTCAGAAATGTGTGTCCTAAATGCTAAACCTGATTCTGATATCACGTGATGTCAGTGAGTTACCTTAGAATATGATGACAAGACGTGTCAAATATATTGTTCTTCATGTTCCTATAAATGGTTCAACTAATATGTGATGTTTTCTGTGTGAATATTCTAGTTGTGAAATAAATAGTAAATATAACATATGAATAATCAATATTCCTGATTAAACACCACTGAAGATGTAACCTGTAAAGTAGAGTCATTAATCAATAGAATGAATCACCCCCCGTTTTGTAAAACTTCTCATTTACAAATCATTTATCTTGTTATTGTTTATTATTGGTGTTTGTAAACATTGATGTCAGTAGAAGGTTTATGTATTTAATTGTTTACAAAAAAATCCTGCTTCTCTAATTGTATTAAAATGTCCCAGATTGACATAATGAATTATAATAAAGGTATTTTAAAACTGATTATTCAAGATTGTTATGTAAATAGTGTGTGTGTGTGTGTGTGCAGAGCCGTAGCTAATATTGATGTGGGCCCCCACCACCCTCATCATATACTGCACAATACATGAGCATGGAGGCCCACATGTAACCTAATAGGGATTTCTTACAAAATATCAAAACAGGTAACACATACATGTAATTAAAGGTATTTACTGAACTGCAAAAAATATAGAAATAAAACTTAAAATCTTTTTTTTATAGCAAACACTAAATAAAGATGGAGATGTTGTAAACCAATAAAAATATTGTAGTGACCGGCAGGGGAATCAAACCAGGGCACTACATCTCCACAGCCAAGCACACTACCCACTGCTCCAAATAGGGATATCCCATTTGGAGCGGCGAGTGGCGGCACCACCAGGGTCGCTACAATATATTGGATATTGACTACATAATCATTTGGTTGATGTCATGTAGACAGTATATTTCCTTTTCCCACTAAAGTTAATTGGGCAGCAACATAAATGACAATAGCCTACACTAACCTGTAGTATACAGCCACTCTCATGGCCTCCCTTTCTTTCTTTTCATGTCGTTTCTGGTACCCTGATTTATGTTTTATTTTACCTGCTATTTTACAATCAGTCTCCTGCTCTAGTTCCACCAAGTTCAGCTGCCGTCTCAACTCTGAATGCCTCAGTTGACGAGCTGGGTGGGACTTACACCTTCATTGGGTCAATCTAATATTTGTCACTAACTGAATAACTATAGTTCGGATCAGACTAAACTATTTTATGGAGGGGAGAGGAGTAATATTTGGAAAACATCTGTAACCACATTGCATGTTTCTGTGGTTTTCATTCAAATCTCAGGTGTAGAACTAATATAAATATTAAAATTTCACATAAAAAGGGTCTAAATAGTATAACTGTTGGATTTTGTGGGGCCCCTTGTGTAGTGGGGGCCCCTATACTTGTCACCACCTTTTACCCCACTAGCGGCGGCCCTGTGTGTGTGCGTGGACAGTTAACGTGCTGTAGATCGTTTTCTAAACACAGAACTAAACTACTAACCATGAAGATAGAGAACCATGTAGAACATGAGGTGAACAGAAACTGATAGAAACATGGATAATAAACTCACACACATCTACTACTGTTAACTACTAACCATGAAGATAGAGAACCATGTAGAACATGAGGTGAACAGAAACTGATAGAAACATGGATAATAAACTCACACACATCTACTACTGTTAACTACTAACCATGAAGATAGAGAACCATGTAGAACATGAGGTGAACAGAAACTGATAGAAACATGGATAGTAAACACACACACATCTACTACTGTTAACTACTAACCATGAAGATAGAGAACCATGTAGAACATTGTCACGAGTGGTTAGGGGGCGTTGCTGCACTGTTTGTATTTCATTGAAGCACTTCCTGGGTTTTGGTTTATTAGTCACGGCTGTTTTCATTCAGTCATTAGTCCGGGCTATAAAGGGGATCTAGGATTATTCACAGTTGCTTAGCATTGTTTGTTTCTATGTCACGGAGTGAGTAGGGTGAGTGTTTGGTGGATAACTGTGTTTCGAACGGTATTGTTTAAGACGCTCTGTGCGCACTTTACTTTCATTTAGCCAGTTAGCTTTTGTTCGCCGTTATCGGTTTGTTTTGAGTTCCTGTCCTTATTTAATAAACCTGATTGTTAAAACGGATCAACGACTCTGCACATGGCTTTGACAACACTACGCCGGTCAGTGCGTGACAGAATGCTAAGCCACCCAAGAGGCCCGCAGAGCCGGACGGTGAGTGGATTCCTCGGAGGGGCAAGCTATAGCGCTCCGAGGTATGAAGCTCACCGTCAACCCACGGAGCAGCAGGAGCAGCACTACACCTGGCAGGGTGATTGGGGGTCCGACTCCCTCTCCTCGGATGATGAGGAGGCAGTCTACGAGCGAGTGGAGGAGGACTCCCTGGAAGACGCCCTGCTATGGGATCCCGTCCTCAGTCGACTAGTCCCCGCAACATCGGACGTCGGCTGGGGCGGGCAGAAGACACCGCCCACTGTTCCGGGGCTGCAGCCAGGGCCCGCAAGAGCCCTGGAGCTACAGCCACTACCCCCGCCGTGGGAAGACCCTTTCAGACCACCTACCTCCGGGACAGAGAAATCCCCGGAGGGGTTACATAAGCAGCCCCCGGCTGTCATTAGGGCGTGGTGGAAGGCATGGCTGGACTTTCAAGATCTGACGCCAGAGATCGCCTCCGCCACGCCTGCGCCTGAGATGGCCTCAGCTACGCCTGCGCCTGAGATGGCCTCAGCTACGCCTGTGCCCGAGATGGCCTCAGCTACGCCTGCGCCTGAGATGGCCTCAGCTACGCCTGTGCCCGAGATGGCCTCAGCTACGCCTGTGCCCGAGATGGCCTCAGCTACGCCTGTGCCCGAGATGGCCTCAGCTACGCCTGTGCCCGAGATGGCCTCAGCTACGCCTGCGCCTGAGATGGCCTCAGCTACGCCTGCGCCTGAGATGGCCTCGGCTATGCCTGCGCCTGAGATGGCCTCAGCTACGCCTGCGCCCGAGATGGCCTCAGCTACGCCTGCGCCCGAGATGGCCTCAGCTACGCCTGCGCCCGAGATGGCCTCAGCTACGCCTGCGCCCGAGATGGCCTCAGCTACGCCTGCGCCCGAGATGGCCTCAGCTACGCCTGCGCCCGAGATGGCCTCAGCTACGCCTGCGCCCGAGATGGCCTCAGCTACGCCTGCGCCCGAGATGGCCTCAGCTACGCCTGCGCCCGAGATGGCCTCCGCTACGCCTGCGCCCGAGATGGCTGTTGCCGTCGTCACGCCAGCGCTCAAGATGGCTGCCGTCGTCCCGCCAGCGCCCAAGATGGCTGTTGCCGTCACGCCAGCGCCCACGATGGCTGTTGCCGTCACGCCAGCGCCCAAGATGGCTGTTGCCGTCACGCCAGCGTCCAAGATGGCTGTTGCCGTCACGCCAGCGTCCAAGATGGCTGTTGCCGTCACGCCAGCGCTCAAGATGGCTGCCGTCGCCACGCCAGCGCCCAAGATGGCTGCCGCCGTCACGCCAGCGTCCACGATGGTCCCCGCCGTCACGCCAGCGCCCAAGATGGCTGTTGCCGTCACGCCAGCGCCCAAGATGGCTGTTGCCGTCTTCACGCCAGCGCCCAAGATGGCTGCCGCCGTCACGCCAGCGTCCACGATGGCCCCCGCTGTCACGCCAGCGCCCAAGATGGCTGCCACCGTCCCGCCAGCGTCCACGATGGCTCCCGCCGTTCCGCCAGCGCTCAAGATGGCTGCCGTCGTTCCGCCAGCGCCCAAGATGGCTGCCGCTGTCTCGCCAGCGTCCACGAGGGCTCCCGCCGTCACGCCAGCGCTCAAGATGGCTGTTGCCGTCACGCCAGCGCTCAAGGTGGTTGCCGTCGTCACGCCAGCGCCCAAGATGGCTGTTGCCGTCACGCCGCCGCCCACAATGGCTGCCGCATCGCCGCCCACAATGGCTGCCGCATCGCCGCCCACAATGGCTGCCGCATCGCCGCCCACAATGGCTGCCGCATCGCCGCCCACAATGGCTGCCGCATCGCCGCCCACAATGGCTGCCGCATCGCCGCCCACGGGGGCCGCGCCACGACGACGCTCACGATGGCCGCCGCCACGACTACGCTCACGATGGCCGCCGCCACGACTACGCTCACGATGGCCGCCGCCACGACGACGCTCACGATGGTCGCCGCCACGACGACGCTCACGATGGCCGCCGCCACGACTACGCTCACGATGGCCGCCGCCACGACTACGCTCACGATGGCCGCCGCCACGACTACGCTCACGATGGCCGCCGCCACGACTACGCCACGATGGCCGCCGCCACGACTACGCCACGATGGCCGCCGCCACGACTACGCCACGATGGCCGCCGCCACGACTACGCCACGATGGCCGCCGCCACGACTACGCTCACGATGGCCGCCGCCACGACTACGCTCACGATGGCCGCCGCCACGACTACGCTCACGATGGCCGCCGCCACGACTACGCTCACGATGGCCGCCGCCACGACTACGCTCACGATGGCCGCCGCCACGACTACGCCACGATGGCCGCCGCCACGACTACGCCACGATGGCCGCCCGCCACGCTACGCCACGATGGCCGCCGCCACGCCGCCCACGATGGCCGCCGCCACGGCTACGCGCACGATGGCCGCCGCCACGGCTACGCGCACGATGGCCGCCGCCACGACTACGCTCACGATGGCCGCCGCCACGCCGCTCAAGATGGGGTTCGCCACGCCGCTCAAGATGGCGGTCGCCACGCCGCTCAAGATGGCGGTCGCCACGCCGCTCAAGATGGCGGTTTCTATGCCGCTCAAGCTGGCAGTCGGCCACCAAGGCCCATTAAGGGCCAGACGCGCGGACATTCCCCCTGTTGGGACTGACCCTTTGGGGTGGACTGTTGGTTCTCTCCTGTTGCTCCCGTGTTGTTTTTTTTTGTTATCTTTCGGCTATCTGGGGAGCTAGCCTTTTGGTGGGGGATACTGTCACGAGTGGTTAGGGGGCGTTGCTGCACTGTTTGTATTTCATTGAAGCACTTCCTGGGTTTTGGTTTATTAGTCACGGCTGTTTTCATTCAGTCATTAGTCCGGGCTATAAAGGGGATCTAGGATTATTCACAGTTGCTTAGCATTGTTTGTTTCTATGTCACGGAGTGAGTAGGGTGAGTGTTTGGTGGATAACTGTGTTTCGAACGGTATTGTTTAAGACGCTCTGTGCGCACTTTACTTTCATTTAGCCAGTTAGCTTTTGTTCGCCGTTATCGGTTTGTTTTGAGTTCCTGTCCTTATTTAATAAACCTGATTGTTAAAACGGATCAACGACTCTGCACATGGCTTTGACAACACTACGCCGGTCAGTGCGTGACAAACATGAGGTGAACAGAAACTGATAGAAACATGGATAATAAACACACACACATCTACTACTGTTAACTACTAACCATGAAGATAGAGAACCATGTAGAACATGAGGTGAACAGAAACTGATAGAAACATGGATAATAAACACACACACATCTACTACTGTGTTTCAGGGTGTCTCTATCCCCTCTGATCCAGTGTGACCTCTCTTTCTCCCTCCTTTTCTTTTCCTCACTTCATCACAACCCAATCTCTTCTATCTCTCTCTGCTTCTCCCAGTCTAGCACCCATCTATTTTCCACTCCTCCATTCTTGCTTGCTTCCACTAATAGACTTTGACTTTGAGGCTACTGTCATCCAATCCTAATTAGTGCCAAATGATGGTGACCGGAAGTCTGAGCTAAGATGCTTCTGATGTGGCCGGCATGTGATGTCAGCATTCAGAAATGTCAGCATTCATAAGCACATTGTTTATCTTAACGGATGACAATAAGTATTAAAGGATCCCTGGAACACTGACTTTTTTAAAAACAGTGCCGAAAAAGAAACCAGACAAGTTTCTAAAGTCAATACATTGTAATATTAAGATACGAAAGCACCCATGTCAACTTATTTACATTAATAGTTTCTAAATGTACATGGTTTAAAATCTCAGATGCCATCTCCTGCCACTGTGCCCTTGAGCAAGGCACTTGCAACCCCTAACATTGTTCTACAGCTGCTTTTAGCTTGTAAGCTAGTGCTGTGAAATACATTACAACCTAGAAATACAAACCTACAAACATGGGACAAGGACACAGTTTTGGTACAATAATTAATTTAATGACATATTAATGTTACTGTGTATAAAAATCAATATGAACTAAGAAACTGTTTGTCCCTGAAACTCCTGCATATTATAATCTGTCTGGGTAGTTGTTTTGCAGTCTGCACTTATTATCCAGTAGAGGGCAGTAGTGTTCCTATAATAACATGAAAGACTCCCAGTACCACATGTGTTTTCGAACTCATATAAAAGCTCATATAAACGATTCCCAAGCACAGATGTAATAATAATAATAATACATTTTATTTAAAGGCGCCTTTCTCGGTACTCAATGACACCGTACAAAGATGCATGTACAATTATGTGGCAATAATAGACTCTTCACACTCTTTGAGTGTCAGTAGGGAAAAACAAGTCTTTCTAGAAAATAGCCCTTGCTCCAGAATTTACTTTTAGTACTGTGTTGGCAGGTCATTTTGTGGCTGACAGTCTTTAAGGACGTAGAAATGTAATGAGGAATACGTTTTCTCTGAATTCTCATGTCCATATGAGAACCATTGGCCACGAAAGAAATTGAGCTTAGTTATGTCCATCTGCGAAGGGCCAATGAGGTGAATAAAGAAACAAGGAACAGGGCCAACGATAGGCTGATCTCTGAAGCTCCTCCACAGTCCTTGGCATTTTCCTAAAACAAGAAAGAAAAGGAAATGTCAGTATAACTTATACATTAATGAGCCAAAACATTATGACCAAATATGCTGTTGGTTCTCTGCATGCCACCAAAACAGTACTGAGGCCTGGACTTTACTGTGCGTTGTGTGTTGTGGAAAATATACATTTAGTTTGTGAAGTTCAGTAATAGTGAGATAAAACGTATATTCACATGTGATATGGACATCATTGAGTGGGCCCAAAACGTTAAGAACGGAAAGCACGAGACCCTGGATAACAGGATCTACGAGAAGCTTTACATTGTTAGAGGGGCCCAATGCTAGAAACAGATGTCCTGTTTTGCCTAATCTGTATGTAATCATATGTATATGTCTTTGTTCGCCTCATGTGTTGTCATCACAAATCGAATTGTAACTGACCTCCCTTGACCTGACTGAGGAGTGACCCTCGGGTTTTTGTGACAGCTCCATACATTTCCTATATTACTGTATATTTTAATTAGATCATGTGTAAGCCTCATCCGTTCTCCATCCGGTATTGATAAGTTCGTGTGGAAGGGTGTGCGTAAATTTACCCCTATATATATGTGACTTTGTACTCCTGTACTCTAGGAAATAACCTGCCACCGCATTGTTACCGTGAGCGCGTGTGTTAAGGTTTTCCTCATCTATCAATTAAACTGTTAGAGTTAACTTGAGAGATACTCTTGTCTGTTCTTATTTCGAGTCTGAGTTCAGTGTGTATTTGCTTAATGTTATTCTAGAGACATAGGTATAGTAACATTAATTACGTGGTATTAGAAATAATTCCATAACACTTGGGGGCTCGTCCGTCGTTCTTAAATAATCCATATTTTCTCCAAAGAAGGCCACTTCCAGGACCATCTTTGAAGGAGGATAAGTGATTCAGGACAGAATTTGAACCAAAAGGACCAAATACATACTGAATTTCAGACGGTAAGAACGTGTACAGTTTGTATACAGTTGATAGATTAAAAGGGCTAGGCCCATAATTTGATCTGTTCCAAAGATCACGGCAATTTACTGGGTAAAATTTGATCTCGTTCTAGAGATCACAAAAATCCAGTAGGTGGTTGTAATTGGCATAATATTAACTTGTTAATTACAGATCTGCTAGGCAGGTCATTACTAATTTTGATCTGTTCTACAGATCACACAAAATCCACTAGGTGGTTGTAATTTGCATAATATAAACTTGTTAATTACAGATCTGCTAGGCAGGTCATTACAAATTTTGATCTGTTCTACAGGTCACCAAATCTACTAGGTGGATTTCTCAAAGGTCTCAGAGACCGGTCTCACTAAGAAACTGACGAGTTTGTCAAACAGCGCTGGGCTGATTTGATTGAGACTAAAAATCCTATTTGATAGGTACCACTAGGTGGTTGCGTTCATTAATTACAGATTCTGTTGGACAGATCATTCTCTTTCTTCATTTGATTGAGACCTAAATCCTATTTGATAGGTACCACCAGGTGGTAGTAATTAATTTACGCTACGCTTTTAATTACAGATCTTGTTGGACAGATCATTCTTTTAAACTTATATTTCATTTTTTAAGATTTTAATTTTCCTTAACCATGGGAAAGTCTTATAGTAGATCCAATGCGGTTGCTCGCCCAAAGGAGGGTCCCGCAAAAATAATGATTGATAAATATGATGATTGGACCTGCAACCAATTAGATTTATGGTCAAAATTAGGATTTCCAGATAATGGGAGTTTCAGTCCTCGCCAAATAAGCGAGTTACAGAGCAAACTACAGGATTATGAGGAAGGTAAAATAAAAAAAATGCAATCAGGTAAACGCAAAGTAGATTGGAAGGCGTTTAGTATATGGAAAGAGGAGACGTCGCTTAGAGAGAGGCAGAAGAACAAAGCGACTACTAATCAGTGTGTCTTAGCACCTGTTACCAGGCTTGACGACGATCTGGATGCTCTGTCCTGTCGTCCCCCGCCCTACCATCTCGCGCGGGCTGCCCTGGAGGAAGACATGCCGAGACCATCTTCCCCCGTTTCGAGCGGGACAAGAAGTTCAAAACGAAAGACACTGCTAGAGGGGTTACCGGCCAAACAGCTTCCGATGGTGGAAGTTGCTAACCCAATGGCTGGAGGTGAATATGACAATCCAGCTACCATCCTTGTGTACCGCCCATGGTCACCGGCAGATCTGAGAGACGTGGCCGCTTCCCTACCAGACCCAGAGCAAGACGGTGGTGAAGAATTCACCAGAGTTTTCCGCCAGATAATTGACCAGTACAAGCCAAACATGGCTGAGATCGAGATGCTAATGATGCGAAATTTACTGCTACGTTGGGGCCGTGTAAAAGGCGACTGGCCAGCTGACATGCCTCCCAGAACCTACGACAGCCGGGGAGATTCGGTTTATCAAGAGGCAGTCACAAAATTGTGTGAACGAGTTATTGCACATTTTCCAAGGAAGATGCGTTGGGAGAAGATTTCAGACTGTAAACAAAAGAAAGATGAAAGTGTTGCAGACTTCAGAAATCGTCTTGAACGAGAGTTTGAGCTGCACAGCGGGATGGGGAGAAGACCGGACGGGGACGGAGACTCAGCCTGGGAACAACAGTGTAAGATGAGACTCGTCGCGGGCCTCCTCCCAGAGATCGAACGTCATGTCCGGACACACTGTGTCTCACTGGACGATGGAAGAATGGCTACTGTCTGGCCACACATAAAGCACGCCGAAAGAGTCTATCGAGGCCAGGAACACGGAAAGTTGGAAGAAAGGTTAAAGAGAGACAATAAGCTGCAGATGGCCCAGATGAACTACTTTGGGAGCGATGAAAGGAGGGGGCGTGGAGTGAGACGCGGCATGGGCCGGGGCCAATTTCGAGGACGAGGTAACTCCTACCGACCCCCTAACGGCAATGCTTGCTTACGTTGTGGTTCAATGGACCATTGGGTACGGGCTTGCCCTGAACCGGACTTGAGAAATAATTCAAATGGACAAAAAGACAATTCACGCGGTGAAGCCAGAAATCGCAATGGATTTTCGGTCAACAATCCCAGAGGCACTCGCGTTGATGCGGCTGCGCGAGATGGAGGATGGTGACGCCAGGATGAAGCGACCAATCCAGAGCCTTTAACGACAAAACTGGGTGAGATAAATCCATTACACGATCCGTCACACTCAGATATAATGCAACGGCTTAACCTACAGGCTTTTAGGGCAGATGATGATTACCATATACAACCTGAAATGTTTTTGATTGTTAATGGCAAAAGAGTAAAATTTCTGGTAGATTCGGGGGCAGGGTATTCAGTTCTAAGAGCTCAGGACTGGAACCCTTCACCGAAACTTAGCGGTAGAACTTTGCCGACCGTAGGAGCTGGTGGTGTCTGTACTACAGAGCGATTTACCACCCCTCTCTCGGTTGTAGACGAAGCGGGTCAGCATCACCCAAAACATTCATTTTTATTGTCTCAATGTTGCCCTGTTAACCTGTTGGCTAGAGATTTAATGACACAGTTGGGCATTACGTTAGAGTGTTCAGATAAAGGCATAAAGATCATTCGCAATACTGTACAAGCGGTTCAGCATAGTGTACAACCCCTGAACTATTGTTATTCATGGGATTTAGACAACACTGGCTCTAGGGCGATTTCTGATACCCTTGTTGCTATGGCTTCGGACAGAATGGGAGATTCTGTCCAGATAAATGACGCTAATGACTTGCGTTGTATTGCCAGTGTTTTTGAATGCCGTAATGATGAGTTTGAAACAGGGTGGTGTAGAGGTCGAGACAGTCAGGCAGACTTCTTGACGGGAGATTATCTCTATTGGAGTGATACTGGGTTATGTGCGTGGTTAGTGAGGGGCACAAAAGAGGTGTCACGTTTCTTTCAAGTACATGGATCAGTTCCACATGTTTCGCTTGTTGAACACCCATTTAGCTGCACACGGGACATTGTGGGTCCCTGGGTTAAGAAGTGTAGCGAGGTTTCTGATTGGGTTCCAACCCAGATGGAGGGTGTTGATTGGTCCGAGGAGGCACAGGCTCAAAGGGAACGTTTCGGGTGTACTGTGATAGGACGTAGAGAGGTACATTTAGTTCCGCCTGTCGATGAGTTGTTTCATGTTTGTGCGACTCAGATAGCCGTAACAGACCCAAGGCTAGCGGATGTTCCTCCTTCTCTATGGTCACAACATAAATACGATGTCGGGTTAATGCAGAACGCGCAGCCACTCGTAGTTACGCCTAGAGGACCTCACAGACCGTGTCAGGCGCAATACCCATTAAAACCAGAAGCCATTGAGGGTATTACTCCTGTTTTTGAGGCATTGTTAGAAAAAGGGATCATTGTATCTTGCCCAAACAGCCCATGTCGTACTCCGATTTTTCCGGTTAAGAAAGCCAAGGTTCCCGGTCAGGCTACAGCATGGCGATTTGTTCAGGATCTGAAAAAGGTTAATGATGCAGTGTTTGCTCGTGCACCGATTGTTACTGATCCATACACAATAATGTCCCAAGTTCCGAGTGGGAGCAAATATTTTTCTGTTATTGATTTGGCAAATGCTTTTTTCAGTGTACCAGTACACATAGATTCTCAGTTTTGGTTTGCTTTTGAATTTTCTGGTCAGATGTACACATGGACACGTTTACCACAAGGCTACTGTGAATCTCCTGCCGTGTTTGCTGCGGCTCTTAGGGATCATTTGGACAAATTCACATTCAGTCATGGTAGTACGCTTGTCCAATACGTTGATGATTTGTTGATCTGCTCCCCTGACGAGGCGTCTTGTGAAAAAGACACTGTTCTGTTGCTACAATATCTAGCATCACAGGGCCACAAGGCCAGCCTTAACAAACTTCAATTTGTGCAAAGTGAAGTTATCTTTTTAGGGCACATGATCACCCCTGAGGGTAAAAGTCTGAGTGTAGACAGGATCAAAGCTATTACTAGCATGCCTAAACCTCTGACCAAGAAGCAGATGTTGTCATTTTTGGGGATGACTGGCTTCTGTAGACAATGGGTTCCCGAGTACGCCTTGTTAGTCCAACCTTTACAGAGCATGGTTTATGATCAGAAGTTAGCCTCCCACGATAGGGTGGTGTGGACTGTTGAGGGGGAGAACTCATTTACACAGCTCAAACAGTGTTTAGCTTCCTCCCCGACCTTAGGTCTTCCTGATCCCACTAAACCTTTTGTTCAGGCAGTATGTGAGAAGAACGGGTATATGTCCTCTGTGTTAATGCAGAAACATGGTGACAAGTTACGCCCCATTGCTTATTTTTCAGCCAAGCTAGATGCAGTTGCACAGGGACTACCTCATTGCTTGAAAGCTGTGGCTGCCGCAGCAGAGGCTGTGTTACGGTCGCAGGCCTTAGTCTGCTACCAACCTCTTGAGCTACGGGTTCCTCACTCTGTGTCTTCCATCCTGTTGGAACACAAGACAAGTCACCTCTCTGGTGCGAGGTTTTTGAATTACCACAATGTGTTGTTGTCACTACCACATGTTTCGATTGTCCGTAGCCCCATTTTGAATCCTTCAACATTTCTGCCTACTGAGGAGGATGGGGAACCTCATGATTGTTTGTCTGTCATTAATCAACAATGTACCCCACGTACTGATTTATCTGATGAACCATTGCCAAACAGTGATTTGATTTTCTATGTTGATGGCTCAGCCAGCAAATCACTTTCTTCCTCATGTAATAATGTGGGATATGCCATTGTCACTGATCATGCGGTAATTGAGGGGTTTAGACTTCCTCACCACCTCTCTGCACAGGCTGCAGAGTTGTTCGCTCTTACCCGTGCATGTATTTTGAGTGAAGGGAAAACTGTTACCATTTACACTGACAGCAGGTATGCGTTTGGGGTTGTCCATGATTTTGGCACACTGTGGAAAATGCGGGGTTTTATCACCTCCTCAGGCACCAAAATTCAACATGGGCAGCTGATTCATAATCTGTTGGATGCTGTTTTGTTGCCTAAACAGGTTGCTATATGCAAATGTGAAGCGCACACGCATGGCAAGGACGTGGTCTCCCTTGGAAACCACCGAGCGGATCAGGCTGCAAAAGCGGCTGCTCAGGCACATCTGGACACAGCTCTACAGATGGCTGTTTTAACCCCAACCGTCTCCCTCTCTGACCTTGTGCAGGCCCAGGCTAATGCTTCTCCTCAGGAGAAGGCGACTTGGCGGAAGGCGGGGGCTGTCTGTGTGAATAAGGTTTGGACAGGACCAAACGGTAATCCATGTTTACCAAAATGTTTGTTTCATTTCTATGCTGTGTTGTCACATGGTAAAGATCATGTGTCAAAAGGAGGGATGGTAGATATGATAAACAGATTTTGGTACACACAGGGCTTCACAGCTCATGCTCAGAAATTCTGTTCTAAGTGTCTAGTGTGCCTCAGGTTCAATGTGGGACGGGGACAGGCGGTCCCCCAGTCAAGTCATCCACCCCCTGATGGCCCATTCGATCATGTAATGATGGATTTCATTGAATTGAATCCCTGTGAGGGTAAGAAGTACTGTGTTGTATTTGTGGACATGTTTTCCAAGTGGGTCGAAGCTTTCCCGTCTGGAAAGGCTGATGCATCAACAGTGGCTAAAGCCCTACTGACTGAAATCATTCCCAGATGGGGAATTCCAAAGAAACTGTCAAGTGACAATGGATCACATTTTGTGAACGAGGCTATTCAGAAGATGTCTGAGTACCTCGGAGTGGACTTAAGAACACACTGTGCCTACAGGCCTCAGAGTGGGGGTGCAGTGGAGAGAGAGAATGGGACAATTAAGATGAAGTTGTCAAAGTTGTGTGAGGAAACAGGTTTGAACTGGGTGCGGGCACTTCCTCTGGTTCTTACATCAATAAGAGGCAGACCCAGGAAGAAGACAGGCTTGTCTCCCCATGAGGTCATCACAGGAAGACCAATGAGCACAGGCCTAGGAGCCCCTACTCACTCAGACCTCATGACAGAACATGTAAATGACACTATGCTAACATACTGTACCAATCTGTCAAAGGTCCTGACGGAAATCCACCGGAGTGTAAAAGCAGCGTTACCAGTGCCCATTGAAGGTCCACTTCACGACATCCAGCCTGGAGACTGGGTAGTGATCAAGGACTGCAAAAGAAAGCACTGGAGCAAACCTCGGTGGCTGGGACCATTCCAAGTGCAACTGGTCACACACTCTGCAGTGAAGGTAGCTGAGCGAGGTACTTGGGTCCACGCAACACACTGCAAAAAGGCTCCACCTCTGGAGAATACAGGCAAGGAATAAATATCCTCATTTCTGTTTGAACGGGTCACGTGCTAGCAACCTCTGACCCCTAACACAGTCAGCAGTAATCAGAGAAACCAACACAGCCTGCATACCATGGAACCAGCGAGACGACCATGGAACCCCTACAGGAGGATTGGGGGAATGAGATGCAACATCGCATTACATCTTGCTTGTAGTCTCATTGTTGTAATTGTACTGTGGTTCGCTGACCTACAACATAACAAACCACATGTAAACTTGAATCGTTATGAATTGGACCTGGACTTTACTGTGCGTTGTGACACATTCCTCCTGTAACGATCGTTATGAATTGGACCTGGACTTTACTGTACCTTGTGACACATTCCTCCTGTAACCATCATTATGAATTAGACCGGGACTTTACTGTGCTTTGTGACACATTCCTCCTGTAACCATCATTATGAATTAGACCGGGACTTTACTGTACGTTGTGACACATTCCTCCTGTAACCATCATAATGAATTAGATCGGGACTTTACTGTACGTTGTGACACATTCCTCCTGTAACCATCATTATGAATTAGACCGGGACTTTACTGTACGTTGTGACACATTCCTCCTGTAACCATCATTATGAATTAGACCGGGACTTTACTTTACGTTGTGACACATTCCTTCTGTAACCATCATTATGAATTAGACCGGGACTTTACTGTGCGTTGTGACACATTCCTCCTGTAACCATCATTATGAATTGGACCGGGACTTTTCTGTACGTTGTGACACATTCCTCATGTAACCATCATTATGAATTATACCACAGTAGACATGTCAGTTCAGACCAGTTAGAACAGGCTTTTTTGCATTCGCACATAGATGAGCCTTGCGATCCCAACATCCTGTCTTCAGTTTGTGGTTTGTTCCTTCTCTGACCACTGTTGGTAAGTCTTCACTGCTGTCTTGGAGCCCCCATAAGCCTTGTTGTTTCTGAGATGCCCTAAACCAGTTTTCTTACCATAACAATTTGGCCCTTGTCAAATTCACTAAGGTCATAACTCTTGTTCATTTCTCCTGCATCCAGCAGGTTTACAATGAGAACTGATTGTTTCCTTACCAACGTTATTCGCTTCACCGCCTTTACAATTAGAACAATATCATGGGAACTGTAACTGTATTTCTACTGCATATATTAACTGACACAAACATCTAAAATTACTCACCTTAATAATGTTTTCAAATACTTCATAATAATAATACCTAAATAAATGACAATATTTGAACTTGTACATATCTTAAACTTGTAGTCAATACTACAGCAATTTACAAAGATATGGGGTCACCTTAGGATGGTAGGAATGACACGACTTTGGGCGTCTGCGGACTTTCTGAGATTTCATCCTGTTACACTTGACGGATGCATTGTACTTGATCTCTTTGGGTTCCAGAGTTATAGCAGGGTACTGACGGGAGCAGTCACAGTCTGCCTGGATCACCATCAACACCAAGTTACTTTCAGGAATGGCCTGCACCACAAACATTCTGGAACACAAAACACTCCATTAACAATCTGGAACACAAAACACTCTTCACATTCTCGAACATGAAACATTCCGTTTACATTTGGGAACACATAAAAATCTGATAACATTCTGGAACACAAAACATTCCATTAACATTCTGGAACACAAATCATTCTGTTAACATTCTGGACCACAAAACATTCCGTTAACATTCCGTTTAGAACTCAAAATCAGCTGGCACCAACATAGTGGACTTGATTGAGGGGGACCTTACTTCTGACAACGTCCACATTTGATGAGGCTGTTGGTCTCTCTGATGGAAAAGTCTAGCATGAAGCCAGGATATTCTGTGTCACACGGCTGCAGTGGGTCAATCTTCTTGGCTTTATGGGCTGTTATGGAAAACATCAACATGAATGCACATATTTGTTGGCACTGGAAATCCATAAATGCATATTCCCTATACCCCATCTAATTTTCCCTATCTTTTATCCTCTATGCCCTAATCCCTAGCCCTAATCCCTAAACCTAATCCCTAAACATAATCCCTAAACCTAATCCCTAGCCCTAATCCCTAAACCTATTCCTTAGCCCTAATCCCTAAACCTAATCCCTAGCCCTAATCCCTAAACCTAATCCCTAGCCCTAATCCCTAAACCTATTCATTAGCCCTAATCCCTAAACCTAATCCCTAGCCCTAATCCCTAAACCTAATCCCTAGCCCTAATCCCTAGCCCTAATCCCTAATCCCTAAACCTAATCCCTAGCCCTAATCCCTAAACCTAATCCCTAAACCTAATCCCTAAACCTAATCCCTAGCCCTAATCCCTAAACCTAATCCCTAAACCTAATCCTAGCCCTAATCCCTAAACCTAATCCCTAGCCCTAATCCCTAAACCTATTCCTTAGCCCTAATCCCTAAACCTAATCCCTAGCCCTAATCCCTAAACCTAATCCCTAGCCCTAATCCCTAAACCTAATCCTAGCCCTAATCCCTAAACCTAATCCTAGCCCTAATCCCTAAACCTAATCCCTAGCCCTAATCCCTAAACCTAATCCTTAGCCCTAATCCTAGCCCTAACTTTTACCTAAACCTAATTTTACCTATTTTTACCTAATTTTAAGTAACTGGACCTTGCCTAAACTTAATTTACAGTCTAACCCTAAATCTATCACTTAAAATAACTGTATTTTAAAATACACCTAGTTTTACCCAAAACCTAAACGGCATCTATTTTCCATCGTGGGGACACATGCCTAAAAGCCTTGTGTGGAACGACTTCACTAACTTTGCGGGGACATCTGGGGCCTCATTTATAAAACTTTGCGTACGATTTGCGTCAGAAGTGGCGTACGGACGAAACGTAGGATGTACGTACGTACAAAAATATTGGGATTAATTCAACCGTGCGCACGCACGTCCTACGCCGTTTTCGGTTAATAAATCACAATGAACTCTAAATGTGGCGCAGCTTTTTTGGCTTCATGTCACGCCCATATTTGCCCATAAATAGTCAAAGAAACGCCCTGAATTAATATTCATAGATTGAAACGTCATGACAAACTCGGAGGAATACCAGAAAAGTAATGTTACTTAATGTGAAGTTTCTTGTTGGGGAGGTGGGAAAGAGGAGAGGATTTATATATATCCATCTCCCATCTATCCATCTATCTGCTCCGTCAGACGGAGACATCGACAAGATTATCTGTTTTATACACAATATTATTTATGTAGATCAATTGCACAACATGACAATATAATTACAAAACATATTTGAGTTTTTTTTGGAAATATATATTAATTTTAATTGACGTTATATCTTGTTTTATATACATCTTGTTTTATATATTTGATTTGTTTTTGCAGATCAATCAAACAGGTGTTTGTGTAGGCTGTTAATTGTAAGAATGGCTTCGTGAATTCTTCATATTATTAATGGCAGGAAATATCTCGATTTATTTTAACCAATGTTCTACCTTTTCACACAGTTTCGTGTATTTCATCCATCTGCCGACGATGTAGCCATTTCGCATTTAACCCGTTTCTGTGCGTACGCATGGGTCAGAGCTTGCGTGGAGGACCGCACATTTTCACGTCAAGTTTGCTTTTGATAAATCCCAACTATTGCGTAGAGAGCGGCGTACGCATTCTTTTGTGCGTACGCAGCGTTTATAAAAGAGGCCCCAGATCATCTAATGTATACTATCTCATGATCCGAGACCTGGACCAGACACGCGCACACACACACACACGCACACACACACCTTATATCACTCCGCATATACAAGCCCCATCCATACCAGAGATGGAAAGCTCTACTCACATGTGTGGTAGCCAGCCTTGGCTGTGTGATGTGACAGTGGAGGAGGAATGGATGAAGAACCAATCACCATGGACCACAGTGGAGGGAGGATGGATGAAGAACCAATCACCACGGACCACAGTGGAGGGAGGATGGATGAAGAACCAATCACCACGGACCACAGTGCAGGGAGGATGGATGATGAACCAATCACCACGGACCACAGTGGAGGGAGGATGGATGATGAACCAATCACCACGGACCACAGTGGAGGAGGAATGGATGATGAACCAATCACCACGGACCACAGTGGAGGAGGAATGGATGATGAACCAATCACCACGGACCACAGTGGAGGAGGAATGGATGATGAACCAATCACCACGGACCACAGTGGAGGGAGGATGGATGAAGAACCAATCACCACGGACCACAGTGGAGGGAGGATGGATGATGAACCAATCACCACGGACCACAGTGGAGGGAGGATGGATGATGAACCAATCACCACGGACCACAGTGGAGGGAGGATGGATGATGAACCAATCACCACGGACCACAGTGGAGGAGGAATGGATGATGAACCAATCACCACGGACCACAGTGGGGGAGGAATGGATGATGAACCAATCACCACGGACCACAGTGGAGGAGGAATGGATGATGAACCAATCACCACGGACCACAGTGGAGGAGGAATGTATGAAGAACCAATCACCATGGACCACAGTAGAGGAGGAATGGATGATGAACCAATCACCACGGACCACAGTGGGGGAGGAATGGATGATGAACCAATCACCACGGACCACAGTGGAGGAGGAATGGATGATGAACCAATCACCACGGACCACAGTGGAGGAGGAATGTATGAAGAACCAATCACCATGGACCACAGTAGAGGGAGGATGGATGAAGAACCAATCACCACGGACCACAGTGGAGGAGGATGGATGATGAACCAATCACCACGGACCACAGTGGAGGGAGGATGGATGATGAACCAATCACCACGGACCATAGTGGAGGAGGAATGGATGAAGAACCAATCACCATGGACCACAGTGGAGGGAGGAATGGATGAAGAACCAATCACCATGGACCACAGTGGAGGGAGGATGGATGATGAACCAATCACCACGGACCACAGTGGAGGGAGGATGGATGATGAACCAATCACCACGGACCACAGTGGGGGAGGAATGGATGATGAACCAATCACCACGGACCACAGTGGAGGAGGATGGATGATGAACCAATCACCACGGACCACAGTGGAGGGAGGATGGATGATGAACCAATCACCACGGACCACAGTGGAGGAGGATGGATGATGAACCAATCACCACGGACCACAGTGGAGGAGGAATGGATGATGAACCAATCACCACGGACCACAGTGGAGGAGGATGGATGATGAACCAATCACCACGGACCACAGTGGAGGAGGAATGGATGAAGAACCAATCACCATGGACCACAGTGGAGGGAGGATGGATGAAGAACCAATCACCACGGACCACAGTGGAGGGAGGATGGATGATGAACCAATCACCACGGACCACAGTGGAGGAGGAATGGATGATGAACCAATCACCACGGACCACAGTGGAGGAGGAATGGATGATGAACCAATCACCACGGACCACAGTGGAGGAGGAATGGATGATGAACCAATCACCACGGACCACAGTGGAGGAGGAATGGATGATGAACCAATCACCACGGACCACAGTGGGGGAGGAATGGATGATGAACCAATCACCACGGACCACAGTGGAGGAGGAATGGATGATGAACCAATCACCACGGACCACAGTGGAGGAGGATGGATGATGAACCAATCACCACGGACCACAGTGGAGGAGGAATGGATGATGAACCAATCACCACGGACCACAGTGGAGGAGGATGGATGATGAACCAATCACCACGGACCACAGTGGAGGAGGAATGGATGATGAACCAATCACCACGGACCACAGTGGAGGGAGGATGGATGAAGAACCAATCACCACGGACAACAGTGGAGGGGGGATGGATGAAGAACCAATCACCACGGACAACAGTGCAGGGGGGGATGAAGAACCAATCACCACGGACAACAGTGGAGGGGGGGATGGATGAAGAACCAATCACCACGGACCACAGTGGAGGGGGATGGATGAAGAACCAATCACCACGGACCACAGTGGAGGGGGGATGGATGAAGAACCAATCACCACGGACCACAGTGGAGGGGGGATGGATGAAGAACCAATCACCATGGACAACAGTGGAGGGGGGATGGATGAAGAACCAATCACCACGGACCACAGTGGAGGGGGGATGGATGAAGAACCAATCACCATGGACCACAGTTGAGGGGGGATGGATGAAGAACCAATCACCATGGACCACAGTTGAGGAGGAATGGATGATGAACCAATCACCACGGACCACAGTGGAGGGGGGATGGATGAAGAACCAATCACCACGGACAACAGTGGAGGGGAGGATGGATGATGAACCAATCACCACAGACCGATGAGACAGATGAACAAGAAAATGAGAGTGGAACACAATCAAATGAAACAGGTGAAAAAGTGAATGGCTGCCAACATTTAGATGCGATCCAATGAGATGTGAATGAGACAAATTTAGTGAGACACGATATAAAAGCAGTGGGATGATCAAGACAATAGATAAGCACACGCATGTAGCATGTTGAAAGTGATGCGGCTGGTTTGGAGATTCATATTCTACAGTTGTACCAAAAACACTGTCTGCATTGGTCTTTGTCACTCAGTATGCAGAGCGTTTAACTCACCGTCCACAATGTAATCCGAATACCACAACCCACAGAAGTTGAACTCCAGGAAGAACCTGTAAAGAAATTGATTTGAGAAAAACTGTGTCAAAAGCAAATTGAATTAATGTAGGTTGAAAACAACATAAACTGGTTTACCTCAAGGCATGTGCCTAAAGGCTTTGGTCCTTGCTTTTGGACCAAAACAAAAAAGTTCTCCCTCCCATTAGACAACACTGACCATACATCCATACCCGGGCTATTCAGTGAGCCACCTCTGGACTCATGGCTGCCCCCCCCCTTGGGCCAGTTCCCAATAAAAACAGTCATTTTCTGTTCTGGCACCACAGTAATGTGAGTGTCTGTTGAGTTATCTTCAAGAAACACAGAAAAACTCTATACTATATTCAGTATAATACAAGTACTACTGAACTGTGTAGGTGTTTATTCAGTATAATACAGGTACTACTGAACTGTGTAGGTGTTTATTCAGTATAATACAGGTACTACTGAACTGTGTAGGTGTTTATTCAGTATAATACAAGTACTACTGAACTGTGTAGGTGTTTATTCAGTATAATACAGGTACTACTGAACTGTGTAGGTGTTTATTCAGTATAATACAGGTACTACTGAACTGTGTAGGTGTTTATTCAGTATAATACAGGTACTACTGAACTGTGTAGGTGTTTATTCAGTATAATACAGGTACTACTGAACTGTGTAGGTGTTTATTCAGTATAATACAGGTACTACTGAACTGTGTAGGTGTTTATTCAGTATAATACAGGTACTACTGAACTGTGTAGGTGTTTATTCAGTATAATACAGGTACTACTGAACTGTGTAGGTGTTTATTCAGTATAATACAGGTACTACTGAACTGTGTAGGTGTTTATTCAGTATAATACAGGTACTACTGAACTGTGTAGGTGTTTATTCAGTATAATACAGGTACTACTGAACTGTGTAGGTGTTTATTCAGTATAATACAGGTACTACTGAACTGTGTAGGTGTTTATTCAGTATAATACAGGTACTACTGAAGTGTGTATGTGTTTATTCAGTATAATACAGGTACTACTGAACTGTGTAGGTGTTTATTCAGTATAATACAGGTACTACTGAACTGTGTAGGTGTTTATTCAGTATAATACAGGTACTACTGAACTGTGTATGTGTTTATTCAGTATAATACAGGTACTACTGAACTGTGTATGTGTTTATTCAGTATAATACAGGTACTACTGAACTGTGTATGTGTTTATTCAGTATAATACAGGTGTTTATTCTGTTAAAATGGAAGCCTTTACTGCAAGTTACACTCGATGAGACTAAAATGTATAACTTAACAAACAGCATGTAGGGGACATCTGTCCCAAACTCAGGTTGAAAAAGCGTTTCTCACACTTACATCAGCATGTGAGAGAAGAACCATTTGATCACTGCAGTTAGGCCATAGAAAGCCTACAGGGAAGCAGAAGTAAAGAGGGAAAGAAAGAGTAGGTAGATAAGAAGCTGCTGGTAACTGGTAAAAAACAACATCAGAACATCTGATCAATCATTATTCCCATTCATCACCACAATGACCTGAATGTTTAACTTATGCTGGTTATTGAGCTAGCACCAATAGACACACACCATACAGGTGCTGGTCATATAATTAGAATGTCATCAAAAAGTTGATTTATTTCAGTAATTCCATTCAAAAAGTGAAACTTGTATAATGTATGCATTCATTCCACACAGACTGATATATTTCAAGTGTTCATTCGTTTTAATTTTGATGATTATAACTGACAACTAATGAAAACCCCAGAATCAGTATCTCAGAAAATTAGAATATTATGAAAAAGGTCAATATTGAAGACACTTGGTGCCGCACTCTATTCAGCTAATTAACTCAAAACACCTGCAAAGGCCTTTAAATGGTCTCTCAGTCTAGTTCTGTAGGCTACACAATCATGGGGAAAGACTGCTGACTTGACAGCTGTCCAAAAGATGACCATTGACAGCTTGCAGAAGGAGGGCAAGATACAAAAGGTTCACAGAGCTCTGTGTCCAAGCACAATAATAGAGAGGCAAAGGGAAAGACTCAGATGTGGTAGAAAAAGTGTACAAGCAATAGGGATAACCGCACCCTGGAGAGGATTGTGAAACAAAACCCATTCAAAAATGCAGGGGAGATTCACAAAGACTGGACAGCAGCTGGAGTCAGTGCTTCAAGAACCGACACGCACAGATGCAAGACATGGGTTTCAGCTGTTGCATTCCTTGTATCAAGCCTCTCTTGAACAAGACACAGCATCAGAACTGTCTTGCCTGGGCTAAAGACAAAAAGGACTGGACTGCTGCTGTGTGGTCCAAAGTTATGTTCTCTGATAAAAGTAAATTTTGCATTTCCTTTGGAAATCAAGGTCCCAGAGTCTAGAGGAAGAGAGGAGAGGCACAGAACCCATGTTGCTTGAAGTCCAGTGTAAAGTTTCCACAGTCAGTGATGGTTTGGTTTGCCATGTCATCTGCTGAGGTCCAAGGTCAATGCAGCCGTCTACCAGGAAGTTTTAGAAAACGTTGTGCTTCCTGCTGCTGACCAACTTTATGCAGACGCAGATTTCATTTTCCAACAGGACTTGGCACCTGCACACAGTGCCAAAGCTACCAGTACCTGGTTTAAGGACCATGGTATCCCTGTTCTTAATTGGCCAGCAAACTCGCCTGACCTTAACCCTATAGAAAATCTATGTGGTATTGTGAAGAGGAAGATGTGATACGCCAGACCCAACAATGCAGAAGAGCTGAAGGCCACTATCAGAGCAACCTGGGCTCTCATAACACCTGAGCAGTGCCACAGACTGATCGATGCCACGCCGCATTGCTGCAGTAATTCAGACAAAAGGAGCCCCAACTAAGTATTGAGTGCTGTACATGCTCATACTTTTCATGTTCATACTTTTCAGTTGGCCAACTTTTCTAAAACTCCTTTTTTGTTTTTGTCTAAAGTAATATTGTATTTTTCTGAGATACTGAATTTGGGATTTTCATTAGTTGGCAGTTTTAATCATCTCAATTAAATGAAATAAACATTTCAAATATATCAGTTTGTGTGTAATGAATGTATACATTATACAAGTTTCACTTTTTGAATGGAATTACTGAAATAAATCAACTTTTTGTCAGCAGCCATATCACTCTATAGCCCAAGACTGGTTGCCCACTGAAGCTAAGCAGGGCTGAGCCTGGTCAGTACCTGGATGGGAGACCTCCTGAAAAAAACAGGTTGCTTCTTGGAGAGGTGTTAGTGAGGCCAGAAGGGGCTGCACTCTGGTCTGTGTGGGTCCTAACACCCCAGTATAGTGACGGAGACACTATACTGTCAAGAAGCACCGTCCTTCGGCTGAGTCTTGACTCTCTGTGGTCATTAAAAACCCCAGGATGTCTTTCGATAAAGAGTAGGGGTGTAAATCTGTCCATCATGGCCACCTAATCATCCCCATAAATATACTAATTTTGCGTTCTGGTGCACTATGGCTGCTGCACATTGGTGGTGGTTGAGGAGATTCCCCCTTCCATGTAAAGCGCTTTGAGTACCTAGAAAAGCGCCGTATAAATGTAATGAATGATTATTCTAATTATATGACCAGCACCTGTATAATTATCAGGCAGTCAGTAGACCTAACCAACATGGTCCCGTCATCAGGGTTATAAAATCTGTATGACTTACACTAACAAGTGGGCGTGCTCCATTGGAATGGCTGTGTCCTGTTTTACACATGCCTTGGTAGTCAAACAGCTCCACCCTATTGGACAAGCACACGATGATGAGGAACAAGGGGTTACATGGTGTATATATATATATAGTAACATATAGTGGTATATATATATAGTAACATATAGTGGTGTGTATATATTTAGTAACATATAGTGGTGTATATATATAGTAACATATAGTGGTGTATATATATAGTAACATATAGTGGTGTATATATATAGTAACATATAGTGGTGTGTATATATTTAGTAACATATAGTGGTGTGTATATCTAGTAACATATACTGGTGTGTATATATAGTAACATATACTGGTGTATATATATAGTAACATATACTGGTGTGTATATCTAGTAACATATACTGGTGTGTATATATAGTAACATATACTGGTGTATATATATAGTGGTGTACATATGTAGTAACATACACTGGTGTATATATATATATAGAAACATATAGTGGTGTGTATATATTTATTAACATATAAAGGTGTATATATATATAGTAACATATACTGGTTTATATATATATATATATATACTAACATATAGTGGTGTATATATATATCTAGTAAAATATGGTGGTGTATGTATATATTTATAGTAACATATACCGGTGTATATATTTATACTAAAATATACCAGTGTATATATCTAGTAACATATACTGGTGTATATATAGTAACAAATACTGGTGTATATTTCTAGTAACATATACTGGTGTATATATATAGAAACATAGAGTGGTGTGTATATATTTAGTAACATATAGTGGTGTATATATATAGTAACATATACTGGTTTATATATATATATAGTAACATATAGTGGTGTATGTAATATGTATATATTTATAGTAACATATACCGGTGTATATATTTATAGTAACATATACCGGTGTATATATTTATAGTAACATATACCGGTGTATATATTTATAGTAACATATACCAGTGTATATATTTATAGTAACATATACCAGTGTATATATATAGTAACATATACCAGTGTATATATATATAGTAACATATACCAGTGTATATATTTATAGTAACATATACCAGTGTATATATTTATAGTAACATATATGTATATATAGTATATAATATGGGGATTATATAGGCAGAGTAGCGGCGTTTGTCTCACTTCTTGAACATGCCCGACTTTATCAACGATGCCATTACAGACCCGTCCACTGCCCCGAAGAAACGGCCAACCTGTATCGACAAAAACCATGGTGATGTCAGATCTGTATGACCACAACAAGGTACATGACTGGAAAGACAGAGATGAAATCACAGAGAATGGAGTCACAGAGGGTTGAGTCACAGAGGATGAGGTCACAGGTGGAGGGATTCAGGGTGGACGGGTTCAGGGTGGATGGGGTCAGGTTGGATGAGGTCAGGGTGGATGGGTTCAGGGTGGATGAGGTCAGGGTGGATTGGTTCAGGGTGGATAAGGTCAGGGTGGATGGGGTCAGGGTGGATGGGGTCAGGGTGGATGGGGTCACAATAAGGCCTACTAGGACACATTTTCAGAAATCACATAAATACTCTCTAGTGCAGAGGAGTCAATCAGATTCCACAGAGGGCCTAGTCCTAGTGTATGCAGATTTTTGGTTTATCTTGTAATATGGTTCCGTACAGACCCTAACAACCAGGTGAGGGTAGATAAGTGATATAATTAATGAATGAAGTACAAGGTTAGAGCAAAAAAACGTAGACACTCTGCCCTCATTTGAACCGGTTTGAGACCTGTGCTCTAGTGGATCTCTGTTTAGATATGGCCATATAAATGAACATATATTTGCCAATATATTCACCAATATATATGCCCACTTATATGCCCATCTACTAGAAGTCTCCCTGTATTTCCCTTTCCTTACAGTCTGTGTGTACAGACGGTGTCAAAGTCCTGTCACAATATGATTGTGTTTCCTCACAACACTCCGTAACCGACGGTACAGAATGAGCTCCTCCGGCCTGTGTCATTCTTCTTTGGCTGTTGTACATCTCTGTACCCTGAATTATTCAAGGACACTTTGTTTTAGCAACACTGTCCAAATTTACAAGTCATTCTCTCTCTTCTCCTGTTTTACTCTAACTGCTGCTGACACTTTACTCCATTCTCAGGAAGCAGGGGTTTAGAGGAGGGGGATTTCCCAGTGGCTTTTTTAGAGATGCAGCGTTTGCTGAATATCTGTGTGTGTGTGTCTGTGTTTTCCGTGTTCCTGTGTTTTGCTCCCTTTATACAGTTCCGAAGCAGCAGTGTGTTCAGTTCCGAAGCAGCAGCGTGTTCATGTGTTCAGTTCCAAAGCAGCAGTGTGTTCAGGTGTTCAGTTCCGAAGCAGCAGTGTGTTCAGTTCCGAAGCAGCAGTGTGTTCAGGTGTTCAGTTCCGAAGCAGCAGCGTGTTCATGTGTTCAGTTCCAAAGCAGCAGTGTGTTCAGGTGTTCAGTTCCGAAGCAGCAGTGTGTTCAGTTCCGAAGCAGCAGTGTGTTCAGGTGTTCAGTTCCAAAGCAGCAGTGTGTTCAGGTGTTCAGTTCCAAAGCAGCAGTGTGTTCAGGTGTTCAGTTCCGAAGCAGCAGTGTGTTCAGTTCCGAAGCAGCAGTGTGTTCAGGTGTTCAGTTCCGAAGCAGCAGTGTGTTCAGGTGTTCAGTTCCAAAGCAGCAGTGTGTTCAGGTGTTCAGTTCCGAAGCAGCAGTGTGTTCAGTTCCGAAGCAGCAGTGTGTTCAGGTGTTCAGTTCCGAAGCAGCAGTGTGTTCAGGTGTTCAGTTCCGAAGCAGCAGTGTGTTCAGGTGTTCAGTTCCGAAGCAGCAGTGTGTTCAGGTGTTCAGTTCCGAAGCAGCAGTGTGTTCAGGTGTTCAGTTCCAAAGCAGCAGTGTGTTCAGTTCCGAAGCAGCAGTGTGTGTGTGTTCTCCATTGACTCAATTACTCAATGCTGTTTCTTCAGCGTTCATGCTTTGTTGCAATAGTCACAGTACTATAACGTGGTACATCTGAAACTCTGAGGCATGTTTTGTATGACCCAGTTCGTGGAGTCAGCACTGTACTGCATCCATATCTCCATTTATTAAATATTTACAGAGCTCTGTTTAGCACAATCTCTCTCTAAGACGGGGGAGGTCTCTGTGTTTCCGCCAACCTTTGTCAAATTCCGAACCTCAGCGAAATGTCCGGGCTAGTACTAAATCATAATATCTGCTTAGTAAGGTTTGTTTTAGTGCCTCACTGAGACGAGACATATTAAATTAACAGGGAAAATGTAAATACTGCCAGCCTTGGTTTGCCTGGGTAACCTTTAAGTTTCTAAATGTTTTATTTCATCAGGGACTGGCCGTTATTGCTACAGGAAAGCCCTGACAGATTAAACAACATGCACTGTAAATGTGTGTGAGTATGTGTGTGTGTGTGTGTGTGAGAGAGTTAGTGTGTTCAGCCCACACGTCGGTATGTTGCCTAATAAGACAAACTCTTCTCATCCCAGAGCACGCCCCGTGGCTAACGCAAGCTTTTCCGTGACAGGATTTAACGGGCTCTCGCTATCCTGGTCAACTCAGGGTAAGCCAAGCCACATCTGTCGACATGATAGACTGGCACATCTGGAGTCACTGTTGGCAAAGGAGCCTGGTCGCATGGGGGAGCTGCAGGACTACTGGCTGATCATATGGCAGACAGCGGCTCTGGTCCATTGGACAGAAGTGGTTAGTGTTAGTCAGTCAGGGAGTTGATGAGGGTGTGTGTGAGCTGTGTAGTGGTGGGCTGTGTGTGTGAGTGTGTGAGTGTGTGTGAGCTGTGTAGTGGTGGGCTGTGTGAGTGTGTGTGTGTGTGTGAGTATGTTTGAGCTGTGTAGTGGTGGGCTGTGTGTGTGAGTGTGTGAGTGTGTGTGAGCCGTGTAGTGGCAGGCAGTATGAGTGTGTGTGAGCTGTGTAGTGGCAGGCTGTATGAGTGTGTGTGAGCTGTGTAGTGGCAGGCTGTATGAGTGTGTGTGAGCTGTGTAGTGGCAGGCTGTATGAGTGTGTGTGAGCTGTGTAGTGGCAGGCTGTGTGAGTGTGTGTGAGCTGTGTAGTGGCAGGCTGTGTGAGTGTGTGTGAGCTGTGTAGTGGCAGGCTGTGTGAGTGTGTGTGAGCCGTGTAGTGGCAGGCTGTGTGAGTGTGTGTGAGCTGTGTAGTGACAGGCTGTATGAGTGTGTGTGAGCTGTGTAGTGGCAGGCTGTGTGAGTGTGTGTGAGCTGTGTAGTGGCAGGCTGTGTGAGTGTGTGTGAGCTGTGTAGTGGCAGGCTGTGTGAGTGTGTGTGAGCCGTGTAGTGGCAGGCTGTGTGAGTGTGTGTGAGCTGTGTAGTGACAGGCTGTATGAGTGTGTGTGAGCTGTGTAGTGGCAGGCTGTGTGAGTGTGTGTGAGCTGTGTAGTGGCAGGCTGTGTGAGTGTGTGTGAGCTGTGTAGTGGCAGGCTGTGTGAGTGTGTGTGAGCCGTGTAGTGGCAGGCTGTGTGAGTGTGTGTGAGCTGTGTAGTGGCAGGCTGTGTGAGTGTGTGTGAGCCGTGTAGTGGCAGGCTGTGTGAGTGTGTGTGAGCCGTGTAGTGGCAGGCTGTGTGAGTGTGTGTGAGCTGTGTAGTGGCAGGCTGTATGAGTGTGTGTGAGCTGTGTAGTGGCAGGCTGTGTGATAATCAAATCCCACATTCATTTTTCACACAGAGTCTTTAGTGGGCAAACAGGGTCTTTAGTGCATTAGATCTGATGAAATACCCCACTGAGGTCTTATTGTTTTCAGTGTCTTACTGTTTTCAGTGTCTTACTGTTTTCAGTGTCTTACTGTTTAGAGTATCTTACTGTTTAGAGTGTCTTACAGTTTACAGTGTCTTATTGTTTCCAGTGTCTTACTGTTTAGAGTGTCTTACTGTTTACAGTGTCTTATTGTTTACAGTGTCTTACTGTTTACAGTGATCTTACTTTTTACAGTGTCTTACTGTTTTCAGTGTCTTACTGTTTAGAGTATCTTACTGTTTAGAGTGTCTTACTGTTTAGAGTGTCTTACTGTTTAGAGTATCTTACTGTTTAGAGTGTCTAACTGTTTACAGTGTCTTATTGTTTACAGTGTCTAACTGTTTACAGTGTCTAACTGTTTACAGTGTCTTATTGTTTACAGTGTCTTATTGTTTACAGTGTCTTACTGTTTACAGTGTCTTATTGTTTACAGTGTCTTATTGTTTACAGTGTCTTACTGTTCACAGTGTCTTATTGTTTAGAGTATTTTTACTGTTTACAGTGTCTTACAGTTTACAGTGTCTTATTGTTTACAGAGTCTTACTGTTCACAGTGTCTTACTATTTACAGTGTCTTACTGTTTAGAGTATTTTTACTGTTTACCGTGTCTTACAGTTTACAGTGTCTTATTGTTTACAGTGTCTTACCGTTTACAGTGTCTTAATGTTTAGTGTATTTTACTGTATACAGTGTCTTATTGTTTACAGTGTCTTACTATTTACAGTGTCTTATTGTTTACAGTGTCTTACTGTTTACAGTGTCTTACTGTTTACGGTTTCTTACAGTTTAGAGTATTTTACTGTTTACAGTGTCTTTCAGTTTACAGTGTCTTACAGTTTGCAGTGTCTTTCAGTTCACAGTGTCTTACAGTTTACAGTGTATTACTGTTTACAGTGTCTTACTGTTTACAGTGTCTTATTGTTTCCAGTGTCTTACTGTTTACAGTGTCTTACTGTTTACAGTGTCTTATTGTTTATAGTGTATGGATCTCAGCTCCGCACATTTTTTGGAAGCGGTTTTGCTTCGGCCTCTCTGCAGTAAGGTCAACTGATGAGCTGTATAGCTTTGTCCACTCTGCTAATGTGTCTGAAAGAGTTTAGGCTGATAAATGTCCTCCAATCCTATAAGTGCTCCAGATGTTTGTTTTTTACATACAGCCTTGCAATACGCCCAACCTCCTCGCAGTTTCTTTTTAACATTCCCTTTGCCCTTCAGCATATACATGTCTGCCCCTTTTTGTGCTTTGTAGGTCAGCTATGCTAACCAGAAAATGGGACAAACGGATCTTTTTCTCGAAGCACAGTGTACGTCAGGCCAAATAACTAGCCACACAATCAAACTAGCAGTGGTAGTGACCAGGCTTTCAAATGCATATTCTACTGTGGAAAATAGTATTAACTGGTGATAGTGTGTGTTACTCAGGATATTGTTACAGCTAAACCTAGCTTCTATAATCTACAGTATGTGTTACTCAGGATATTTTTACAGCTAAATCTATAGCTTCTGTTATCTATTGTATGTGTTACTCAAGATATTGTTACAGCTAAACCTAGCTTCTATAATATATAGTATGTGTTACTCAGGATATTGTTACAGCTAAACCTAGCTTCTGTAATATATATTATGTGTTACTCAGGATATTGTTACAGCTAAATCTATAGCTTCTGTAATCTATAATATGTGTTACTCAGGATATTGTTACAGCAAAACCTAGCTTCTGTAATCTATAGTATGTGTTACTTAGGATACTGTTACAGCTAAACCTAGCTTCTGTAATCTATAGTATGAGTGGGAAGCGCGGATAATCACATAGCAGTCTCACTATAATGATAAAATGCTACGTTACAAAGTCACGGCAGGTATAGCATAATTATTTTGTCTGCACATATTTCTCTTCACATGGAGATGCTAGTTTAACTTTAGAGTACTATAAAAGCAACAGGCTATTGTCTCAACTAAAACGCAAAAACAATCACATTATTCTCAGTTAAGGTTCACTTATCTTAGGGTGGTGGGGGGGTGTCCCCACCAAAGCTGAGACCAAACCTACGCCCTTGTCTATCTCTCTCACCCTCCTTCAATCTCCTCTCTCCTTTTCGCCCCTCACTCCTTTTCCTTCGTAATATCGATCTCTAAATTTTCCCCCATCTCCTTTGACACCAGGGTGCGAACAACTCCTTAGAAACTATGTTGACACAATCACCAACCCCTGTGTAACTAGTATATTCTGTATGTAACTAGTATATTCTGTATATTCACTACTGGTACCCACTACTGGCACTAGATCACTTTAATTATAGTATTTTTTGTATCTACGGTTTGCATAATGTCCATATTCTCACTCATCATGTGCATATTTTGTAGCAATGTATATTCTTTATATTGTTGTAATTCTGTTTTTATTTTTATTCTTCTAACTACGTAGTTGTTGCTTGCCATGTCATAAGAATTTCATTGTGCAGTTTGATGCAAGTCACTCTGTACACATGACAATAAAACTTTGAATCTTGAATCTTGTATTAACAGGAAGTGCGTAAACACAATCACCTGCCCCTTTGTATTCACAGGAAGTGTGTAAACACAATCACCTGCCCCTGTGTATTCACAGGAAGTGTGTAAACACAATCACCTGCCCCTGTGTATTTACAGGAAGTGTGTTAAAACAATCACCTGGCCCTGAGTATTTACAGGAAGTGTGTAAACACAATCACCTGCCCCTGTGTATTTACAGAAAGTGTGTTAAAACAATGACCTGCCCCTGTGTATTAACAAAAAGTGTGTCAACACAATAACCTGCCCCTGAGTATTTACAGGAAGTGTGTAAACACAATCACCTGCCCCTGTGTATTAACAAGAAGTGTGTAAACACAATCACCTGCCCCTGTGTATTTACAGGAAGTGTGTAAACACAATCACCTGCCCCTGTGTATTCACAGGAAGTGTGTAAACACAATCACCTGCCCCTGTGTATTCACAGGAAGTGTGTAAACACAATCACCTGCCCCTGTGTATTTACAGGAAGTGTGTTAAAACAATCACCTGGCCCTGAGTATTTACAGGAAGTGTGTAAACACAATCACCTGCCCCTGTGTATTTACAGAAAGTGTGTTAAAACAATGACCTGCCCCTGTGTATTAACAAAAAGTGTGTCAACACAATAACCTGCCCCTGTGTATTAACAAGAAGTGTGTAAACACAATCACCTGCCCCTGTGTATTAACAAGAAGTGTGTAAACACAATCACCTGCCCCTGTGTATTTACAGGAAGTGTGTAAACCCAATCACCTGCCCCTGTGTATTAACAGGAAGTGTGTAAACACTGTGTATTCACCAACTGGATCAATTATATAAACAATCCCTCTGCTGATCTGCAGATTTTCTTTTCAAAAGGTTCTGAATTTATGAATCCCACCATTATCGGGGTTCACGCATTACGTAACGAGACACACATCACGTGTCACCCCGGAGCTGACAAGTTACATAACAGGTGTCAAGTGCTGTTAGGATGACGGTATGGATCGGACAGTTGCATCTGTTCCGGTAAATGGAGGACAGTGTGTCGTCCGCCACTCACCTCTGATCTCTCTTTTGAGATGACGATGAACCCGTTACTGTCCACGAGGAAACAGTTAACATCCTGGAAGAAATGTAGGCGGTAGACATTAGTAAGCTTTAGTGAAACATTACTGTGGATTATGTCTCTAATATTACTGAAATGTAGGCGGTAGACATTAGTAAGCTTTAGTGAAACATTACCGTGGATTATGTCTCTAATATTACTGAAATGTAGGCGGTAGACATTAGTAAGCTTTAGTGAAACATTACTGTGGATTATGTCTCTAATATTACTGAAATGTAGGCGGTAGACATTAGTAAGCTTTAGTGAAACGTTACCGTGGATTATGTCTCTAATATTACTGAAATATAGGCGGTGGACATTAGTAAGCTTTAGTGAAACATTACCGTGGATTATGTCTCTAATATTACTGAAATGTAGGCGGTAGACATTAGTAAGCTTTAGTGAAACATTACCGTGGATTATGTCTCTAATATTACTGTAAATCATGCCATAAATCATAAATGACTGTAACTCTACAGAAGAGATGTAGTACTCACAAGGCTCTGGCAGCTGAGAGGACAGACACCTTCTACATCAGTACACTAAAGGCAGACAGACAGAGAGAGAAGCAGAGACAGACCGGTGAAAGAAACGGAGACAGACAGGAAGAGAAAGAGACAGACAGACAGACAGACAGGGAGAGAAACAGAGACAGACAGGAAGATGGAGGCAGATAGACAGGAATATGGATACAGACAGTGAGAGAAACCGACAGACAACGAGATAGAGACAGATAGACAGGGTGATGGAGACAGATAGACAGGAATTTGGATACAGACAGGGAGACAGGGAGACAGAGGACGATTGACAGTTAAGCTCAAGGTCACAAGTTAGAAGGTTGACCACGACCAATTTGACTAATTGACAGCTGCAGGACATGTTTAGATTTAAAACACAACACCACACTGTAACGACAACACAGCCATCCCATATTGAGCGGTGACCTCTTTCTACTCACACAGAGCAGCTCATGTACTGTGTGAACTGGGATGTTCACTGTTTACTTACATCTGTGTCATCGGGCTGTGTGTGGAGGTGACAGGGAGGTGGAACAAAGGAAATATTAAAATGAGAACAAGAATGAGAATATTAATAATAAAATGTCATACTGATAATTATACTATTAGTATGAATACCGCCACTACCACTAATAATAACAATACTAATCATAATAATAACAATACTAAACATAAAGTTAACAATACTAATCATAATATTACAATACTTATCATAATCATAATAACAACAACACTAATCATAATAATAAATATAGTAACACTATAACACTACAACAATTATTATTGGTAATAAGAATGTTATTAATGATAATGTATTGAGTTACAAATACTACTGATAATACTAGTTTGTGACTTGATGCTTTTTGAAGAGCACATGCTTAATGCCAAAAATGAAATAAAAGAGATAATAAATCAGATTATAAAGCGGGATAGTACAGGATTTGCCCTCATCAAAAGAGGGACATTTGTGTGTGTGTGAACCCTGTAGACATTGACCTGTGACCTTGATGTTGTCAACTGTGAGATATCTTCTCAATCATCTGATTGAGTTTGTGTGTGTGTATGTGTGTGTGCCTACATTTGTGTGCGTGTATATGTGCGCACACGCCTCACCTGAAAGGTAATGGCCCACAGCCTCCTCTCCAGCATCTCCAAGGACATCTGCACCCCAATGGCTAAAAATAGAACAAACACACACAGGTCAAAAACATTGACTCTGCAAAATCCCTGAACCCTAACTTTACTGCCTTTGATAAGTGTGTGGAGGGGAGGGGGTTGGCTCTTACAGTCGGACAGGAAATCAATCAAGCCTGGTGTTCACCTTCATGCAGTTTGCTCTGTTAGCGCTGACTCTATCGTGACATGAGCCCAAAATGTACCTCATTTCTATACCCTAACCTCTGTCCCACTATCTATGTGAGGACATACATCAGGACCACAACCACACACGCGCACATGCACACACGCTTGCCCACATGCACACACGTAACTCAGTTATAAGTAATTGTCAAAATTATTGCAAACCCCTGAACTTGAACATTTTAACCCTAAGAAGCCCAGCATAACCAATGATATGGATGATAGCATGGTGACAAATCCATTTGTATCCCCCTTTTTCATTGATCCACTGTTAAAACATTAAAGGTTTACGTTGTTTTACTTATTTAACCCTGTTGTATACATGGACTTACTAGCTAACAGATCCAACTTTAAACCCTGTTGTATATGTGGACTAACTAGCTAACAGATCCACCTTTAAACTCTGTTGTATACATGGACTAACTAGCTAATAGATCCATCGCTAAACCCTGTTGTATATGTGGACCAACTAGCTAACAGATCCACCTTTAAACTCTGTTGTATACATGGACTAACTAGCTAATAGATCCATCGCTAAACCCTGTTGTATATGTGGACTAAGTAGCTAACAGATCCACATTTAAATCATGTTGTATATGTGGACTGATGTAACAGAATAGTGGAGCCAATCAGATGTGTAGATTCCTGTCAGATATTGTCTACTTTTTCACAGAGACCAGTGACACAGCAGAATGTGTCAAGGACAGATAGTGCCTTATCATAATGTCCAGATGGCTATCAGTTGCAGGCGGGTTCCCAGGCTGATTCTGTCTTATTATCATAATGACCAGATGGTTATCAGTGGCAGGCAGGTTACCAGGCTGATTCTGTCTTATTATTATAATGTCCAGATGGTTATCAGTGACAGACAGGTTCCCAGGCTGATTCTGTCTTATTATTATAATGTCCAGATGGTTATCAGCGGCAGGCGGGTTCCCAGGCTGATTCTGTCTTATTATTATAATGTCCAGATCTCCCTCCACCCCATATCTCTCTCCACCCCATATCTCCCTCCACCCCATATCTCCCTCCACCCCATATCTCCCTCCACCTCATATCTCCCTCCACCTCATATCTCCCTCCACCTCATATCTCTCTCCACCTCATATCTCTCTCCACCTCATATCTCCCTCCACCTCATATCTCTCTCCACCTCATATCTCCCTCCACCTCATATCTCTCCACCTCATATCTCCCTCCACCTCATATCTATCTCCACCTCATATCTCCCTCCACCTCATATCTCCCTCCACCTCATATCTCCCTCCACCTCATATCTCCCTCCACCTCATATCTCCCTCCACCTCATATCTCTCTCCACCTCATATCTCCCTCCACCTCATATCTCCCTCCACCTCATATCTCTCTCCACCTCATATCTCCCTCCACCTCATATCTCTCTCCACCTCATATCTCCCTCCACCTCATATCTCCCTCCACCTCATATCTCCCCCACCTCATATCTCCCTCCACCTCATATCTCCCTCCACCTCATATCTCTCTCCACCTCATGTCTTTTTCTCACCCTCCACAGTCTCATTTATTTCTCTCTTTCTCTCTCTGTTGCCACCCTCTCCATCCTTGTCTCTCTATCTCTCCCTCTCTTTCACTCCCTCGTTCTTTTTCATTCAGTTTGAGAGCTTACACAGCTGCGGCACACTCTGATGTTACTATTTCTGTCAAGCTTAATGTGCACACACGCACACACACACGCACACACACACACCACCAACAAACCAACAGATAACCACACAGACACACCCACGCAACACCCACAACCGTTTAATAAAATCACTGTCATAGTGGATCGTACAAAAACATGTGCTGTAGCACCCTGCAACAGCCACAATGTGCTAACTCTCTCCCACGCGCATGCACGCACGGACGGACACACACACACACACACACACGCACCACACAGAGAGACACACACAGCGCTAGACCCAACCTCTGGACAGTAGTGCACTCAGACAGAGCAGAGTCGGAAAGAAGACCCGAGAGAAGACAAGAGCGAGAGAAAGAAATATATATATATATAGAGAGAGAGAGACTGATTATAGAGATATAGAACCAGCAGAGGAGTAGATGTAAGATGTAGATCTCCACCAGGATTATATATCCCTTTGGGACCACAGCATCCAGGAGCAAACCAGGAGCATCTAAAAACATCAGGGCACATAGCTGAGCTGAAGCATATGCAGCTGGAGTCTGAATCAACACCTCAGTTAGCTGAAACATCAGATGTAGCTCTCTCCTTATCCCACGCAGGGAGGTGACAAAATACTACTGTAGCACCTTCTTGTGAAATTACTTTCAGACAGCACTTCGGAGGCTGAGACATCGTCAGATGGTGAGTACGGCACTGTGCCGCGTTTCAGTGTTTCTGAGAGAGTTACGCCGCTGTTTCGTGTAGAGGAATCTGTTGTTCGGTGGTTCAGAGAACATTCCCATAGCCAGGCTAACACAATGAGCTTTGTCTGCAGATAGGATATGTGTAACATCGTGACTATCATCCCCCCCGCCTCCTCCTCTTCCAGTATAATTATCAGAGTGAACTAATCCATAAGCTTGTGGGAGCACACCAGGGAAATTTACATTGACCAAGCAGCAGTAAGGAAGCAACACAACTGAGGTGGAGTGAACTGAGATCAGAGGAACAGCTTCAGGGCTTTATAAAAAGTGAAAAAAGACAAGAGATAAAACATAAGGTACTGAGCTAAATACACATAGTACTGAGCTAAATACATATAGTACTGAGCTAAATACATATAGTACTGAGCTAAATACACATAGTACTGAGCTAAATACATATAGTACTGAGCTAAATGCATAAAGTACTGAGCTAAATACACATAGTACTGAGCTAAATACACATAGTACTGAGCTAAATGCATATAGTACTGAGCTAAATACACATAGTACTGAGCTAAATACATATAGTACTGAGCTACATTCATATAATACTGAGCTAAATACATATAGTACAGAGCTAGATAAATATAGTACTGAGCTAAATACATATAATACTGAGCTAATACTATGAAGTACTAAGCTAAATACACTAAGTACTGAGGTAAATAAATATAGTACTGAGCTAAATACATATAGTACTGCGCTAAATACATATAGTACTAAGCTAAATAAACGTTCCTACACACTTCTACTGTCAGTTGAGTTGGATTTCTAAAAACAATACTGTTTCATATAAAGTTAGAAAGTCTGAAAGCTTCAGCAGACAAACCCCAAGTTATTAAGTTATAAACTCAACGACACAATGCAACTTCTGCCAACTACACACCACTGGAAAAAATTAATACTATTTTTATAATAGTCATTACTAAAACAGCCATAATGATTGTGTTGCATCTACTACCTAACATCTGGAATAATAACTAGCATCTGTCCTGCCATCTAAATCCTGCCGCAGTATCAGATTTTGTGTTAATCTGGGTCAGTGATAACCTTCCATCTATAGGCAACATTACATGTGTGGAGGCAGACGGAGGCCTAATCTATTGTGATCATGTGATTGTGCACTTGATGAGAACAGCTGTCAACAGAGATCCCCAAACCACTGTTGATAATCAGTCTGATACTGCAGGAACTTATACTGTGGTTCTAATACGTCTGATACTGTAGTAACTGATACTGTGGTTCTAATCAGACTGATAATGCTGTAACTGATACTGTGGTTTTAATCAGACTGATAATGCTGTAACTGATACTGTGGTTCTAATAAATCCGATACTGTAGTAACTGATACTGTGGTTCTAATCAGACTGATAATGCTGTAACTGATACTGTGGTTCTAATAAATCCGATACTGTAGTAACTGATACTGTGGTTCTAATCAGACTGATAATGCTGTAACTGATACTGTGGTTCTAATCAGACTGATAATGCTGTAACTGATACTGTGGTTCTAATAAATCCGATACTGTAGTAACTGATACTGTGGTTCTAATCACACTGATACTGTAGTAACTGATACTGTGGTTCTAATACGTCTGATACTGTAGTAACTGATACTGTGGTTCTAATCAGACTGATAATGCTGTAACTGATACTGTCGTTCTAATCAGACTGATACTGTAGTAACTGTTACAGTGGTTCTAATAAGTCTGATACTGTAGTAACAGATACTGTGGTTCTAAAAAGTCTGATACTGTGGTAACTGTTACTGTGGTTCTAATCAGACTGATACTGTAGTAACTGATACTGTGGTTCTAATCAGACTGATACTGTAGTAACTGATACTGTGGTTCTAATCAGACTGATACTGTAGTAACTGATACTGTGGTTCTAATCAGACTGATACTGTAGTAACTGATACTGTGGTTCTAATCAGACTGATACTGTAGTAACTGATACTGTGGTTCTAATCAGACTGATACTGCTGTAACTGATACTGTGGTTCTAATCAGACAGATACTGCTGTAACTGATACTGTGGTTTTAATCAGACTGATACTGCTGTAACTGATACTGTGGTTCTAATAAGTCTGATACTGTAGTAACAGATACTGTGGTTCTAATAAGTCTGATACTGTAGTAACTGTTACTGTGGTTCTAATCAGACTGATACTGTAGTAACTGATACTGTGGTTCTAATCAGACTGATACTGTAGTAACTGATACTGTGGTTCGAATCAGACTGATACTGTAGTAACTGATACTGTGGTTCTAATCAGACTTATACTGTAGTAACTGATACTGTGGTTCTAATCAGACTGATACTGTAGTAACTGATACTGTGGTTCTAATCAGACTGATACTGTAGTAACTGATACAGTGGTTCTAATCAGACTGATACTGCTGTAACTGATACTGTGGTTCTAATCAGACTGATACTGCTGTAACTGATACTGTGGTTTTAATCAGACTGATACTGCTGTAACTGATACTGTGGTTCTAATAAATCTGATACTGTAGTAACTGATACTGTGGTTCTAATCAGACTGATAATGCTGTAACTGATACTGTGGTTTTAATAAGTCTGATACTGTAGTAACTGTTACAGTGGTTCTAATAAGTCTGATACTGTAGTAACAGATACTGTGGTTCTAAAAAGTCTAAAACTGTGGTAACTGTTACTGTGGTTCTAATCAGACTGATACTGTAGTAACTGATACTGTGGTTCTAATCAGACTGATACTGTAGTAACTGATACTGTGGTTCTAATCAGACTGATACTGTAGTAACTGATACTGTGGTTCTAATCAGACTGATACTGTAGTAACTGATACTGTGGTTCTAATCAGACTGATACTGTAGTAACTGATACTGTGGTTCTAATCAGACTGATACTGCTGTAACTGATACTGTGGTTCTAATCAGACAGATACTGCTGTAACTGATACTGTGGTTTTAATCAGACTGATACTGCTGTAACTGATACTGTGGTTCTAATAAATCTGATACTGTAGTAACTGATACTGTGGTTCTAATCAGACTGATAATGCTGTAACTGATACTGTGGTTTTAATAAGTCTGATACTGTAGTAACAGATACTGTGGTTCTAATAAGTCTGATACTGTAGTAACTGTTACTGTGGTTCTAATCAGACTGATACTGTAGTAACTGATACTGTGGTTCTAATCAGACTGATACTGTAGTAACTGATACTGTGGTTCGAATCAGACTGATACTGTAGTAACTGATACTGTGGTTCTAATCAGACTTATACTGTAGTAACTGATACTGTGGTTCTAATCAGACTGATACTGTAGTAACTGATACTGTGGTTCTAATCAGACTGATACTGTAGTAACTGATACTGTGGTTCTAATCAGACTGATACTGTAGTAACTGATACTGTGGTTCTAATCAGACTGATACTGTAGTAACTGATACTGTGGTTCTAATCAGACTGATACTGTAGTAACTGATACTGTGGTTCTAATCAGACTGATACTGCTGTAACTGATACTGTGGTTCTAATCAGACAGATACTGCTGTAACTGATACTGTGGTTTTAATCAGACTGATACTGCTGTAACTGATACTGTGGTTCTAATAAGTCTGATACTGTAGTAACAGATACTGTGGTTCTAATAAGTCTGATACTGTAGTAACTGTTACTGTGGTTCTAATCAGACTGATACTGTAGTAACTGATACTGTGGTTCTAATCAGACTGATACTGTAGTAACTGATACTGTGGTTCGAATCAGACTGATACTGTAGTAACTGATACTGTGGTTCTAATCAGACTTATACTGTAGTAACTGATACTGTGGTTCTAATCAGACTGATACTGTAGTAACTGATACTGTGGTTCTAATCAGACTGATACTGTAGTAACTGATACAGTGGTTCTAATCAGACTGATACTGCTGTAACTGATACTGTGGTTCTAATCAGACAGATACTGCTGTAACTGATACTGTGGTTTTAATCAGACTGATACTGCTGTAACTGATACTGTGGTTCTAATAAATCTGATACTGTAGTAACTGATACTGTGGTTCTAATCAGACTGATAATGCTGTAACTGATACTGTGGTTTTAATAAGTCTGATACTGTAGTAACTGTTACAGTGGTTCTAATAAGTCTGATACTGTAGTAACAGATACTGTGGTTCTAAAAAGTCTAAAACTGTGGTAACTGTTACTGTGGTTCTAATCAGACTGATACTGTAGTAACTGATACTGTGGTTCTAATCAGACTGATACTGTAGTAACTGATACTGTGGTTCTAATCAGACTGATACTGTAGTAACTGATACTGTGGTTCTAATCAGACTGATACTGTAGTAACTGATACTGTGGTTCTAATCAGACTGATACTGTAGTAACTGATACTGTGGTTCTAATCAGACTGATACTGCTGTAACTGATACTGTGGTTCTAATCAGACAGATACTGCTGTAACTGATACTGTGGTTTTAATCAGACTGATACTGCTGTAACTGATACTGTGGTTCTAATAAATCTGATACTGTAGTAACTGATACTGTGGTTCTAATCAGACTGATAATGCTGTAACTGATACTGTGGTTTTAATAAGTCTGATACTGTAGTAACAGATACTGTGGTTCTAATAAGTCTGATACTGTAGTAACTGTTACTGTGGTTCTAATCAGACTGATACTGTAGTAACTGATACTGTGGTTCTAATCAGACTGATACTGTAGTAACTGATACTGTGGTTCGAATCAGACTGATACTGTAGTAACTGATACTGTGGTTCTAATCAGACTTATACTGTAGTAACTGATACTGTGGTTCTAATCAGACTGATACTGTAGTAACTGATACTGTGGTTCTAATCAGACTGATACTGTAGTAACTGATACTGTGGTTCTAATCAGACTGATACTGCTGTAACTGATACTGTGGTTCTAATCAGACAGATACTGCTGTAACTGATACTGTGGTTTTAATCAGACTGATACTGCTGTAACTGATACTGTGGTTCTAATAAATCTGATACTGTAGTAACTGATACTGTGGTTCTAATCAGACTGATAATGCTGTAACTGATACTGTGGTTTTAATAAGTCTGATACTGTAGTAACAGATACTGTGGTTCTAATAAGTCTGATACTGTAGTAACTGTTACTGTGGTTCTAATCAGACTGATACTGTAGTAACTGATACTGTGGTTCTAATCAGACTGATACTGTAGTAACTGATACTGTGGTTCTAATCAGACTTATACTGTAGTAACTGATACTGTGGTTCTAATCAGACTGATACTGTAGTAACTGATACTGTGGTTCTAATCAGACTGATACTGTAGTAACTGATACTGTGGTTCTAATCAAACTGATACTGCTGTAACTGATACTGTGGTTCTAATCAGACAGATACTGCTGTAACTGATACTGTGGTTTTAATCAGACTGATACTGCTGTAACTGATACTGTGGTTCTAATAAATCTGATACTGTAGTAACTGATACTGTGGTTCTAATCAGACTGATAATGCTGTAACTGATACTGTGGTTTTAATAAATCTGATACTGTAGTAACTGATACTGTGGTTTGAATCAGACTGATAATGCTGTAACTGATACTGTGGTTCTAATAAATCTGATACTGTAGTAACTGATACTGTGGTTCTAATAAGTCTGATAATGCTGTAACTGATACTGTGGTTCTAATCAGACTGATAATGCTGTAACTGATACTGTGGTTCTAATAAATCTGATACTGTAGTAACTGATACTGTGGTTCTAATCAGACTGATAATGCTGTAACTGATACTGTGGTTCTAATCAGACTGATAATGCTGTAACTGATACTGTGATTCTAATAAGTCTGATACTGTAGTAACTGATACTGTGGTTCTAATCACACTGATACTGTAGTAACTGATACTGTGGTTCAAATCAGACTGATACTGTAGTAACTGATACTGTGGTTCTAATAAATCTGATACTGTAGTAACTAATACTGTGGTTCTAATAAGTCTGATAATGCTGTAACTGATACTGTGGTTCTAATCAGACTGATGATGCTGTAACTGATACTGTGGTTCTAATAAATCTGATACTGTAGTAACTGATACTGTGGTTCTAATAAATCTGATACTGTATTAACTGATACTGTGGTTCTAATCACACTGATACTGTAGTAACTGATACTGTGGTTCTAATAAATCTGATACTGTAGTAACTGATACTGTGGTTCTAATAAGTCTGATAATGCTGTAACTGATACTGTGGTTCTAATAAATCTGATACTGTAGTAACTGATACTGTGGTTCTAATCAGACTGATAATGCTGTAACTGATACTGTGGTTCTAATAAATCTGATACTGTAGTAACTGATACTGTGGTTCTAATCAGACTGATACTGCTGTAACTGATACTGTGGTTCTAATCAGACTGATAATGCTGTATCTGATACTGTGGTTCTAATCACACTGATACTGTAGTAACTGATACTGTGGTTCTAATAAATCTGATACTGTAGTAACTGATACTGTGGTTCTAATAAGTCTGATAATGCTGTAACTGATACTGTGGTTCTAATCAGACTGATAATGCTGTAACTGATACTGTGGTTCTAATAAATCTGATACTGTAGTAACTGATACTGTGGTTCTAATCAGACTGATAATGCTGTAACTGATACTGTGGTTCTAATCAGACTGATAATGCTGTAACTGATACTGTGATTCTAATAAGTCTGATACTGTAGTAACTGATACTGTGGTTCTAATCACACTGATACTGTAGTAACTGATACTGTGGTTCAAATCAGACTGATACTGTAGTAACTGATACTGTGGTTCTAATAAATCTGATACTGTAGTAACTAATACTGTGGTTCTAATAAGTCTGATAATGCTGTAACTGATACTGTGGTTCTAATCAGACTGATGATGCTGTAACTGATACTGTGGTTCTAATAAATCTGATACTGTAGTAACTGATACTGTGGTTCTAATAAATCTGATACTGTATTAACTGATACTGTGGTTCTAATCACACTGATACTGTAGTAACTGATACTGTGGTTCTAATAAATCTGATACTGTAGTAACTGATACTGTGGTTCTAATAAGTCTGATAATGCTGTAACTGATACTGTGGTTCTAATAAATCTGATACTGTAGTAACTGATACTGTGGTTCTAATCAGACTGATAATGCTGTAACTGATACTGTGGTTCTAATAAATCTGATACTGTAGTAACTGATACTGTGGTTCTAATCAGACTGATACTGCTGTAACTGATACTGTGGTTCTAATCAGACTGATAATGCTGTATCTGATACTGTGGTTCTAATCACACTGATACTGTAGTAACTGATACTGTGGTTCTAATAAATCTGATACTGTAGTAACTGATACTGTGGTTCTAATAAGTCTGATAATGCTGTAACTGATACTGTGGTTCTAATCAGACTGATAATGCTGTAACTGATACTGTGGTTCTAATAAATCTGATACTGTAGTAACTGATACTGTGGTTCTAATCACACTGATACTGTAGTAACTGATACTGTGGTTCTAATAAATCTGATAATGTAGTAACTGATACTGTGGTTTGAATAAGACTGATAATGCTGTAACTGATACTGTGGTTCTAAT
The DNA here is from genome assembly GCA_029465975.1 of Dallia pectoralis. Lineage (NCBI taxonomy): Eukaryota > Metazoa > Chordata > Actinopteri > Esociformes > Umbridae > Dallia > Dallia pectoralis. The sequence continues at coordinate 9,841,270 of CM055745.1, read as the reverse complement.
AAATCTGATACTGTAGTAACTGATACTGTGGTTCTAATAAGTCTGATACTGTAGTAACTGATACTGTGGTTCTAATAAGTCTGATAATGCTGTAACTGATACTGTGGTTCTAATCAGACTGATAATGCTGTAACTGATACTGTGGTTCTAATAAATCTGATACTGTAGTAACTGATACTGTGGTTCTAATCAGACTGATAATGCTGTAACTGATACTGTGGTTCTAATAAATCTGATACTGTAGTAACTGATACTGTGGTTCTAATCAGACTGATACTGCTGTAACTGATACTGTGGTTCTAATCAGACTGATAATGCTGTATCTGATACTGTGGTTCTAATCACACTGATACTGTAGTAACTGATACTGTGGTTCTAATAAATCTGATACTGTAGTAACTGATACTGTGGTTCTAATAAGTCTGATAATGCTGTAACTGATACTGTGGTTCTAATCAGACTGATAATGCTGTAACTGATACTGTGGTTCTAATAAATCTGATACTGTAGTAACTGATACTGTGGTTCTAATCACACTGATACTGTAGTAACTGATACTGTGGTTCTAATAAATCTGATAATGTAGTAACTGATACTGTGGTTTGAATAAGACTGATAATGCTGTAACTGATACTGTGGTTCTAATAAATCTGATACTGTAGTAACTGATACTGTGGTTCTAATAAGTCTGATACTGTAGTAACTGATACTGTGGTTCTAATAAGTCTGATAATGCTGTAACTGATACTGTGGTTCTAATCAGACTGATAATGCTGTAACTGATACTGTGGTTCTAATAAATCTGATACTGTAGTAACTGATACTGTGGTTCTAATCAGACTGATAATGCTGTAACTGATACTGTGGTTCTAATCAGACTGATAATGCTGTAACTGATACTGTGATTCTAATAAGTCTGATACTGTAGTAACTGATACTGTGGTTCTAATCACACTGATACTGTAGTAACTGATACTGTGGTTCAAATCAGACTGATACTGTAGTAACTGATACTGTGGTTCTAATAAATCTGATACTGTAGTAACTAATACTGTGGTTCTAATAAGTCTGATAATGCTGTAACTGATACTGTGGTTCTAATCAGACTGATGATGCTGTAACTGATACTGTGGTTCTAATAAATCTGATACTGTAGTAACTGATACTGTGGTTCTAATAAATCTGATACTGTATTAACTGATACTGTGGTTCTAATCACACTGATACTGTAGTAACTGATACTGTGGTTCTAATAAATCTGATACTGTAGTAACTGATACTGTGGTTCTAATAAGTCTGATAATGCTGTAACTGATACTGTGGTTCTAATCAGACTGATAATGCTGTAACTGATACTGTGGTTCTAATATATCTGATACTGTAGTAACTGATACTGTGGTTCTAATCAGACTGATAATGCTGTAACTGATACTGTGGTTCTAATCAGACTGATAATGCTGTAACTGATACTGTCGTTCTATTCAGACTGATACTGTAGTAACTGTTACAGTGGTTCTAATAAGTCTGATACTGTAGTAACAGATACTGTGGTTCTAATAAGTCTGATACTGTAGTAACTGTTACTGTGGTTTTAATAAGTCTGATACTGTAGTAACAGATACTGTGGTTCTAATCAGACTGATACTGTAGTAACTGTTACTGTGCTTCTAATCAGACAGATACTGTAGTAACTGATACTGTGGTTCTAATCAGACTGATACTGTAGTAACTGATACTGTGGTTCAAATCAGACTGATACTGTAATAACTGATACTGTGGTTCTAATCTGACTGATACTGCTGTAACTGATACTGTGGTTCTAATCAGACTGATACTGTAGTAACTGATACTGTGGGTCTAATCAGACTGATACTGTAGTAACTGATACTGTGGTTCTAATCAGACTGATACTGTAGTAACTGATACTGTGGTTCTAATCAGACTGATACTGTAGTGACTGATACTGTGCTTCAAATCAGACTGATACTGTAGTAACTGATACTGTGGTTCTAATCTGACTGATACTGCTGTAACTGATACTGTGGTTCTAATAAATCTGATACTGTAGTAACTGATACTGTGGTTCTAATAAGTCTGATACTGTAGTAACTGATACTGTGGTTCTAATCAGACTGATAATGCTGTAACTGATACTGTGGTTCTAATCAGACTGATAATGCTGAAACTGATACTGTGGTTCTAATAAATCCGATACTGTAGTAACTGATACTGTGGTTCTAATCACACTGATACTGTAGTAACTGATACTGTGGTTCTAATACGTCTGATACTGTAGTAACTGATACTGTGGTTCTAATCAGACTGATAATGCTGTAACTGATACTGTCGTTCTAATCAGACTGATATTGTAGTAACTGTTACTGTGGTTCTAATAAATCCGATACTGTAGTAACTGATACTGTGGTTCTAATCACACTGATACTGTAGTAACTGATACTGTGGTTCTAATCAGACTGATACTGCTGTAACTGATACTGTGGTTCTAATCAGACAGATACTGCTGTAACTGATACTGTGGTTTTAATCAGACTGATACTGCTGTAACTGATACTGTGGTTCTAATATATCTGATACTGTAGTAACTGATACTGTGGTTCTAATCAGACTGATAATGCTGTAACTGATACTGTGGTTCTAATCAGACTGATAATGCTGTAACTGATACTGTGATTCTAATAAGTCTGATACTGTAGTAACAGATAATGTGGTTATAATAAGTCTGATACTGTAGTAACAGATACTGTGGTTCTAATACGTCTGATACTGTAGTAACAGATAATGTGGTTTTAATAAGTCTGATACTGTAGTAACAGATACTGTGGTTCTAATCAGACTGATACTGTAGTAACTGTTACTGTGCTTCTAATCAGACAGATACTGTAGTAACTGATACTGTGGTTCTAATCAGACTGATACTGTAGTAGCTGATACTGTGGTTCTAATAAATCTGATACTGTAGTAACTGATACTGTGGTTCTAATAAGTCTGATAATGCTGTAACTGATACTGTGGTTCTAATCAGACTGATAATGCTGTAACTGATACTGTGGTTCTAATCACACTGATACTGTATTAACTGATACTGTGGTTCTAATAAATCTGATACTGTAGTAACTGATACTGTGGTTCTAATAAGTCTGATAATGCTGTAACTGATACTGTGGTTCTAATCAGACTGATAATGCTGTAACTGATACTGTGGTTCTAATAAATCTGATACTGTAGTAACTGATACTGTGGTTCTGATAAATCTGATACTGTAGTAACTGATACTGTGGTTCTATTCACACTGATACTGTAGTAACTGATACTGTGGTTCTAATAAATCTGATACTGTAGTAACTGATACTGTGGTTTGAATCAGACTGATAATGCTGTAACTGATACTGTGGTTCTAATAAATCTGATACTGTAGTAACTGATACTGTGGTTCTAATAAGTCTGATAATGCTGTAACTGATACTGTGGCTCTAATCAGACTGATAATGCTGTAACTGATACTGTGGTTCTAATACATCAGATACTATAGTAACTGATACTGTGGTTCTAATCAGACTGATACTGTAGTAACTGATACTGTGGTTCTAATAAATCTGATACTGTAGTAACTGATACTGTGGTTCTAATAAGTCTGATAATGCTGTAACTGATACTGTGGTTCTAATCAGACTGATAATGCTGTAACTGATACTGTGGTTCTAATAAATCTGATACTGTAGTAACTGATACTGTGGTTCTAATAAATCTGATACTGTAGTAACTGATACTGTGGTTCTAATCACACTGATACTGTAGTAACTGATACTGTGGTTCTAATAAATCTGATACTGCAGTAACTGATACTGTGGTTCTAATAAGTCTGATAATGCTGTAACTGATACTGTTGTTCTAATCAGACTGATAATGCTGTAACTGATACTGTGGTTCTAATAAATCTGATACTGTAGTAACTGATACTGTGGTTCTAATCAGACTGATAATGCTGTAACTGATACTGTGGTTCTAATCAGACTGATAATGCTGTAACTGATACTGTGATTCTAATAAGTCTGATACTGTAGTAACAGATAATGTGGTTATAATAAGTCTGATACTGTAGTAACAGATACTGTGGTTCTAATACGTCTGATACTGTAGTAACAGATAATGTGGTTTTAATAAGTCTGATCTTGTAGTAACAGATACTGTGGTTATAATAAGTCTGATACTGTAGTAACAGATACTGTGGTTCTAATACGTCTGATACTGTAGTAACAGATAATGTGGTTTTAATAAGTCTGATACTGTAGTAACAGATACTGTGGTTCTAATCAGACTGATACTGTAGTAACTGTTACTGTGCTTCTAATCAGACAGATACTGTAGTAACTGATACTGTGGTTCTAATCAGACTGATACTGTAGTAACTGATACTGTGGTTCTAATCAGACTGATACTGTAATAACTGATACTGTGGTTCTAATCTGACTGATACTTCTGTAACTGATACTGTGGTTCTAATCAGACTGATACTGTAGTAACTGATACTGTGGGTCTAATCAGACTGATACTGTTGTAACTGATACTGTGGTTCTAATCAGACTGATACTGTAGTAACTGATACTGTGGTTCTAATCAGACTGATACTGTAGTAACTGATACTGTGGTTCTAATAAATCTGATACTGTAGTAACTGATACTGTGGTTCTAATAAGTCTGATAATGCTGTAACTGATACTGTTGTTCTAATCAGACTGATAATGCTGTAACTGATACTGTGGTTCTAATAAATCTGATACTGTAGTAACTGATACTGTTGTTCTAATCAGACTGATAATGCTGTAACTGATACTGTGGTTCTAATCTGACTGATACTGCTGTAACTGATACTGTGGTTCTAATCAGACTGATACTGTAGTAACTGATACTGTGGGTCTAATCAGACTGATACTGTAGTAACTGATACTGTGGTTCTAATCAGACTGATACTGTAGTAACTGATACTGTGGTTCTAATCAGACTGATACTGTAGTGACTGATACTGTGGTTCTAATCAGACTGATACTGTAGTAACTGATACTGTGGTTCTAATCAGACTGATACTGTAGTAACTGATACTGTGGTTCTAATCAGACTGATACTGTAGTAACTGATACTGTGGTTCTAATCAGACTGATACTGTAGTAACTGATACTGTGGTTCTAATCAGACTGATACTGTAGTAACTGATACTGTGGTTCACCAAAACACAGATACTGATCAGTCTGACTGTGGTTCACCAAAAACATTCCGTGTGATTAACCAAATCATGCTGGTTGAGAGAATGCTAAGAGTGTGCAAAGCTGTCATAATCTACAATATGAAATGTTATACTCTTGAATGAGTAGGTGTCTCCAAACTATTGACTGGTACTGTAAATGTACAGAAAACCAACCATCACACTACCAACATGGTTATCTGGCCTCCATATGTGACCCAGGTTCTGGTACTGGTACTGTATACAGTATGTACAGAAAACCAACCGTGTGAAAAAGAAGTAGTCCGGTGTGAAAAGTGACAGTCTGTGTTGTGTGTGTGTGTATGTGTGTTGTGTGTGTGTGTGTGTGTTGTGTGTGTTTGTGTTGTGTGTGTTTGTGTTGTGTGTGTTGTGTGTGTGCTGTGTGTGTGTTGTTTTTTGTGTGTGTGTTGTGTTGTGTGTGTGTGTTGTGTGTGTGTGTGTGTGTGTGTTGTGTGTGTGTGTAATGAGTGTGTCTGTGTTGTGTGTGTTTGTGTTGTGTGTGCTGTATAAATGATCAGACTGTTTAATCTCATCAGGGACCCCATTAATACTGTCAGAACACTGATTTCATCATTCTCTTAAAGCTTAAGCTCCTGCTGTTGCTCTCGAAAGTGCTTTCAACACCGTGACACCATACGGCCACTGACAGTAGATCAGGTGGACCTAACGTGCTTTCAACACCGTGACACCATGCCGTGGGTTAACTGACAGCAGATCAGGTGGACCTAAAGTGCTTTCAACACCGTGACACCATGCCGTGAGTTAACTGACAGCAGATCAGGTGGACCTAACGTGCTTTCAACACCGTGACACCATGCCGTGGGCTAACTGACAGCAGATCAGGTGGACCTAAAGTGCTTTCAACACTGTGACACCATGCCGTGGGTTAACTGACAGCAGATCAGGTGGACCTAAAGTGCTTTCAACACCGTGACACCGTGCCGTGGGTTAACTGACAGCAGATCAGGTGGACCTAAAGTGCTTTCAACACTGTGACACCATGCCGTGGGTTAACTGACAGCAGATCAGGTGGACCTAAAGTGCTTTCAACACTGTGACACCATGCCGTGGGTAAACTGACAGCAGATCAGGTGGACCTAAAGTGCTTTCAACACCGTGACACCATGCCGTGGGTTAACTGACAGCAGATCAGGTGGACCTAAAGTGCTTTCAACACTGTGACACCATGCCGTGGGTTAACTGACAGCAGATCAGGTGGACCTAAAGTGCTTTCAACACTGTGACACCATGCCGTGGGTTAACTGACAGCAGATCAGGTGGACCTAAAGTGCTTTTAACACCGTGACACCATGCCGTGGGTTAACTGACAGCAGATCAGGTGGACCTAAAGTGCTTTCAACACTGTGACACCATGCCGTGGGTTAACTGACAGCAGATCAGGTGGACCTAAAGTGCTTTTAACACCGTGACACCATGCCGTGGGTTAACTGACAGCAGATCAGGTGGACCTAAAGTGCTTTCAACACTGTGACACCATGCCGTGGGTTAACTGACAGCAGATCAGGTGGACCTAACGTGCTCTGATTGCTCAGCACCGACACCTGATGCTTCACACGATGGTTCAGAAGACCACCCCATGAAGATACCCACATGAACAAGCCCACAGAGATAAAGAGACATACACTAGTCATTAAGCTGTGGGAGGAGCCATGAGGTAACTAAAGAGACATACACCAGTCATTAAGCTGTGGGAGGAGCCATGAGGTAACTGAAGAGACATACCCAGTCATTAAGCTGTGGGAGGAGCCATGAGGTAACTGAAGAGACATACACAGTCATTAAGCTGTGGGAGAAGCCATGAGGTAACTGAAGAGACATACACAGTCATTAAGCTGTGGGAGGAGCCATGAGGTAACTGAAGAGACATACACCAGTCATTAAGCTGTGGGAGGAGCCATGAGGTAACTGAAGAGACATACCCAGTCATTAAGCTGTGGGAGGAGCCATGAGGTAACTGAAGAGACATACCCCAGTCATTAAGCTGTTGGAGGAGCCATGAGGTAACTGAAGAGACATACACCAGTCATTAAGCTGTGGGAGGAGCCATGAGGTAACTGAAGAGACATACCCAGTCATTAAGCTGTGGGAGGAGCCATGAGGTAACTGAAGAGACATAACACAATCATTAAGCTGTGGGAGGAGCCATGAGGTAACTGAAGGCACTATTGTTTGGTTGGGTGAAGCGTGACATGTAAGGTATTAACACGCGATAGCATGTAGCATCCCGGAGTGTCAGTCGATACATGTGGGTACTCTGAGGAGGTATATGTGAGCGCAGACTGTGAGAACGGGAGAGGATCCTGTGTGGAGGAATGACCAAGACCTGGAGGCATAAGCTCAGTTGAGGCACTTAAATTCTGCCTAAACAGGAAATAAAGAACACATCTTCCAAACTCTTTCCCTCTCGGTTTCTCTCCTTTTCTTCTCTGCCCCAAATCAACAGTGTGCTAAAAACACATTAACAGAATATTTACAATTAGAAATCCCTTTGATCGTCTGTGATTGATAAGTCTTGTCTGTCAGATGTCTACGTCTTAGTGGGCATTCTGTCGAACCGTGTCTTTGACTTTATCTATTCGTGATATTTGCATTTACTATTGAATAATTACTGTAGACACATCCGAGCATAAGAGGGAGAAATGGCACTAGATGAAACGTTACGACACGAGAGGGGAAACAAGGGGAATATAAGGGTGGTGTGTAGTAGGATATAAGGGTGGTGTGAAGTAGGATATAAGGGTGGTGTGTAGTAGGATATAAGGGTGGTGTGAAGTAGGATATAAGGGTGGTGTAGTATGATATAAGGGTGGTGTGAAGTAGGATATAAGGGTGGTGTGTAGTAGGATATAAGGGTGGTGTGAAGTAGGATATAAGGGTGGTGTGTAGTAGGATATAAGGGTGGTGTGTAGTAGGATATAAGGGTGGTGTGTAGTAGGATATAAGGGTGGTGTGAAGTAGGATATAAGGGTGGTGTGTAGTAGGATATAAGGGTGGTGTGTAGTAGGATATAAGGGTGGTGTGAAGTAGGATATAAGGGTGGTGTAGTATGATATAAGGGTGGTGTAGTATGATATAAGGGTGGTGTGTAGTAGGATATAAGGGTGGTGTGTAGTAGGATATAAGGGTGGTGTGAAGTAGGATATAAGGGTGGTGTGTAGTAGGATATAAGGGTGGTGTGTAGTAGGATATAAGGGTGGTGTGAAGTAGGATATAAGGGTGGTGTAGTATGATATAAGGGTGGTGTGAAGTAGGATATAAGGGTGGTGTGTAGTAGGATATAAGGGTGGTGTGAAGTAGGATATAAGGGTGGTGTGTAGTAGGATATAAGGGTGGTGTGTAGTAGGATATAAGGGTGGTGTGTAGTAGGATATAAGGGTGGTGTGAAGTAGGATATAAGGGTGGTGTGTAGTAGGATATAAGGGTGGTGTGTAGTAGGATATAAGGGTGGTGTGAAGTAGGATATAAGGGTGGTGTAGTATGATATAAGGGTGGTGTAGTATGATATAAGGGTGGTGTGTAGTAGGATATAAGGGTGGTGTGTAGTAGGATATAAGGGTGGTGTGAAGTAGGATATAAGGGTGGTGTGTAGTAGGATATAAGGGTGGTGTGTAGTAGGATATAAGGGTGGTGTGTAGTAGGATATAAGGGTGGTGTGTAGTAGGATATAAGGGTGGTGTGTAGTAGGATATAAGGGTGGTGTGTAGTAGGATATAAGGGTGGTGTGAAGTAGGATATAAGGGTGGTGTGTAGTAGGATATAAGGGTGGTGTGTAGTAGGATATAAGGGTGGTGTGTAGTAGGATATAAGGGTGGTGTGTAGTAGGATATAAGGGTGGTGTGTAGTAGGATATAAGGGTGGTGTGTAGTATGATATAAGGGTGGTGTAGTATGATATAAGGGTGGTGTGAAGTAGGATATAAGGGTGGTGTGTAGTAGGATATAAGGGTGGTGTAGTAGGATTTAAGGGTGGTGTAGTAGGATTTAAGGGTGGTGTGTAGTAGGATATAAGGGTGGTGTGTAGTAGGATATAAGGGTGGTGTGTAGTAGGATATAAGGGTGGTGTGTAGTAGGATATAAGGGTGGTGTAGTAGGATTTAAGGGTGGTGTAGTAGGATTTAAGGGTGGTGTGTAGTAGGATATAAGGGTGGTGTGTAGTAGGATATAAGGGTGGTGTGTAGTAGGATATAAGGGTGGTGTGTAGTATGATATAAGGGTGGTGTGTAGTATGATATAAGGGTGGTGTAGTATGATATAAGGGTGGTGTGAAGTAGGATATAAGGGTGGTGTGTAGTAGGATATAAGGGTGGTGTGTAGTAGGATATAAGGGTGGTGTGTAGTAGGATATAAGGGTGGTGTGTAGTAGGATATAAGGGTGGTGTGTAGTAGGATATAAGGGTGGTGTGTAGTAGGATATAAGGGTGGTGTAGTAGGATATAGGGGGGGGTGTGTAGTAGGATATAAGGGTGGTGTGTAGTAGGATATAAGGGTGGTGTGTAGTAGGATATAAGGGTGGTGTGTAGTAGGATATAAGGGTGGTGTGTAGTAGGATATAAGGGTGGTGTGTAGTAGGATATAAGGATGGTGTGTAGTTGGATATAAGGGTGGTGTAGTAGGATATAAGGGTGGTGTGTAGTAGGATATAACATAAGAAGAGCGTACGTTATCTTTACAAAACTCTATGAATGGCATCCTGCCACAATCGGTATTATATAAGATGAGATGAGTCAAAACAGCCACCTCTATCTCCTACACACTGACACCATCGCAGAGAACGGCTCATCTGATCCGTTGATTTCTTCTCTCCCTCTCTGCCAGGGCTCGTCTAGCTGGTGGGTGGCACAACCAGGGCACCTGCCAATGCCAGTGCCAGTCTAGGGTTGGCACCAGAGTGGGCAGAGCAGCCATGCAGCCCCTCGACAGGCCCAGGAGGATCTGCCCGAACAGCCTGGGTGAGTGACACGGCAACGTTATCGTAACGCTCAAATCCAAGAATCCAGAATTGTCTTGTAAAGTGCATGACCCAAGTCCTTGTCTGTCTCCCCAGTCTTCACAGGCTTGGTCGGTCCACTGCTGGTACTGCTGGTACTGCTGGAGGTGGCAGGTGGCTGTCCCACCATGTGTGTCTGTAACAGCAACGGCACTGACTGTACCGGCCTGACCCTGCTGTCTCTAGCCACCGTCCTGCCTCTACTGCCCCAGGACACGCGTTCCCTCCGACTGCCCCAGAACAACCTCTCCTCCCTGGGCAACATCGACCTGTCCAACTTCAGTGCTCTGGAGATCCTGGACCTCTCTGACAACCACCTCTCTGGCCTGCAGCCGGGGGCGTTCCTCGGCCTCAGTAGCCTCCAGTGGCTAAACCTTTCTGGGAACTACCTGGGAGAACGCCCCCTACCTACCTCAACGGACCCGGTGAACAGGACAGAGGTGGTCCAGAGTAACGTGAGCCGCCAAGGGTTGAACCATGAACTGTTCCACGGTCTGTGGATGCTGAAAGGACTGGACATGTCCCTGAATGGCCTGCTGGTTCTACCCAAGGGCCTGCTGGATGGCCTACATAGCCTCGTCTGGCTGTCTCTGGCCGGGAACAAGCTGCGGAGCCTGGACAGAGCCACCTTCCAGCCCCTGGCCAGCTTACTGAGTCTCCAACTGGCCGGAAACCCCTGGGAGTGTGACTGCAACCTGAGGGACTTTAAGCACTGGATGGAATGGATGATGTTCAGACGTGAGTGTTAGACTGGGTATTATAGATGTTCAGGTGTGCTAGACATAGATGTTCAGATGTGTTAGACTGGGTATTATAGATGTTCAGGTGTGCTAGACATAGATGTTCAGATGTGTTAGACTGGGTATTATAGATGT
>CM055745.1:9661027-9829610 GCA_029465975.1 Dallia pectoralis | reverse complement strand
TATAGATGTTCAGGTGTGTTAGACTGGGTATTATAGATGTTCAGATGTGTTAGACTGGGTATTATAGAGGTTCAGGTGTGTTAGACTGGGTATTATAGATGTTCAGGTGTGTTAGACTGGGTATTATAGATGTTCAGGTGTGTTAGACTGGGTATTATAGATGTTCAGGTGTGTTAGACTGGGTATTATAGATGTTCAGGTGTGTTAGACTGGGTATTATAGATGTTCAGATGTGTTAGACTGGGTATTATAGATGTTCAGGTGTGTTAGACTGGGTATTATAGATGTTCAGGTGTGTTAGACTGGGTATTATAGATGTTCAGGTGTGTTAGACTGGGTATTATAGATGTTCAGGTGTGTTAGACTGGGTATTATAGATGTTCAGGTGTGTTAGACTGGGTATTATAGATGTTCAGGTGTGTTAGACTGGGTATTATAGATGTTCAGGTGTGAGTGTTAAGACTGGGTATTATAGATACATTACAGGATTTATTTTATAACACAAGACAACTATTTCACCTCACATTTTAGTCTGCACTCTGTGAGTATGTTAATAATCTATGAGTAGATCACTACATACATAAGCCACATCATTCATCTTTAGGATGTCACAAACCCCTCTATAACAGTCTCTGTTCTGCTACTGATCTGAACATTAGACTGGTCCAGCAGCTGATTAAATATCCCCGGGCGTCTCTCTGTTTCAGACGGCCAAGTGGACGCTATGAAATGCCACCTCCCCAACGACCTGAGGGGGCGGGAGATCCGCAGTGTACCCATGGAGATGTTTAACTACTGCACGCCGCAGGACAACCAGGCCAGGGTCCATGGCTACGACGGCCCCCGGGAAGGACGCCACCCGTGCGTCGGTAGGGTCAACAACGGGCCCCAGGGCAACCAGGACGACTGCACGCGCCAGCGCTACCGGCCGATCAGCGTGCGCCGGGCCTGGGTCACTCAGATCGTGGCGGCGTGCGTCTGCGGCGTGGTTTGTGTGATGATGGTGGTGGCGGCTACGTACGGCTGTATTTACGCCTCCCTCATGGCCAAGTACCAGAAGGAGATGAAGAAGAGGGGGCAGCCGCCTATGGCGTGCGAGGGAGGGGGGGAGACGGACGCCGAAGACGGGCCCTGTATCTTATCCCCGATGTCAGGGGATATCCGGCCTGAACAGTCCAGCCCCATAGTCCACGGATACAGAATTACAGGCTTGTGACCATTACTTCTTGTTCTGTTGGACTGATTCAGGGGGGACTCCATCCCATAATGCATTTCTCTCACTCCGCGCTTTAGGGCATTCCAGGTGAGGGAATGTTTAGAGCTGAGCATGCATTCCCCGCAGCACTCGTTGCAGGTGTGGATTCGTACGGTCACGATCGCACCGAGGGAACGGGAAAACTGGACGGACTAGAATCAGCAATTGCTTCCAAGACCCGTGTGAATGAGCTGTGATTGGTTCCTCCCTTTGTGACTGTTTAGCGCTCCAATGATGTCGCGACCTCTCTAGCACCTCTGCACTTTGGTTTGAAATACTTTCCTAGATATTTTTGATATATGAATGTTATTTATGTTTGCCTTTCTTTAACCACACCTTGTTCCATTGTAAAGTTTGTTACATTGTAAAATATTCATCAGACAGATATATCTCAATCCATTCTCTACTAAAATAATATTCCAGCCCATGTATTCAACATAGTAAACTAGCACAGTAAGCCTGCTTTCAGTGTTCCCAAGCCTTAGAGTGCACAAAAGAACACTACTGACCTCTAGTGGTGAGTAAGAGAACAACAACTGAACAGCATCAGCACCAAGGTAACAGCCATTAAATCACAAACTGAATCAAGTTGTCAGCTGTCTCTATTTGAGCATTTTAAACTGTGGAAAAGACCAATGTGTACCTAAAACAGGTCTAAATACTTTTATTAGCAGTATCTACCCATTTATTTTATCCTTATATTTGTCCCTTTGTTCATTGCATACTTCCTCTTATGTTTTGCTAGAGGACCAGTTGAGAAATGAGTTATGCTGTTATTCATGTGGACAAAAATAAAGTATTTATTTATCTATTCCGCTCAACACAGTTGTCCTTTCAGTAAAGTTTGTCAAGAGAGACAAGAATGTGTCAAAACATTTAGCCGTAGCAGTATAGAGAACTGTTTTATCAAAATGGACGCTGCATTACACAGAAACAAGAAGCCGGACGATCCATAAAGGCTTCCAGAAATGATGTGAAGCAGCCAGGCAGTTTGGAGAAAGTAAAAGCAACTGACACTTACCTCCAGCCATGGCCGTCTTGCCTCCCGATGATACGGTTACAGCTGTAGAGGCTATGACGTACTTTGGCGACGCTGTCACGAAAGAATCAGCCAATCAGCAATCAGTCTCAATCAAGCATTGACCTTCTGTTGGTCTGTGCTCTCATTTTGTTTCGTATCTTTTTCAGATTTGACCCGCGTTATCACATTGACTTGTTGAACACATTCAGATAGGCGGTGGTGCTTTACTGTGCCGCGCTGACGTAGATAGATATTCATAGATAATATGTACGGTACCTGTCTTGTCTTTGATACCTTGGTCCTCCACTGGTATGTAGTAAACGAAACGTCCGGGGGGGTTCTCCACGGCCATGCGGTACCACAGGGGGAAGTGGTCCACAGTGAACCGGTTGCCCTTATCCGCAAGTGTCAGGAAGTTCCTGTAGAAGCCGGAAGATACGACTTCAAATTAGGTTCCTGATCTGTTTTGTGTCCAATAGTGCACACTGTAAAGTGCACTCTGTAGATTGTACACTGTAAAGTGCACTCTGTAAAGTGTACACTGTAAAGTGCACTCTGTAAAGTGTACACTGTAAAGTGCACACTGTAAAGTGCACACTGTAAAGTGCACACTGTAAGAAACAACATCACAATGACGAATTGTTATTAGCCAAGTGCAAGTAAGACTAGGTACGTATGGTTGTGTAACTCTGGGTATGTGTGGTTGTGTAACTCTGGGTATGTGTGGTTGTGTAACTCTGGGGATGTGTGGTTATTTCACTCTGGGGATGTGTGGTTGTGTAACTCTGGGGATGTGTGGTTGTTTAACTCTGGGGATGTGTGGTTGTTTAACTCACCTTGCGATTCTGGTCTCAATGCCGGTGTATCTGGTGAGCCGGAGGATGCCAGAACGAGTACCCAGGAAGGCAGTCTCCACCCCTTCCTCCACCCTGAACAAACACACAGGTTAATTACCCAAACAGTCTCCACCCCTTCCTCCACCCTGAACAAACACACAGGTTAATAACCCAAACAGTCTCCACCCCTTCCTCCATCCTGAACAAACACACAGGTTAACAACCCAAACAGTCTCCACCCCTTCCTCCACCCTGAACAAACACACAGGTTAATTACCCAAACAGTCTCCACCCCTTCCTCCACCCTGAACAAACACACAGGTTAATTACCCAAACAGTCTCCACTCCTTCCTCCACCCTGAACAAACACACAGGTTAATAACACAAACAGTCTCCACCCCTTCCTCCACCCTGAACCAACACACAGGTTAACAACCCAAACAGTCTCCACCCCTTCCTCCACCCTGAACCAACACACAGGTTAATAACCCAAACAGTCTCCACCCCTTCCTCCACCCTGAACAAACACACAGGTTAACAACCCAAACAGTCTCCACCCCTTCCTCCACCCTGAACAAACACACAGGTTAATTACCCAAAAAGTCTCCACCCCTTCCTCCACCCTGAACAAACACACAGGTTAACAACCCAAACAGTCTCCACCCCTTCCTCCACCCTGAACAAACACACAGGTTAATTACCCAAACAGTCTCCACCCCTTCCTCCACCCTGAACAAACACACAGGTTAACAACCCAAACAGTCTCCACCCCTTCCTCCACCCTGAACAAACACACAGGTTAATTACCCAAACAGTCTCCACCTCTTCCTCCACCCTGAACAAACACACAGGTTAACAACCCAAACAGTCTCCACCCCTTCCTCCACCCTGAACAAACACACAGGTTAATTACCCAAACAGTCTCCACCCCTTCCTCCACCCTGAACATACACACAGGTTTATATTTACTACACATAACACACATGCACATGTGCACACGCTAAACATAAACAATAATTCAACAGTTCCATAAGAAAGACAAGTGGTCTTACCCAGATGCATTTAGCATGATGGCCTGCCAGTAGGCTTCTAGAGGAGCTGTCAACACTGCATCAAACAGAGTCTGCTGCACCAACACCTCGTCACCTTGAGTAACAGTAAATATTAGACATGTCAGGTAGAGCTGCGGTCTAAGGTGCTTCTCCATTCACTGTGACACAAGCTGACACAGGCGGATTAAATGGTTTCATCGTGCTCGCGTGACTCCCTCAGGAGTAAAATCCTAGTCAGTAAGAGTGTGACTCAATCAGGAGTAAAATGCTAGTCAGTAAGAGAGTGTGACTCCCTCAGGAGTAAAATGCCAGTCAGTAAGAGAGTGTGACTCAATCAGGAGTAAAATGCTAGTCAGTAAGAGAGTGTGACTCCCTCAGGAGTAAAATGCTAGTCAGTA
The DNA here is from genome assembly GCA_029465975.1 of Dallia pectoralis. NCBI lineage: Eukaryota > Metazoa > Chordata > Actinopteri > Esociformes > Umbridae > Dallia > Dallia pectoralis. The sequence goes on along the minus strand of CM055745.1, from coordinate 9,825,048 downwards.
AGAGAGTGTGACTCCCTCAGGAGTAAAATGCCAGTCAGTAAGAGAGTGTGACTCCCTCAGGAGTAAAATGCCAGTCAGTAAGAGAGTGGGATTTCTCAGGAGTAAAATGCTAGTCAGTAAGAGAGTGATTTCTCAGGAGTAAAATGCCAGTCAGTAAGAGAGTGTGATTTCTCAGGAGTAAAATGCCAGTCAGTAAGAGAGTGTGACTCCCTCAGGAGTAAAATGCCAGTCAGTAAGAGAGTGTGATTTCTCAGGAGTAAAAGGCCAGTCAGTAAGAGTCTGTTCCCATCGCACAAGTTGACTAATAATGTGTGACATTATGCATTTGTCTAAATAACACTATTTGTAATCTAAGCCAATGTAGTAACACTTAAACGTAGCTAGGATCATAGCCTGGAACTGAGAGTATTTGTAATGTAGGAGGAACTAGGCTATAGAGACTCACATTCCAGATCAGGTTCTTTTCCCTGCAGGGTAACGAATCATGGCCTGGAGCTGAGAGTATTTGTAATGTAGGAGGAACTAGGCTATAGAGACTCACATTCCAGATCAGGTTCTTTTCCCTGCAGGTAACGAATCATGGCCTGGAGCTGAGAGTATTTGCGATGTTGAGGGTCAATATCTGTCTCACAGTACGTCCTAAATAAGAAAGAAAAGAAGAATACACAATGATTGGACAACACGTTTAATATAGGCATATTTAATGTAAATATTATTATTAATATTATTAATAATATTAGTAGGTAGAGTAAGAGTTAAGGTTATATATTATTAGTAGTTAAAGTAAGGGTTAAGGTTATATATTATTAGTAGTAGAGTTAGGGTTAAGGTTATATATCATTAGTAGTTAGAGTAAGGGTTAATGTTATATATTAATAGTAGTTAGAGTAAGGGTTAATGTTATATATTAATAGTAGTTAGAGTAAGGGTTCAGGTTATATATTAATAGTAGTTAGAGTTACGGTTCAGGGTATATATTATTAGTAGTTAGAGTAAGGGATAATGTTATATATTATTAGTAGTTAGAGTAAGGTATAATGTTATATATTAATAGTAGTTAGAGTAAGGGTTAATGTTATATACTAACCGTAGTTAGAGTAAGGGTTAATGTTATATACTAACCGTAGTTAGAGTAAGGGTTAATGTTATATACTAACCATAGTTAGAGTAAGGGTTAATGTTATATATTAATAGTAGTTAGAGTAAGGGTTAATGTTATATATTAATAGTAGTTAGTGTTAGGGTTAATTTTATATATTAATAGTACTTAGAGTATGGGTTAATGTTATATATTAATAGTAGTTAGAGTAAGGGTTAAGGTTATATATTGTTAGTAGTATCCATGCTTACCACTCAGAGGCGATGGATAAGTCAGGTGACGTCAGGTCATGAAGGCCTGTGGGAGACATTATATAAGACCAGTAAGGAAACCTAATTGTTTGTAAACACATGACAGATATGAGCCAAAGGACCCAGACAGGTGAAAACGTACCCTCTTCCACTGAGACCTTTCCTACAAACATTAGCTGTCCATGACCCCTCGTTAGCACCATGCCAAAACTGTGAAGGGAATTCATATGTGACACGTTCAGTGACGTTATTGAAGCAAACAGACATATGACTACAGGCAATGTGCATGCATGTGCGTAGTTTAACCCTTACCTGAATGGGGTGTCGTGGATGGTGGTGTAGTAATAATCGTTTGTTAAGAACAAAGGCCTTTTCTGTTGCCAAGATAAAGTTTGAATTGTGTTACTTGACTGTGGTCACAACTGGTATTCAGTGATGTTACAGAAACCATTGACATCAGTATTTACAAAGTGCTTACACAGATCTCCAGCCTGAAACCCCCTAGGAGAAAGCAAGATATGATCAGATGCCACATATGATGCCACACACAAGGTCTCTCTTACCGATTTGTCGACTGCTGCTTTCACGTCTAACGACAGAGCTCCCGTCTCTCCTTTTACCATGGCTGTTCTTAACTGAAAAAAAACCCAGTATTTACCATGGCTGTTCTCAACTGAAATGAAAACCATTATTTACCATGGCTGGTCTTAACTGAAATGAAACCCATTATTTACCATGGCTGTTCTTAACTGAAATGAAACCCATTATTTACCATGGCTGTTCTTAACTGAAATGAAACCCAATATTTACCATGGCTGTTCTTAACTGAAATGAAACCCAGTATTTACCATGGCTGTCCTTAACTGAAATGAAACCCATTATTTACCATGGGTGGTCTTAACTGAAATGAAACCCAATATTTACCATGGCTGTTCTTAACTGAAATTAAACCCATTATTTACCATGGGTGGTCTTAACTGAAATGAAACCCAATATTTACCATGGCTGTCCTTAACTGAAATGAAACCCTTTATTAACCCTGGCTTTCCTCAACTGAAATTAAACCCCTTATCAACACATGCAGTGTATTTTAATCAATTACCAAATGCAACTTCATTAATACAATGTGGATAAAAGCAATGTGTTCCTACTTGCTGTTTCCCAAAACCATTGTTTTGTCTTTGAATAAATTGTCTAGAATAAGCGTGTTAAAGTTAAACACAGCAATAATATAGAGTGGATACTGTAAGTAAAGGTGTGATGTAAGTGTTTTGTATTGAGTCTATAGTAAAATATATGTGTATACTGCTGGGTTAGGGGTTCAAATGTACATGTCTCAAACCATACGATAAAGTTAAACACAGCAATAATATACAGTGGGTACTGTAAGTAAAGGTGTGATGTAAGTGTTTTGTCAGGGGTTATGTGATATGAACCATATATATACACTCACTGGCCTCTTTATTAAGTACACCTTGCTAGTACCGGCTTGGACACCCTTTTGGCTTCAGAACTGCCTTAATTCTTAGTGACCTAGATTCAACAAGGTGCTGTAAATATTCCTCAGAGATTTTCTTCCGTATTGACGTTATAGCAGCACATTCCAGAGGTGCTCTATTGATGTGAGATCTGGTGAATCTGGCAGATTATCTTGACCATGTCTACATGTACAAATGCATTAGGTTGCTGCCACGTGATTGGCTGATTGTTTATTCGCCTTAACGAGCCGTTGAAAAGGTGCACCGGATAAGGTGTCCGGCGTTGTGGATGATGCACGGTGTGTTTCACAGTACTACTCACAGTACTACTACATTATTCTGCAGTACTACTCACCGTCTCGTCTACATCCGCCCACTCCACTTCAGACAGATCCACACTATTGTAATTGGGTTTGGGTTTCAGCTGCTTGCCGTCTCTATACTGCGGGACAGAAGAAAGATGAAAATGGAGAAAGAACAGAGCAAATCTTACACAGACATACTTATACGAGCTCAGCTGTCCCAACGTGAGGCCAATGTGTTTGAACTCCATGACAGGGCATCCTCGTTTGGCTCCAAAAGTTTCTAAGTTGGTCGATTCTTTAACGCATTACCTTGGATTGTTTTAATTATCTGCGGCAAAACGATTTGAGTTTAATGTTCTTGCACTAATTAAAATGTGTCAAACTTATTCCACAAAGGGCAGATGGAACTGAACTCAATTCACTTTATATGTATTATTAAAGGGTCACTTTAGCCTGGGGATGTGTTTGCTGTCTGAGAGATTTTTCGAACAGTGAGATTTGTTTCACAAATATTCGGCTATAATTTGCTCCTTACACACACCTCACTATCAAATCTTGACCAGTCCCACTAAATCGCAACTCTCTAATCAAAAAGTTGATGATGATATGCTTCTTTAACTAGTTTAGTTTGACCCTTGAACAGATGAGAGGTTCAAATTGATGAAAGTCTTCTGGAAGTCATTAATCTTCCTGAAATAAGTTTGATTTGTTGCTTAATGGAAAGCGTTACAGCCTGGTATGTCTGTGAAAACCTGTAAGAGTGCAAGAAAAGCTGAGCGCAAATTTAAAGAGTTAAAGTCTGGTATGTCAGTGAAAACCCATAGGTGTCATGGTTCCCTCCCTCTGTCCCTCTCTATGCGGGAGTTGGCACTCCTCCGACCAGCAGAGAGAGGGAGTAATCACAGACATTCTAGACACCTGAGTTTTTCCCACACCTGGGTTCAGGTTTTCATTAGTGTCCCTATATAGTTCTGTGCTTATCAGTTGTTTAGTGTCGGGACATTAATTCAAGGTATGTGGTGTTTAGGATTTTAGTTGTGCTGTTATGATTTAATGCAGGAGTGTTTGCATGTTGCTTTGTTGTTTAGACCAAGTTAGAGTTTGTAATGTGAACATTCAGTTTTGTTGTTGATGGGTTGGGTTTTATGTATACTGGGTTATTTGCACGTTCTGGTTTATGTTCCTTGTGTATGAGTTTCCTCTGTCTGATTTTGTGTTTTGTTAATTCAAGTTCCCAGTTCTTGTGCCTGTCTTGCCTGTCCTGGATGAATAAAACCCATTGTAAGAAACAAGTTCTCTGCGCTTGAGAGCCGAACCCTGACAGTATGTCCCGACCATCAAGGACGCAGCGGAGAAAGAAGGTCTGTTCATGGGCAGATGAACAGCCTGTCGAGATACCGGCTTGTTATCGCCGGCGCGCGATACGACCTGGACCACCTCTTCCTCCACGACCATCTGCTCCACCGCCTGTCTGGATACCCGCAGACTACAGAGCAGTGCGGAATGGGAGAGAGACAATCTATTCTGAGTCGGAGGAGGAGTACCCGGAGGAGAAATATGGCTGGGATTCCTACATCCTCCGGCTGGCATCCGCGTTGCCTCCAGTTGTTCGATCATCAACTCCCCCGCAGCTAAGAAGGGCTGCCGCCCCGCAGCTGAAGAAGGCTGCCGCCCCGCAGCTGAAGAAGGCTGCCGCCCCGCAGCTGAAGAAGGCTGCCGCCCCGCAGCTGAAGAAGGCTGCCGCCCGCAGCTGAAGAAGGCTGCCGCCCCGCAGCTGAAGAAGGCTGCCGCCCCGCAGCTGAAGAAGGCTGCCGCCCGCAGCTGAAGAAGGCTGCCGCCCCGCAGCTGAAGAAGGCTGCCGCCCGCAGCTGAAGAAGGCTGCCGCCCGCAGCTGAAGATGGCTGCCGCCCCGCAGCTGAAGATGGCTGCCGCCCGCAGCTGAAGATGGCTGCCGCCCGATGGCTGCCGCCCAGCAGCTGAAGATGGCTGCCGCCCAGCAGCTGAAGATGGCTCCCGCCCAGCAGTTCGAGATGGCGTCCGATCCCCTGGCCCAGAGATCGGTCTCCGTTCAGTCCACCACACCAGTTCCCTCTCAGGCACTCCTGGCCATAGACGAGGCACTACGGAGGGACTGGGAGGTCCTCATTGACTTTATGGTCTGGATGAAGGAGACAGGAGTTGACGAGGAGGAGGAAGAGAGGTGTTACAGCGAGTTCTTCGCATGGAAGGATTACAAGGGGGAGCTTTCTCGTCCGGCTCTGGACAACCTATTGCCACGGTTGTTTTGCCGGGCACCACACCTCCTCCAGGTCCCTGTTTCGGAGCCAGTCCAAGTCCCTTTTGAGCCTGTCCGAGTCCCCTTGCCCGAGACCAGTCTATCTGTGTTGCCCGAGACTGGGTCCCCTGTCTTGACCGAGACCAGACTTTCTGTCCTGTCCGAGACCAGACTGACTGTTTTGCCTACGTCTGGGTCTCTTCTTCCCCTTGAGTCTGGGTCTCCTGTTCTAGAGCCTGCCCCAGTCCCCTCTGAGCCTGCCCCAGTCCCCTCTGAGCCTGCCCCAGTCCCCTCTGAGCCTGCCCCAGTCCCCTCTGAGCCTGCCCCAGTCCCCTCTGAGCCTGCCCCAGTCCCCTCTGAGCCTGCCCCAGTTCTCGCCTGAGCTCACTCCCGTCCCTGAGCTCACTCCCGTCCCTGAGCTCACTCCCGTCCCCCAGCCCGAGCCAGTGTCCGTCCCCCAGCCCGAGCCAGTGTCCGTCCCCCAGCCCGAGCCAGTGTCCGTCCCCCAGCCCGAGCCAGTGTCCGTCCCCCAGCCCGAGCCCCGTCTTGTCCTCGAGGCCGTCACCCTGCCTAAGCCTGTTCCCGGGGCTAAGACTATTCCCTGTCCTCCGGCGCGGCCACCTGACCCGTGTCCTCCGGCGCGGCCACCTGACCCGTGTCCTCCGGCGCGGCCTCCTGACCCGTGCCCTCCGGCGCGGCCTACTGACCCGTGCCCTCCGGCGCGGCCTCCTGACCCGTGCCCTCCATCGCGGCCTACTGACCCGTGCCCTCCGTCGCGGCCTCCTGACCCGCTTCCTCCGGGTCGGCCTCCTGATCCGCTTCCTCCGGGTCGGCCTCCTGATCCGCTTCCTCCGGGCCGGCCTCCTGACCCTCTTCCGCCCGTACGGCCTCCTGACCCTCTTCCGCCCGTACGAGCCTCTGCTCCGCCTGTCCTGCCCCGTAGCCTGTGACTCATTGTCGCCTCCTTCCCTCCCCACCTCCTCTACCGCCTCCCCGTCACTGAGTCTACTTCCCGGTCTGGTTCAGGACTATGATCGGCGGAGACCGGGGGGGGCGCTTGGACCGCCCAGTGGCGGTCGTGGGGGAGGGGGTACTGTCATGGTTCCCTCCCTCTGTCCCTCTCTATGCGGGAGTTGGCACTCCTCCGACCAGCAGAGAGAGGGAGTAATCACAGACATTCTAGACACCTGAGTTTTTCCCACACCTGGGTTCAGGTTTTCATTAGTGTCCCTATATAGTTCTGTGCTTATCAGTTGTTTAGTGTCGGGACATTAATTCAAGGTATGTGGTGTTTAGGATTTTAGTTGTGCTGTTATGATTTAATGCAGGAGTGTTTGCATGTTGCTTTGTTGTTTAGACCAAGTTAGAGTTGGTAATGTGAACATTCAGTTTTGTTGATGGGTTGGGTTTTATGTATACCGGGTTATTTGCACGTTCTGGTTTATGTTCCTTGTGTATGAGTTTCCTCTGTCTGATTTTGTGTTTTGTTAATTCAAGTTCCCAGTTCTTGTGCCTGTCTTGCCTGTCCTGGATGAATAAAACCCATTGTAAGAAACAAGTTCTCTGCGCTTGTGTCCTCTGTCGGCTTGAGAGCCGAACCCTGACAATAAGAGTGCCGAAAAAAACTTGAATTTAATTTTTACAATATAGCACTGAGAGTCATAGACAAACATTTTCCCTAACATCATTAACAAAAACATTAATAATTGAAATACTGTATTTCCTCCTAGGTTAACATACCCCTTAATACCAATTGCGTTGAACTCCTTGCAACTGATAAATGCAATGAATTTACCTCCTTTCCAATTATAAAATTAAAGGCATTAGACCAGCAATAAAATACAACCAAACAATAAAAACAGTGCCAATGCTACATTCCCATAAAAGGAATTTGGTAATCATGACACACAGCACAACATCATTAGTTCTACCGCGGCCAAGTTGATGCTCTGCCTACAAACTGCTTTTACATTTTTTTTAGTTGCAAAAAAAATAGTTAACAGCTCCTTAGGTTAGACTTCCATAATGGCCTGTTTTAGGCTTCTCTAAAAAAGCAGCTCATTCAGAACGCTGCTGCTCGTGTTGTAAGAAAAACTGAGCAGATGAAAACATTACAGCAATTGGACTGGCTTCCTGTGCTTCATGGAATAGATTTTAAGATACCAATGCGTGTCTGTAAATAACTAAATGCTTCAGGGCCAAGTTACATCTCAAACATTCTCTTTAATAATGAACCCTCCAGAACCCTTAGGTCATCAGGGTCTGTTTACATCTCAGACCTTCTCTTTCACAATGAACCCCCAAGAACCCTCAGGTCATTGGGATCTGTTTATATCTCAGACCTTCTCGTTAATAATGAACCCTCCAGAACCCTCAGGTCATCAGGGTCTGTTTACATCTCAGACCTTCTCTTTCACAATGAACTCTCTAGAACCCTCAGGTCATTAGGGTCTGTTTATATCTCAGACCTTCTCTAACTCTCTAGAACCCTCAGGTCATTAGGGTCTGTTTATATCTCAGACCTTCTCTTTAATAATGAACCCTCCAGAACCCTCAGGTCATTAGGGTCTGTTTATATCTCAGACCTTCTCTAACTCTCTAGAACCCTCAGGTCATTAGGGTCTGTTTATATCTCAGACCTTCTCTTTAATAATGAACCCTCCAGAACCCTCAGGTCATCAGGGTCTGTTTACATTTCAGACCTTCTTTTTCACAATGAACTCTCTAGAACCCTCAGGGCATCAGGGTCTGTTTATATCTCAGACCTTCTCTAACTCTCTAGAACCCTCAGGTCATTAGGGTCTGTTTATATCTCAGTCCTTCTCTAACTCTCTAGAACCCTCAGGTCATTAGGGTCTGTTTATATCTCAGACCTTCTCTAACTCTCTAGAACCCTCAGGTCATTAGGGTCTGTTTATATCTCAGTCCTTCTCTAACTCTCTAGAACCCTCAGGTCATTAGGGTCTGTTTATATCTCAGACCTTCTCTTTAATAATGAACACTACAGAACCCTCAGGTCATCAGGGTCTGTTTACATCTCAGACCTTCTCTTCATAGAATAAAGCATACTCAAAGTCATCCCTCAGGGGTTTGTATAAAAATCTGAAAAATATATATATAAAAGTATTCAATGAAATGGTCCAAAATTGTGTGGACAAATTGTCCATTTTCTAAAAACTATTTTGGGGAAATCTTTGAGGAACTGGACAAGGCTTATACAGAATATGTCATCACTGAGTTTCCCAAAGCCATGAATTACTAAAGAAGTAAAACCATTACTTGACCTAAAGTAAAGAGCACTGCGTGTGAAAGACACTGATGAAATAGATAAAGAGATTTGATCATGAGATGAAAAAGAACAAGCTTGATTACAAACTTAAAATAGAAAAACACAATTTAAATGAACAATCAAAATGTATCAAACAAACGGTGTGCGTGATGAGAAAACCGCAGCAGTGTTTCTACCTGACAGCAGTCTAGCATATTAACACGATCACGGATAAAATTGAATTGACGTCCTCACTTTGCAGTTGAGGTCCTCTGAGTTTTGTCTCAATTCTACCCTCTGAAAGAAATAGAATGTGATGGTCTGTACGGACAGATAGTTATTGCGTGTGAATGGCAAACGCACATACATGACTCATGATTTATTTCCAAGATTACTAGAAAACTGCAGAATGCCTTAAATAAAGAAAACTGTAAATTAGTATTGTCCCATCTTCCTTACCTTGGTGATAATAAAATGTTTGGTCATTGTCCTTCAAGACCTGCTTCAGTTTGCGAATCAACCAGGCAGCGAAGTAAAAGACGCCCTTCACTACTCTCTTATAAAAAATCTATGTGAACCTAGATAGATCTGTCTATGTGTCAGACATCTTTTAGTTGATTTCTCATCTGCTTCTCTCCAAATGAATGGTTAATCAGTTAAAAGTTTCAAATAGCAACTTCATATTTTGACAAACGAAGAATTGATGATAAACATCTGATTTATAAACCTTGTGGGCTCAAAAGTAGTCTTCTGAGGAGTGACGATCCATACAGTACCAACCACTCCTCATCCCACCAGAATAAGTGTCACCCCACTAGAATAAGTGTCTGTCACCCCACTAGAATAAGTGTCACCCCACCAGAATAAGTGCCACCCCACCAGAATAAGTGCCACCCCAACAGAATAAGTGCCACCCCACTAGAATAAGTGTCACCCCACTAGAATAAGTGCCACCCCACTAGAATAAGTGTCAACCCACCAGAATAAGTGCCACCCCACTAGAATAAGTGCCACCCCACTAGAATAAGTGTCACCCCACTAGAATAAGTGCCACCCCACTAGAATAAGTGCCACCCCACCAGAATAAGTGCCACCCCACTAGAATAAGTGTCACCCCACTAGAATAAGTGTCACCCCACCAGAATAAGTGTCACCCCACCAGAATAAGTGTCACCCCACCAGAATAAGTGTCACCCAACCAGAATAAGTGTCCAGCCCTCTATTAGAACTGGGTCTCCATGTCAGGTTGTCTACCGTCAATGTTTAACATCTTGATTGTTTTTAATTCATCTTTGTACATATGCACCTGATCCTGCACGTGGTTTGGGGCGCAAGACAAATTTCCTAAAAGATACACTAAACTAAATTATCTCTCGACAACACAAGCACTATTTCGACTAAACTTGGATGAATGACGCCTCTTTTAGACACCCGGCATTTGCCGAATTATACTGATTGACCCTGAAGACGGTGCATCCTTTCTGGGGAACCAACCATACATGACTGTTGCTTTGTTTAATAAAAATTGCTTCAGAATTACGAACCCTACATTATCAAATGTACTGAACAACAAGGACAACCAGGAACCGTGGAGACGTGTGTGATACTAATTGTGTGTTGATCCAGAAAGAAACACCCACAACATGATTTAAAAAAATATAGTGTGAAGGTCATGTCAGCGGGCGTAGCGTTTCTATGCTATGATAGCTCATACCGTGATGGGAGTGTTGTCAGGACCTTCTGATTAGTAGCAGTGTCACTAACTAGTGAGGAGGATGTGTTAAGCATCTCACCAGAGGCCGCAGGTCCGGGTGTGCCAGAATATAACCGTTGTTGGTGATGAGAAAGGCGTAACCGTGGGGACCCAGCCTATATCTGGGGGCCATCTTCATGACTTGCAGAAGGGGAACATCCGAACCCACCACCCCTAAAAGGATCCCATGTGAAAGCTGGAGGAGAAAAGACAATGGTTTATGAGACTAGCCAGAACAACTCCTGTTATGACTTTGGTCTTTGCCAGGCCTGTTTTTTATGTAGTTTCCATGAAACTCTAACAGAGGTGTGTTTTAGGTAGTTTCCATGTTACTCTAACAGAGGTGTGTTTTGTGTAGTTTCCATGTACCTCTAACAGAGGTGTGTTTTGTGTAGGTTCCATGATACTCTAACAGAGGTGTGTTTTGTGTAGTTTCTATGTAACTCTAACAGAGGTGTGTTTTGTGTAGTTTCCATGTTACTCTAACAGAGGTGTGTTTTGTGTAGTTTCCATGTTACTCTAACAGAGGTGTGTTTTGTGTAGTTTCCATGTTACTCTAACAGAGGTGTGTTTTGTGTAGTTTCCATGTAACTCTAACAGAGGTGTGTTTTGTGTAGTTTACATGTAACTAACAGAGGTGTGTTTTGTGTAGTTTCCATGTAATTCTAACAAGGTGTGTTTTGTGTAGTTTCCATGTAACTCTAACAGAGGTGTGTTTTGTGTAGTTTCCATGTAACTCTAACAGAGGTGTGTTTTGTGTAGTTTCCATGTAACTCTAACAGAGGTGTGTTTTGTGTAGTTTCCATGTAACTCTAACAGAGGTGTGTTTTGTGTAGTTTCCATGTTACTCTAACAGAGGTGTGTTTTGTGTAGTTTCCATGTAACTCTAACAGAGGTGTGTTTTGTGTAGTTTCCATGTAACTCTAACAGAGGTGTGTTTTGTGTAGTTTCCATGTAACTCTAACAGAGGTGTGTTTTGTGTAGTTTCCATGTTACTCTAACAGAGGTGTGTTTTGTGTAGTTTCCATGTTACTCTAACAGAGGTGTGTTTTGTGTAGTTTCCATGTAACTCTAACAGAGGTGTGTTTTGTGTAGTTTCCATGTAACTAACAGAGGTGTGTTTTGTGTAGTTTCCATGTAACTCTAACAGAGGTGTGTTTTGTGTAGTTTCCATGTAACTCTAACAGAGGTGTGTTTTGTGTAGTTTCCATGTAACTCTAACAGAGGTGTGTTTTGTGTAGTTTCCATGTAACTCTAACAGAGGTGTGTTTTGTGTAGTTTCCATGTACCTCTAACAGAGGTGTGTTTTGTGTAGTTTCCATGTTACTCTAACAGAGGTGTGTTTTGTGTAGTTTCCATGTAACTCTAACAGAGGTATTAAGTCCACTCACTGTCTCTTTCTTTTTGCTGAATACAGGCATGGCCACGGAAGTCATTAGAAGTAAACTTTGAGCCTTTGTGGCAAAAAGCTGAAGGAGAAATGCGAAGTTATTACATATACTATGTATTCATCATCAAACAAATAAAAAACAGCTAGTTTATGGTTATGTACTACAAGCATATTACTATTACATGTCATTATAGCACCTATTACGTACTATTACCTGCAATAGAGACTCTACGCACTAGAGGGTGCCATGGGACTGCAGATTCATTGGCAATGTTTCGAGCTTAGGGGAAAACGTCCACTATTATCACAGAGCCTGAACACAACAGGAAATGCACTACAAGGGCTTCACTATCAGGGTCCCATACTAGCTAGTCTCGTTGTACCTCCTTCGTATTGGGGAGCTGTCAGTTTGGGGAGATTGAGTTCAGGTCCAGGGAAAGAGGTGAGATGAGTGGTGAGCACAGTAACAAGACAAAACACAGACATGGGGGGACTCATCAAAAACCCAGAAACACACAATGAACAAGGCCACATACTGTAACTGACAGTAGACCCTGAGAAAACACTTGACAGTTGACTTTCAAACAGGAAAATGTGAGCAGACAATTGGGAAAGTAAACACATAAAATAAAGCCTGTCCTTTGAAGCCTATCAAAGTACCTGTTGTTTCTTTTCTAATTCTTATTGTAGGTAATACTGTAGATACACATTACAGACTGAATAAGTATAGTTGCCCTGCTTACCACAGTGTCCATATAGGCCTCAGTCCAGATGATGTCATGGTCGTGATTAATAACCATTGGTCTACTCAAGACGTGAAGGTACTCCATGACATTCTCCTGTACATCTGCCAGTGTGGAGATGTGCGTGTAAAACCCTTTATTGTTACAAGCAATCCACTTGGTGTTTTCTGCAAACGTCATCTCTCTGCCTATAAGGTAAGTGAAGAGCCGCACCTGAAACAAACAGTATTATAGGCAGGTTTACAGTTTGGTAGATTTCTACTCTGTGTACATATGTGAACATATTGCTATGTCCATTATGTCCATATTTGGATGTTCATAGAGGAAATACTGTATATATGTTACTCTATATATGTTACTCTATATATGTTAATATATATATATGTTACAGTATATATGTTACTGGGTATATGTTACTCTATATATGTTACTGTATATGTGTTATTATATATATATATGTTACAGTATATATGTTACTGTGTATATGTTACTCTATATATGTTACTGTATATGTGTTATTATATATATATATGTTACAGTATATATGTTACTGTGTATATGTTACTCTATATATGTTACTGTATATGTGTTATTATATATATATATGTTACTCTATATATGTTACTATATGTTACTGTATATATGCTACTGTATATATGTTACTGTACATATGTTACTGTAAGTATGTTACTGTATAAATTATACTGTAGGTCAGGTGTATTAGAGTCAGTGACAAATTTGGTCAGTATGTACCCTACGATCGGGCCAGTTGAACTCTTCGAACACATCCTTGAAGTCCTCCATGGCTCCATCTGTGATCAGCATAATGGCCTGGTTGCACAGGCTGCCCTGGCCTTGGGCCGCTGCCTGGGAGCATATACCACACAGGGAAGATGACACAGGGAAAACGACACAGGGAAGACAACACGGGGAAAACGACACAGGGAAGAAGTTAGGATGATTCAACAGCATGTGTGTGGGAGTGTGTGTGTGTGTGCTGGAGGCAAACCTCATTTAGGATTTTGAAGGATTCCTTCATGGCCTTTGCAACTTTGCCTTCTCCTTTTACATGTAACTCGTCCACAAGAATCTTAAAATGCTGCAGAGAACATGAGAAAAAGAGGGAGAGAGATTACAATAGAGACAGAGGGAGAGAGACAGAAAAGGGAAAGTGAGAGAGACAGGGGAGAGAGGGGGGCAGGGGGAGAGAGACACGGGGAGTCAGCACTCCTATCCAACACTCATGGTGAGAATTAAATGTGATGTAGTTAAGAATAGAGCACAGGATTGCATATGGTAGAATACAATAACACATAACTACAGAACAGTATCAGACTTTTGGCTACAGGACAGGACTACAGGACAACAGGGCCAGACTACTGGACTGGGCTACAAGAAAAGGACTACATGACTATGGGACAGGACTACAGGACAACAGGGCTAGACTACTGGACCGGGCTACAAGAAAAGGACTACATGACTATGGGACAGGACTACAGGACAACAGGGCCAGACTACTGGACTGGGCTACAAGAAAAGGACTACATGACTATGGGACAGGACTACAGGACAACAGGGCTAGACTACTGGACCGGGCTACAAGAAAAGGACTACATGACTATGGGACAGGACTACAGGACAACTGGGCCAGACTACTGGACTGGGCTAAAAGAAAAGGACTACATGACTATGGGACAGGACTACAGGACAACAGGGCCAGACTACTGGACCGGGCTACAAGAAAAGGACTACATGACTATGGGACAGGACTACAGGACAACAGGGCCAGACTACTGGACCGGGCTACAAGAAAAGGACTACATGACTATGGGACAGGACTACAGGACAACAGGGCTAGACTACTGGACCGGGCTACAAGAAAAGGACTACATGACTATGGGACAGGACTACAGGACAACAGGGCCAGACTACTGGACCGGGCTACAAGAAAAGGACTACATGACTATGGGACAGGACTACAGGACAACAGGGCCAGACAACTGGACCGGGCTACAAGAAAAGGACTACATGACTATGGGACAGGACTACAGGACAACAGGGCCAGACTACTGGACCGGGCTACAAGAAAAGGACTACATGACTATGGGACAGGACTACAGGACAACAGGGCCAGACTACTGGACCGGGCTACAAGAAAAGGACTACACGACTATGGGACAGGACTACATTAGAGGACAGAACATCATGATTATGGGACAGGACAACAGAACATGACTACAGGACAGAACTAAAGAACAGGGCTACAGGTCTACAGGACAGAACTAAAGAACAGGGCTACAGGTCTACAGGACAGAACTAAAGAACAGGGCTACAGGTCTACAGGACAGAACTAAAGAACAGGGCTACAGGTCTACAGGACAGAACTACAGGACAGGACTACAGGACAGAACTAAAGAACAGGACTACAGGTCTACAGGACAGAACTACAGGACAGGACTACAGGACAGAATTACAGGACAGGACTACAGGACAGGACTACAGGTCTACAGGACAGAACTACAGGACAGAACTACAGGACAGAACTACAGAACAGGACTACAGGTCTACAGGACAGAACTACAGGACAGGACTGCAGGTCTACAGGATATAACTACAGAACAGGACTACAGGTCTACAGGACAGCACTACAGGACAGCACTACAGGACAGGACTACAGGTCTACAGGACAGCACTACAGGACAGCACTACAGGACAGGACTACAGGTCTACAGGACAGAACTACAGGACAGGACTACAGGTCTACAGGAAAGGTCCCTAGCAGTCCAGAAGCTTCCTGAGAGCATCTGGTTGTAGGGTGTAGGAGCAGATGCTAGGTGGCTAAATCTCACATAAACATTTGCGACTCTGCCATTGTATCTTATCTCAATGCAATTGTCCTCATATCAGACAGGTACATATCAATCATAAAGTGTTTGGATATAAGTGTCTGCTAAATTACTAAAATGTTAATGTAAGGTAGCATTGTGTCAGCTGTCACAAGTTGAAATGAAAACTGCACTGGCTAAACACTAACTGACATTATAGCCCAGGGGGAAGCATATTATACTCTAAAACTAGCCTGCTAGTTGTAAGTGACAGATGACCTGACCTGCTCTCTGATTTACACCAGCCAATACAGGCAGGAGGAACTAGGCCAGTAGGAGGAGCCAACTATGCCCAGCCCCTGAGAATGACTGACAGCTTAGGTGGGACTTACATTCTCCCCACCATAAGGGTGTAATATCACATCCGAACAATTTGAGGTGTTCTTGTCCCGCTAAGAGGTTAGCGCTCTGAGAGGTTAGCGCTCTGAGAGGTTACCGCTCTGGGGTCAGTGAACACAGCTTATCTGAAGCAGATAATGGGCTTTACCTCACGGTTGTCCAAGTCAGCCTGCACCAGAGTGCCTTTAAAGCAGGGCTCCACGTAGCGAACGTAGTCTGTGTACTGTGGGAAAAAAAGACGGAAAAGACGTCAGCAATCACTGTAGTCAGCATTGAACGTGGGTGCTAAAGAAATACAATTGTATCATCTGATTTTTTATTCTTAAACATATTTTCTCACAGAGCCCATAAACAGGTCAGGACAGATCTCGTCAAACCAGGTAGTCATCCTGACAACAGTGTATTGTTTGTAAAAGAGTAGTAGTGCCATGCTGTTGTCTTGATCAACCAAAGATCATCTGACAATCAGAGGACCTTGTGTTCGAGGTGGCCATGCAATTGAAACTTAGTGGCAGGAGGAGGGTGAACGCTCACAGCAATGACGTTGACAAAGTCGTTCTCCCCGAGTGTGTCCAGGATGGTGTTGATGGTGTGTTTGGCGATGGTCATCTTTAGCCCTTTCATACTGCCACTGATGTCAACCACGATGATGATGTCCTTGGGAGAGGTGGCAGCCTGGATGTACCTGGAAAAGAAGAACATGGCTAGAACACCATACTGTCTGAGAGGAGAAGAACATGGCTGGAACACCATACTCTCTGAGAGGAGAAGAACAGGGCTGGAACACCATACATTCTGAGAGGAGAAGAACATGGCTGAAACACCATACTGTCTGAGAGGAGAAGAACATGGCTAGAACACCATACTGTCT
Organism: Dallia pectoralis; assembly: GCA_029465975.1. Classification (NCBI taxonomy): domain Eukaryota; kingdom Metazoa; phylum Chordata; class Actinopteri; order Esociformes; family Umbridae; genus Dallia; species Dallia pectoralis. The sequence goes on along the minus strand of CM055745.1, from coordinate 9,808,391 downwards.
GAGAGGAGAACAGGGCTAGAACACCATAGTGTCTGAGAGGAGAAGAACATGGCTAGCCTAGAACACCATACTGTCTGAGAGGAGCAGAACATGGCTAGAACACCATACTGTCTGAGAGGAGAAGAACATGGCTAGAACACCATACTGTCTGAGAGGAGAAGAACATGGCTAGAACACCATACTGTCTGAGAGGAGAAGAACAGGGCTAGAACACCATACTGTCTGAGAGGAGAAGAACAGGGCTAGAACACCACACTGTCTGAGAGGAGAAGAACAGGGCTAGAACACCATACTGTCTGAGAGGAGAAGAACATGGCTAGAACACCATACTGTCTGAGAGGAGAAGAACATGGCTAGAACACCATACTGTCTGAGAGGAGAAGAACAGGGCTAGAACACCATACTGTCTGAGAGGAGAAGAACAGGGCTAGAACACCATACTTTCTGAGAGGAGAAGAACAGGGCTAGAACAACATACTGTCTGAGAGGAGAAGAACATGGCTAGAAGACCATACTGTCTGAGAGGAGAAGAACAGGGCTAGAACACCACACTGTCTGAGAGGAGAAGAACATGGCTAGAACACCATACTGTCTGAGAGGAGAAGAACATGGCTAGAACACCATACTGTCTGAGAGGAGAAGAACATGGCTAGAACACCATACTGTCTGAGAGGAGAAGAACAGGGCTAGAACACCATACTGTCTGAGAGGAGAAGAACAGGGCTAGAACACCATACTGTCTGAGAGGAGAAGAACAGGGCTAGAACACCATACTGTCTGAGAGGAGAAGAACAGGGCTAGAACACCATATTTCTGAGAGGAGAAGAACAGGGCTAGAACACCATACTGTCTGAGAGGAGAAGAACATGGCTAGAAGACCATACTGTCTGAGAGGGTTCTTCTGCCCTCAATGCAGCTGAGGACCAGGTGTTTATCGTAGTAGAAGAGCACTCACCGCAGCACAAGGGCATCAAGCCCTGAGCCAACTCACTCTCACACAACACTTCATGAAAATGAAGTAAATAAATAGGCCACTATTGATCACAACTGTTCATAAAGTCAACGTATATAGGTCACGAACAAATCGGTAACTACATCAATCAGTCTAAAAAATCGCAAATGAAAATGCACACACAAATGCACACCCGCACACACCTCTTTAGTATTTTGTGCCCATTCATGTATATAAACAGACACACAGACGTGCCCTACTGACCTGGGCTATTGAGCTGTTAACTAGTCAATGAGCAGCTTAAAGTATTTCCAGAGAATCAGTTCAGGCTCTCCTGGCCTGACTTATTGTGTATCCCTGTGTTGCACTATTCTCAGGTCTCAGGTGCTATAATAACAATACTTATAATAATTACCTGGGTTTCAGGCGCTATAATGACAATTATCTGATGGCCTAACCAGGGGTTGCCCGTGTTTCAGGCGCTATAATGACAATTATCTGATGGCCTAACCAGGGGTTGCCCGTGTTTCAGGCGCTATAATGACAATTATCTGATGGCCTAACCAGGGGTTGCCCGTGTTTCAGGCGCTATAATGACAATTATCTGATGGCCTAACCAGGGGTTGCCCGGGTTTCTGGCGCTATAATGACAATTATCTCATTGACAACCAAGGCCCAGAAAAGTGGCAGGCTCGTGCTCTACTATGCAAGACAGTGAATCAAAGCCCTAATGATTCTCAATTGTCTTTAATGACAGCATAGCACTTGTCAGATTATGGGTGTTAATCTCAGTGTCTATCACATTCTCTTAACTGTCAGTGTGGGTGAAATACTTAGCCAAGTCTTAGGAAAGGCTCATGAAGCGCAAATGACATTATGACATTATTATCAGGAAAAATAAATGAATGACAGAAAAAACGAGATGTATGTATGTAGTGTGTATCAGTTGTATAGAAGCTTACAAAGGCTTTTAAGGTGCAGATGGTCCCCTATTAGTGTATGTTACTTACTCTTGCAACTCCAAGCGCAGTGCAGTTTTCTAATCCAGTTTAGAGATGCTACTAATAACAAAGATTTCCACTTTACATGCCACTAATAACAGAGATAGCCTATTTACATGTCACTAATAACAGAGACAGCCACTTCACATGCTACTTAAGTTATAACAGAGATAGCCACTTCACATGCTGCTTATAACAGAGATAGCCTATTTACATGCTACTAATAACAGAGATAGCCTATTTACATGCTACCTATAACAGAGATAGCCACTTTACATGCTACTAATAACAGAGATAGCCACTTCACATGCTACTAATAACAGAGATAGCCTATTTACATGCTACTAATAACAGAGATAGCCTATTTACATGCTGCTTATAACAGAGATAGCCACTTTACATGCTACTAATAACAGAGATAGCCACTTCACATGCTGCTTATAACAGAGATAGCCTATTTACATGCTACTAATAACAGAGATAGCCTATTTACATGCTGCTTATAACAGAGATAGCCACTTTACATGCTACTAATAACAGAGATAGCCACTTCACATGCTACTAATAACAGAGATAGCCTATTTACATGCTACTAATAACAGAGATAGCCTATTTACATGCTGCTTATAACAGAGATAGCCACTTTACATGCTACTAATAACAGAGATAGCCACTTCACATGCTGCTTATAACAGAGATAGCCTATTTACATGCTACTAATAACAGAGATAGCCTATTTACATGCTGCTTATAACAGAGATAGCCACTTTACATGCTACTAATAACAGAGATAGCCACTTCACATGCTGCTAATAACAGAGATAGCCACTTCACATGCTGCTTATAACAGAGATAGCCACTTTACATGCTGCTTATAACAGAGATAGCCACTTCACATGCTACTTATAACAGAGATAGCCACTTTACATGCTACTAATAACAGAGATAGCCACTTCACATGCTGCTTATAACAGAGATAGCCATTTTACATGCTACTAATAACAGAGATAGCCACTTTACATGCTACTAATAACAGAGATAGCCACTTTACATGCTGCTTATAACAGATATAGCCAATTTACATGCTACTTATAACAGAGATAGCCTATTTACATGCTACTTATAACAGAGATAGCCATTTTACATGCTACCAATAACAGAGATAGCCACTTCACATGCTGCTTATAACAGAGATAGCCACTTTACATGCTACTAATAACAGAGATAGCCATTTTACATGCTACTAATAACAGAGATAGCCACTTTACATGCTACTAATAACAGAGATAGCCATTTTACATGCTACTAATAACAGAGATAGCCATTTTACATGCTACTAATAACAGATATAGCCACTTCACATGCTGCTTATAACAGAGATAGCCACTTTACATGCTACTAATAACAGAGATAGACACTTTACATGCTACTAATAACAGAGATTGCCACTTCACATGCTGCTTATAACAGAGATAGCCACTTTACATGCTGCTTATAACAGAGATAGCCACTTTACATGCTACTTATAACAGAGATAGACACTTTACATGCTACTAATAACAGAGATAGCCACTTTACATGCTACTAATAACAGAGATAGCCACTTTACATGCTGCTTATAACAGATATAGCCACTTCACATGCTGCTTATAACAGAGATAGCCAATTTACATGCTACTAATAACAGAGATAGACACTTTACATGCTACTAATAACAGAGATAGCCACTTTAAATGCTACTAATAACAGAGATAGCCACTTTACATGCTGCTTATAACAGAGATAGACAATTTACATGCTACTAATAACAGAGATAGACACTTTACATGCTACTAATAACAGAGATAGCCACTTTAAATGCTACTAATAACAGAGATAGCCACTTTACATGCTACTAATAACAGAGATAGCCACTTTACATGCTACTAATAACAGAGATAGCCACTTTACATGCTATTAATAAGATAGAAGATTTACTAATAACCTACCAGTTGCGGTTTCTGCAGTCAAACGCAGCCACACCATTGGAGTCTGGAGTCCATTTTATACCTGAAGAAAAATTGTCACATTATATCTAGTTACATGTGAGCACGGTAACTATATGTTCTGCCTAGTGTTTTACCAGGATATATTCTGAAGAATCCCGTAGAGCTGCCAAAGTACTGCCAGGTGAGGGTCGGGTCTTTCTGGAAGTTATTGATGAAGATGTCATTCAGAGCTTCGGACCAGTAGATTCCATTGAGGATGTAGGCATCTATATACAGACACAGAGGAGACAGAATGAGCAGAACATAAGTTCCATGTAACCAACAAAGTGCACTGTAAAACATTTTTTGTTAGGTTAAATTGAAATTGCAAGTTCCCCTGCTGCCTTAAAAATGTAAGTTCACTCAACTTGAAGATTGCCTTTGTTTCAACTCTCAAGTTAAATTTCATAAAGTTGATACAGCAACAGTATGGAAGTTAACTCAACAGGTTTTTTTAGTTCAATAACATTTTCATCACTTACTTCAACTTCACACTTTGAAAAGTTTGATTTTACTTCATCCATGCAAGAAAACTTTACTTATGTAGTATAAGTGACATATTTTTCTGCATTATTTAAAATAGTTAAAACCAATTACCCACATATATACAGCTTTCTTTTTCAAGTTAAGAGGATTCAAATTCCACATGTGTTTCAACTTACATGAATAATCTATCTTGACTGATAATTGTAAGTTTGTTTTAACCACCACACAGAATTTCATTCATAACATTTAAAAAACATTATACATGAGCATAAAGTTTTAGTACAGTATGCATATTAATGCACAAGCCCAACGCAGAGGGAAAAGAGTAAACTCAAGAGTTCAGACCTGATTACTTACCTACAGAACGGCTAAGCTAGCCCTTTAAACAGTAAGCAGTCACACTGACGGTAAGCATCCAATCACCCCAAAAACTGCCCAGAATAACACACGTAAAAACATAAAATCAACAACACAGACCGAAATAATGTCTTGGTGAACCAAAGAAATGTCTGCTTGAACAGCATTTTACTCAAATAAATCACCATCCGTTCCGCCGCAATGCATGCTTGGTCACCAGAGCTTGACACTAGGCTGCAACGAATCCTCCTTTTTTTCAACTTAACTTACATACCCAAGTTCAATCAACACATACAAACCTGGCAAAAGTCAGGTTAAAATTTAAAATGAATGCAGGTTTCACTTTTGAAAACTCTTAACTCATAGTTGAGTTAAAAATCCCAAACTAATCAAAGCTCTTTGAGTTAACAACAAGAAGTAAGTGGACATAACAAAATGGGGCTGTAATGTTTTACAGTGTGAGGATTTGATTCCGGAGCCGGCACACCACGCTACCTGTGCGTTTCAGCCCCCTCAGACTCACCTTTGTTGTAGACGTTTGTGGGGACCTGCACATCGCTTTGCATTGTGTTGACTTGTAGGTTGTTGAAGTGCTCATTTTTCTCCAGAGGAAACTCCCCACCCAACTCCACAAAGTTACCGTCGTCATCGACTGTATTCACCAGCATGGAGTTATAGTAGTCAAACTGGAAAAGGACACAGGTGGCAGGTGGACCCGTTACAGTGAAATTAATCTGGTACGCAATAAGCAGGTTAGCATATGGAGCCCAACGCTGTATGTTGATTAACATCAATGTGCTGTATTTTCTGTCATCAAGATGGTGTCAGTTCATTATCTCTGTTATGGTAATCTATACAACAGGGAGGCTAAATTCACAGCAATTATTTCATAAATATGAGACGTGAAATGTCAACAAAAAAGGCTGAATAAAGAGTAACAAACCTGTAGAGATTTGTTGAAATCGTGGTATAAATCTGCATCCTCTGCAGACTCCGCTAACCTCTGAGGAGAATGTGAGATGTAGTATTTATTAACATTTATTTTAGCTACTGCTTCCAGTACCGAAAATTCCTTGGCTCCAAACACGAATCAAAACCGAACATGAATAAAATAGTAATATTCTGTACGTAGCACCGGATTTAGACATCTAGGTGACATTCCGATCTACAGTACATTGCTCTACAGACAGTTAGCGAGACCACACATCCCACCAGAACCAAAGACGTATCATAACCCCTTTACATGTCACCACATGATTTCATCTGTTCTTATTGCTAGCTTGTGTTACCCGGGGAGGAGTTTCATGTAGTCATGGATACAGTCATGGATACAGTCATGCATACAGTCATGGATACAGTCATTCATACAGTCATTCATACAGTCATTCATACAGTCATTTTTACATTCCTGTGCGCCTCCCAGCTAGAAACTATAGAGACCTAAGTTTGCTTGTCTTGTGTTTTACGAATAGTATATAGTGTGTAGTATATAGTATATAGTGTGTAGTATATATTATGAAGTATGTAGAATGTAGTATGTAGTAAGTAGTATGTAGCAGAGGTGTGGACTCGAGTCATGTGACTTGGACTCGAGTCAGACTCGAGTCATGAATTTGATGACTTCAGACTCGACTCGACAAAATGTACAAAGACTTGCAACTCGACTTGGACTTGAACATCAATGACTCGTGACTTCACTTGGACTTGCGCCTGTTGACTCGAGAAGACTTGCTACTTCCCATGAAAACTGGGGAAGAAAATGTTCACACGGCCGCGCCGCTCTCAGTTTATCTGCATCTGTGAAAAAAATGCATGCAGAGAGCACGCGCGCTGCCTGCACGACATCCAATCACTGTAGTCCCACGTTGTTTTGATTGGACATCCAATCACTGTAGTCCCACGTTGTTTTGATTGGACATCCAATCACTGTAGTCCCACGTTGTTTTGATTCAACATCCAATCACTGTAGTCCCACGTTGTTTTGATTAGACATCCAATCACTGTAGTCCCACGTTGTTTTGATTCGACATCCAATCACTGTAGTCCCACGTTCTTTTGATTGGACATCCAATCACTGTAGTCCCACGTTGTTTTGATTAGACATCCAATCACTGTAGTCCCACGTTGTTTTGATTCGACATCCAATCACTGTAGTCCCACATTGTTTTGATTGGACAGCATCTAAGCAGGCACATTGCAAGACAACCAATGAAGCGCAAGCAACAACGCGCCAGTTGTCAAAATGATACCGAAGATAGTTTCGTTTGGCTATAAAAATTACGAGGTAGTCGACAAAAAAGAGTTGCAATTTGCAAAACATGTGGGTCGAAGATTACAGACGGAGCTGCGCACACGTCTCTATGGAGTCATTCCAATTATATTATCAGGTTGGTCCAGTTTTTCAGAAGTGATAATTTTGAGGAGTGAGGATTTTATTAATGACATGTTTAAAAAAGTTCAGGCTAAAAGGACCCATGTCTATTTGAAAGTTAAACTGTTTTGCAATATGAGGTTAGGGCTGGACAATAATTCAATATCAATATATATCGCGGTAAAAAAAAATCAATAACGGTGATATGATTTCTAAACACATTATCGATATTTCAATATTTTTGCTGATCTCCAACACGGCAAGTTTAAGCTACAAAATGAGCGCCCATGACCGCAATTCAAACATGACTGAACGAGCTTCCATAAGTGAGGAGAAAGCAGACAGTTGATATGAGAGGAAAGACTAATTCAGTGGTAGGGAAGTGGTTCAGCTTTCTGAGATCTGATAAACTTCAGGTTTCAGCGTGATGCTAAATGTGCCGGAGAATGAGAGGCTCAAAAGCGCATAAAGCCAACATAGGAGCTTGGATCTTCCGCGTTGACTGGCCCATGACGTCATGATGGACATGCGCTTTTGAGCACTCTCATTCTCCGAGCATGTTGCGACATGCGCGTTCATGAGCTTCTCTGTCGTGTCTCTTAAATCCACGGTCACGTAGCGAACTCATGAACTCACCTCTTCGTTGTCTAACATGTTCACTAACTTTAAACGATATGTTTATAAGAACAAGTTTTGTTGCAGGAAGTTTTGTGTAAAGAATAATATAATCAGCCTATGTTATTGTTTAAAGTTAAATATATTAATAAGGTCAGTCTCAGAGTCCAATTGTTTATTTGACTTTGTATAAAGGTTAAAATCAAATAAAAGGTGAACTTTAATATATTTGTACCGTTTTATTTCTAAAATGTTATTTAGTTTTATAGGAGGAGGCTCAAAAGACTTGGCAAATGTATTTTTCAGAAGATTGTATACAGACATCCGTTGTGGGTGTTCATGGCATTTTTTCTGAGGCTTTTATATTGTTCATATCGATATCGGAATTATATCGTATCGACCGAAATTAAGAAATATATCGTGAAATTTTGCCATATCGTCCAGCCATAAGGTCAATACAATACAGGACTGAAGTTGCTGTGCATTGTTCTAGTGCAATATGCTGTTGAAATACAAGCATTTTTTGTGAAATTAAATTTTCTGTTTTTTACTGTATTTGATTAATGTCTTTGTATAAAAAGAGGTTTAAATTAATACAAATCTTACAGACATACATGATTTGTATACATGTCACGATTGGTGTGGTGGCGTTGCTACACGGACATATTTCGGTGATGCACTTCCTTGTTTACGTTTGTCTCACGGCTGTTTGTAATTATAATCATGAGGGATATAAAGGGGTCGCTAGCAAGTCACTCCTTGCTTAGCATTATTCTATGTCACGCTGGTTTAGAGGTGAGTGCTGTGTACGTTTGCTGTTGCTACTGTGGGTTTTTTTGTATTGGTATTATAAGACGCGACACGCGCACTTTGTTTTCATTAGCCCAGTTAGCCCTTTTTCGCCGTTCTCGGTTTGTTTTATGTTCTATGTAAAATAAACGTGGATTGGAACAGATCAACTGGCTCTGCACATGGCTTCCACCGCATTACGCCGCTCCATACATGACAATACATTTTATTTCTGTGGTAAGATGACTTGAAATGACTCGAAACTAAAATGGTAGGACTTTGGACTCGACTTGAGACTTGTTGGCTTTGACTTGTGACTCGACTCGGGACTTGCCTCATCTTTGACTCGACTTGACTCGGGACTCGAGGGCAAAGACTTGAGACTTACTTGTGACTTGCATAACAATGACTTTGTCCCACCTCTGGTATGTAGTATATAGTACATAGTATATAGTATGTAGTATATAGTATGTAGTATATAATATACATGTAGTATATGGTATGTAGTATGTAGTATATAGTGTGTATAGTGTATACAGTATGCAGTATGCATTATGTAGTATGATAGAAAACTCTCATCTCTCCACTCACCTTAACAGACTTCATCTTGGATCCCAGCATCCTCTCTATATCATCGGCGTAACCCCGAAGTTGCTCTCTTCCATCTATTTCCACAATCTTTAAACTGGATTCTACATCTTTAAGTTTCTAAAAAAAGTGGGAGATATTCAACAAAACCATATTAGAAATTAAGACGCGTACCATTTTTGATGATTTGATCTAACCTTTTTATAGGATAAACGTACAAATCCAATTGCATCATTATCGTGCCTATATAATATGTATCATACATTCTTGGAAATTATCGAATTTGAATTTCAACTAAAGCATTTTAGCTACATGTTAAGTCTCAACCGTTATGCATCTCTCAGTGATTTGGCCATTACGCTCAATGTGTTCATGTCGAAATTACAAAAAACAAAATTTAAACTACTGCATTTATGCACGCAGTCCTTATCTAATTAAAATCAACAACGTTTATTTTATCAAGCTGCCAATTGTAAGAGACTGCCTCTGTTCCCCTCTATGCCAGTGTGGCCACTCCCCTTGCCAGCAGTGAGAATTATTCAAGGACAATGTCTTACACCTGTGTTTGTTTCTCACCTGTTCTGTGTTCAGTTCGTTAGTGTCTGCATTTAGCTTGGTCTGTGTCAGTTTGTCTGTGTCGGTCATTGTTTCAGGTACGTTGGGTTCTAGTTCTATGTCTGTGTCATGTCTGCGTTCCATGTCGGTATGCATGTTACTTTGTCGTTTGTTAGATGTATTTCCTTGTTCGTTCAAGTATTTAGTCTTCCCTGTGTCACTGAGTGTCTGGCTTTGTTAAGGTATGTTGGTTCGTTTGTCTTGAGTCTGTTTGTTTGTATGGAGGTTTTGTGCTTAGTACTGTATTCCTGTCAGTCTGTGTATTGGTTGGGTTTGTCTGGTTGTGGTGCATAGTCTGTGTCTAGGTTTATTAGTTCTGTCTTTGTTTCTAGTTACTGTAACCGTTTAGTAGTCCTTGAGGTTTCATTCACTGTCAGTCCTGTTAGAGTCTTTGTGTTTCATGCTGTGTTCTGTCTGTTAGTCCGTTTGTGTTTAGTTCGGTTCTAGTCCATGATTTCTTGTGTTTTAGTTTGTGGTATTCCTGTTTTGAGTTTACTCCTTGGTTTTGTTGTTTCAGTGTTTCAGTTCTGATGTTCAGTGCCTGTTCTGCCTGGATGAGAATAAAAACCCTGTTTTGGAAATTATTCTCTGCAATTGTGTCTATTCCTTGCCATCTGCCAAAAGGCAGATCGTGACAGAATGACCGACCCATTTACGACACAGCGGAGAATGAGGAGCTGCTCGTCCACTTACGGGCCGCCAATGGAGTTCCCAGTATGTTTGCGCCGATGCGCCATAAGGTGAGGACCACCCCTTCCTCCTCGACCATCCGCGCCGCCACCGATGTGGCTACCAGCGGGTTACTGGGAGCAGAGAGTGGGAGAGGACTCGCTGCGCTGAATCCGAGGAGGATTCAGAGGAGTACTGGGAGGAGCCAGAGGAGGAGGACGAGGCGGAGAGAATCAGCCGGGAGCACTATATTCGGCTGGGGCTCGAATCTCCTCCGCAGCATAAGATGGCTGGCTGCGCCCCGCGCACAGGATGGCTGTCGCCGCGCACACAAGATGGCTGCCGCCCCGCAGCACAAGGATGGCTGTCGCCCGCGCAGCACAGATGGCTGTCGCCCCGCGCAGATGGCTGCCGCCCCGCACAAGATGGCTGCCGCCCCGCAGCACAAGATGGCTGTCGCCCCGCAGCACAGGATGGCTGTCGCCCCCCAAGATGACTGTCGCAGCACAAGATGGCTGTCTGAGCCAGTCCCCGTGCCCTTGCCTGAGCCAGTCCCGTGCCTTGCTCTGAGCCAGTCCCCGTGCCCTTGCCTGAGCCAGTCCCGTGCCTGCCCTTGCCTGAGCCAGTCCCCGGGCCCTTGCCTGAGCCAGTCCCGGGCCCTTGCCTGAGCCAGTCCCCGGGCCCTTGCCTGAGCCAGTCCCGGGCCCTTGCCTGAGCCAGTCCCCCGTGCCCTTGCCTGAGCCAGTCCCCGTGCCCTTGCCTGAGCCAGTCCCGTGCCCTTGCCTGAGCCAGTCCCGTGCCCTTGCCTGAGCCAGTCCCCGTGCCCTTGCCTGAGCCAGTCCCGTGCCCTGCCTGTCCCTGTCCCAGTTTCCCTGCCTGTCCCAGCTTCCCTGCCTGTCCCAGTCCCAGTTTCCTGCCTGTCCCAGTTTCCCTGCCTGTCCGAGTCCCTGTTTCCTTGCCTGAGCCAGTCCCCGTGCCTTGCCTGAGCCAGTCCCCGTGCCTTGCCTGAGCCAGTCCCCGTGCCCTGCCTGAGCCAGTCCCCGTGCCCTGCCTGAGCCAGTCCCGGGCCTTGCCTGAGCCAGTCCCGGGCCTTGCCTGAGCCAGTCCCGGGCCTTGCCTGAGCCAGTCCCCGTGCCTTGCCTGAGCCAGTCCCCGTGCCCTTGCCTGAGCCAGTCCCCGTGCCCTGCCTGAGCCAGTCCCCGTGCCCTTGCCTGGAGCCAGTCCCCGTGCTCCTTGCCTGAGCCAGTCCCGGGCCTTGCCTGAGCCAGTCCCGGGCCTTGCCTGAGCCAGTCCCCGTGCCCTGCCTGAGCCAGTCCCGGGCCTTGCCTGAGCCAGTCCCGGGCCTTGCCTGAGCCAGTCCCGGGCCTTGCCTGAGCCAGTCCCGGGCCTTGCCTGAGCCAGTCCCCGTGCCCTCTTGCCTGAGCCAGTCCCGGGCCTTGCCTGAGCCAGTCCCCGTGCCCTTGCCTGTCCCAGGTTCCCAGCCTGAGCCTGTCCCAGTTTCCTGCCTGTCCGAGTCCCTGTTTCCCGCCTGTCCGAGTCCCTGTTTCCTTGCCTGAGCCAGTCCCCTCGTGCCCTTGCCTGAGCCAGTCCCCGTGCTCCTTGCCTGAGCCAGTCCCCGTGCCCTTGCCTGAGCCAGTCCCCGTGCCTTGCCTGAGCCAGTCCCCGTGCCCTCTTGCCTGAGCCAGTCCCCGGGCCCTGCCTGAGCCAGTCCCCGTGCCCTTGCCTGAGCCAGTCCCCTGGCCCTTGCCTGAGCCAGTCCCCGGGCCCTGCCTGAGCCAGTCCCCGTGCTCCTGCCTGAGCCAGTCCCCGTGCCCTTGCCTGAGCCAGTCCCCGTGTTCTTTGCCTGAGCCAGTCCCCGTGCCCTTGCCTGAGCCAGTCCCCGTGCCCTGCCTGAGCCAGTCCCCGTGCCCTTGCCTGAGCCAGTCCCCGTGCTCCTTGCCTGAGCCAGTCCCCGTGCCCTTGCCTGAGCAGTCCCCGTGCCCTTGCCTGAGCTTCAGTCCCCGTGCCCTTGCCTGAGCCAGTCCCCGTGCTCCTTGCCTGAGCCAGTCCCCGTGCCCTTGCCTGAGCCAGTCCCCGTGCTCCTGCCTGAGCCAGTCCCCGTGCCCTTGCCTGAGCCAGTCCCCTCGTGCCCTTGCCTGAGCCAGTCCCCGTGCCCTGCCTGAGCCAGTCCCCGTGCCCTTGCCTGTCCCAGGTTCCCAGCCTGAGCCTGTCCCAGTTTCCTGCCTGTCCCTGTCCCAGTTTCCTGCCTGTCCCTGTCCCAGTTTCCCTGCCTGTCCCTGTCCCAGTTTCCCTGCCTGTCCCTGTCCCAGTTTCCCTGCCTGTCCCTGTCCCAGTTTCCCTGCCTGTCCCAGCTTCCCTGCCTGTCCCAGTTTCCCTGCCTGTCCCAGCTTCCCTGCCTGTCCCAGTTTCCCTGCCTGTCCCAGCTTCCCTGCCTGTCCCAGTTTCCTGCCTGTCCCAGTCCCAGTTTCCCTGCCTGTCCCAGTCCCAGTTTCCCTGCCTGTCCCAGTCCCAGTTTCCTGCCTGTCCCAGTCCCAGTTTCCCTGCCTGTCCCAGTCCCAGTTTCCTGCCTGTCCGAGTCCCTGTTTCCCGCCTGTCCGAGTCCCTGTTTCCTTGCCTGAGCCAGCCCCGTGTCTGTCCCCGTGGCTGTCCCAGCCCCAGAGCTCACTCCAGCCCCAGAGCTCACTTCTGTCCCCCATCCTGACTCCAGTCCTGTTCCCGAGCCCCGTCCTGTTCTCGAGCTCCGGGTCCACGCCCGAGGCCGCCATCCTGGCCGAGCCAGTTGCCGGCCAAGGACTGTTGCAAGGCCAAAGCCAGTTCCCGGCCTCCCGAACCGTGTCCTCCGGCACGGCCACCCGAACCGTGTCCTCCGGCACGGCTACCCGAACCGTGTCCTCCGGCACGGCCACCCGAACCGTGTCCTCCGGCACGGCTACCCGAACCGTGTCCTCCGGCACGGCCACCCGAACCGTGTCCTCCGGCACGGCCTCCCGACCCGTCTCCTCCGGCACTGCCTCCCGACCCGTCTCTGCCTGGTCGACCTCCAGACCTGCACCCGCCTGGTCGACCTCCAGACCTGCACCCGCCTGGTCGACCTCCAGACCTGCACCCGCCTGTCCGGCCTCCAGACCTGCACCCGCCTGTCCGGCCTCCAGACCTGCACTCCGCCTGTCCGGCCTCCAGACCTGCACCCGCCTGTCCGGCCTCCAGACCTGCACCCGCCTGTCCGGCCTCCAGACCTGCACCCGCCTGTCCGGCCTCCAGACCTGCACCTCCTGTCCGGCCTCCAGACCTGCACCCTCCGGGTCGACCTCCAGATCTGCTCCCGCCGGGTAGACCTCCTGACCCGTTCCCGCCGGGTAGACCACCTGACCCGCCGTCCTGCCTGTCCGGTCGCCCGAGCTGTCCTTGCCTGTCCGGCCTCACGACCCTCATCCGTCCTTCCGGATCTCTGCTCCGCCTACGCCTGTCCGGCCACCTGACCCGTCTCCGCCGGCGCGGCCACCTGACCCGTGTCCTCCGTTGTAAGAGACTGCCTCTGTTCCCCTCTATGCCAGTGTGGCCACTCCCCTTGCCAGCAGTGAGAATTATTCAAGGACAATGTCTTACACCTGTGTTTGTTTCTCACCTGTTCTGTGTTCAGTTCGTTAGTGTCTGCATTTAGCTTGGTCTGTGTCAGTTTGTCTGTGTCGGTCATTGTTTCAGGTACGTTGGGTTCTAGTTCTATGTCTGTGTCATGTCTGCGTTCCATGTCGGTATGCATGTTACTTTGTCGTTTGTTAGATGTATTTCCTTGTTCGTTCAAGTATTTAGTCTTCCCTGTGTCACTGAGTGTCTGGCTTTGTTAAGGTATGTTGGTTCGTTTGTCTTGAGTCTGTTTGTTTGTATGGAGGTTTTGTGCTTAGTACTGTATTCCTGTCAGTCTGTGTATTGGTTGGGTTTGTCTGGTTGTGGTGCATAGTCTGTGTCTAGGTTTATTAGTTCTGTCTTTGTTTCTAGTTACTGTAACCGTTTAGTAGTCCTTGAGGTTTCATTCACTGTCAGTCCTGTTAGAGTCTTTGTGTTTCATGCTGTGTTCTGTCTGTTAGTCCGTTTGTGTTTAGTTCGGTTCTAGTCCATGATTTCTTGTGTTTTAGTTTGTGGTATTCCTGTTTTGAGTTTACTCCTTGGTTTTGTTGTTTCAGTGTTTCAGTTCTGATGTTCAGTGCCTGTTCTGCCTGGATGAGAATAAAAACCCTGTTTTGGAAATTATTCTCTGCAATTGTGTCTATTCCTTGCCATCTGCCAAAAGGCAGATCGTGACAGAATGACCGACCCATTTACGACACAGCGGAGAATGAGGAGCTGCTCGTCCACTTACGGGCCGCCAATGGAGTTCCCAGTATGTTTGCGCCGATGCGCCATAAGGTGAGGACCACCCCTTCCTCCTCGACCATCCGCGCCGCCACCGATGTGGCTACCAGCGGGTTACTGGGAGCAGAGAGAGTGGGAGAGGACTCGCTGCGCTGAATCCGAGGAGGATTCAGAGGAGTACTGGGAGGAGCCAGAGGAGGAGGACGAGGCGGAGAGAATCAGCCGGGAGCACTATATTCGGCTGGGGCTCGAATCTCCTCCGCAGCATAAGATGGCTGCCGCCGCGCAGCACAAGATGGCTGCCGCCCCGCAGCACAGGATGGCTGTCGCCGCGCAGCACAAGATGGCTGTCGCCGCGCAGCACAAGATGGCTGCCGCCCCGCAGCACAAGATGGCTGTCGCCCCGCAGCACAGGATGGCTGTCGCCCCGCAGCACAAGATGGCTGCCGCCCCGCAGCACAAGATGGCTGTCGCCCCGCAGCACAGGATGGCTGTCGCCCCGCAGCACAAGATGGCTGCCGCCCCGCAGCACAAGATGGCTGTCGCCCCGCAGCACAGGATGGCTGTCGCCCCGCAGCTCAAGATGACTGTCGCCGCGCAGCACAAGATGGCTGTCGCCGCGCAGCACAAGATGGCTGTCGCCGCGCAGCACAAGATGGCTGTCGCCGCGCAGCTCAAGATGACTGTCGCCGCGCAGCACAAGATGGCTGTCGCCGCGCAGCACAAGATGGCTGTCGCCGCGCAGCACAAGATGGCTGTCGCCGCGCAGCACAAGATGGCTGTCGCCGCGCAGCACAAGATGGCTGCCGCCCCGCAGCACAAGATGGCTGCCGCCCCGCAGCACAAGATGGCTGCCGCCCCGCAGCACAAGATGGCTGCCGCCCCGCAGCACAAGATGGCTGCCGCCCCGCAGCACAAGATGGCTGCCGCCCCGCAGCACAAGATGGCTGCCGCCCCGCAGCACAAGATGGCTGCCGCCCCGCAGCACAAGATGGCTGCCGCCCCGCAGCACAAGATGGCTGCCGCCCCGCAGCACAAGATGGCTGCCGCCCCGCAGCACAAGATGGCTGCCGCCCCGCAGCACAAGATGGCTGACCAGGCTCAAGCGGCGAAAAAGACAGGGAAAGTCTCACTGCTGGACAGTGGTGAGGACCTGGAGTTTTCAGACGAGGAGGACATTGATGATGGCCCTCCTCCTTTGGAAGACACCGGAGGTGGAAGGAGGAAAGTACTGCAGGTGCGAAATGACCCATACGGCCTTCCTGAGCCTGTTTCCCTTCCTGAGCCTGTTTCCCTTCCTGAGCCCGTTTCCTTGCCTGGGCCAGTTCCCGTGCCCTTGCCTGAGCCAGTCCCCGTGCCCTTGCCTGAGCCAGTCCCCGTGCCCTTGCCTGAGCCAGTCCCCGTGCCCTTGCCTGAGCCAGTCCCCGTGCCCTTGCCTGAGCCAGTCCCCGGGCCCTTGCCTGAGCCAGTCCCCGGGCCCTTGCCTGAGCCAGTCCCCGGGCCCTTGCCTGAGCCAGTCCCCGGGCCCTTGCCTGAGCCAGTCCCCGTGCCCTTGCCTGAGCCAGTCCCCGTGCCCTTGCCTGAGCCAGTCCCCGTGCCCTTGCCTGAGCCAGTCCCCGTGCCCTTGCCTGAGCCAGTCCCCGTGCCCTTGCCTGAGCCAGTCCCCGTGCCCTTGCCTGAGCCAGTCCCCGTGCCCTTGCCTGAGCCAGTCCCCGTGCCCTTGCCTGAGCCAGTCCCCGTGCCCTTGCCTGAGCCAGTCCCCGTGCCCTTGCCTGAGCCAGTCCCCGTGCCCTTGCCTGAGCCAGTCCCCGTGCCCTTGCCTGAGCCAGTCCCCGTGCCCTTGCCTGAGCCAGTCCCCGTGCCCTTGCCTGAGCCAGTCCCCGTGCCCTTGCCTGAGCCAGTCCCCGTGCCCTTGCCTGAGCCAGTCCCCGTGCCCTTGCCTGTCCCAGGTTCCCAGCCTGAGCCTGTCCCAGTTTCCCTGCCTGTCCCTGTCCCAGTTTCCCTGCCTGTCCCTGTCCCAGTTTCCCTGCCTGTCCCTGTCCCAGTTTCCCTGCCTGTCCCTGTCCCAGTTTCCCTGCCTGTCCCTGTCCCAGTTTCCCTGCCTGTCCCAGTTTCCCTGCCTGTCCCAGTTTCCCTGCCTGTCCCAGTTTCCCTGCCTGTCCCAGTTTCCCTGCCTGTCCCAGTTTCCCTGCCTGTCCCAGTTTCCCTGCCTGTCCCAGTCCCAGTTTCCCTGCCTGTCCCAGTCCCAGTTTCCCTGCCTGTCCCAGTCCCAGTTTCCCTGCCTGTCCCAGTCCCAGTTTCCCTGCCTGTCCCAGTCCCAGTTTCCCTGCCTGTCCGAGTCCCTGTTTCCCCGCCTGTCCGAGTCCCTGTTTCCTTGCCTGAGCCAGCCCCCGTGTCTGTCCCCGTGGCTGTCCCAGCCCCAGAGCTCACTCCAGCCCCAGAGCTCACTTCTGTCCCCCATCCTGACTCCAGTCCTGTTCCCGAGCCCCGTCCTGTTCTCGAGCTCCGTCCAATGCCCGAGGCCGTCATCCTGGCCGAGCCAGTTGCCGGGCCAAGGACTGTTGCAAGGCCAAAGCCAGTTCCCCGGCCTCCCGAACCGTGTCCTCCGGCACGGCCACCCGAACCGTGTCCTCCGGCACGGCCACCCGAACCGTGTCCTCCGGCACGGCCACCCGAACCGTGTCCTCCGGCACGGCCACCCGAACCGTGTCCTCCGGCACGGCCACCCGAACCGTGTCCTCCGGCACGGCCTCCCGACCCGTCTCCTCCGGCACTGCCTCCCGACCCGTCTCTGCCTGGTCGACCTCCAGACCTGCACCCGCCTGGTCGACCTCCAGACCTGCACCCGCCTGGTCGACCTCCAGACCTGCACCCGCCTGTCCGGCCTCCAGACCTGCACCCGCCTGTCCGGCCTCCAGACCTGCACCCGCCTGTCCGGCCTCCAGACCTGCACCCGCCTGTCCGGCCTCCAGACCTGCACCCGCCTGTCCGGCCTCCAGACCTGCACCCGCCTGTCCGGCCTCCAGACCTGCACCCTCCTGTCCGGCCTCCAGACCTGCACCCTCCGGGTCGACCTCCAGATCTGCTCCCGCCGGGTAGACCTCCTGACCCGTTCCCGCCGGGTAGACCACCTGACCCGCCGTCCTTGCCTGTCCGGTCGCCCGAGCTGTCCTTGCCTGTCCGGCCTCACGACCCTCATCCGTCCTTCCGGATCTCTGCTCCGCCTACGCCTGTCCGGCCACCTGACCCGTCTCCGCCGGCGCGGCCACCTGACCCGTGTCCTCCGGCGCTGCCTCCTGACCCATGTCCTCCGGCGCTGCTTCCTGACCCGCTTCCGCCGGATAGACCACCTGATCCAACGCCGCCCGTCTGGCCTCCTGACCCGTCGCCATCCATACAACCTCCTGATCCGTCGCCGCCAATATGGTCTCCTGATCCGCATCGGCCGGGACGACCTCCTGACCGTCTACCCAGCTACGATCACCAGACTCAGCTCTCTGTTCTGCCCGGGACCAATGTCTTGGTTCTGCCGGGACCTCTCTATTTCTATCAGGTTCAACATCTAGGTTTGCCCGTGCCCCACGGAGAAGACTGGACTATTTTTCTTGACTCTGTCCTCGTTCCAGGTATTGGCGTGAAACCTGTGGTTTTTGGTTTTTGTTCTGGCCGCCTTTCCCCCCCACCTCCTCGGCCGCCTCCCCGCAGCTGTTGGTTCTGTTTTAGTTTTGGCGCTTCTGGAGCCGCGCCTTGAGGGGGGGGTACTGTAAGAGACTGCCTCTGTTCCCCTCTATGCCAGTGTGGCCACTCCCCTTGCCAGCAGTGAGAATTATTCAAGGACAATGTCTTACACCTGTGTTTGTTTCTCACCTGTTCTGTGTTCAGTTCGTTAGTGTCTGCATTTAGCTTGGTCTGTGTCAGTTTGTCTGTGTCGGTCATTGTTTCAGGTACGTTGGGTTCTAGTTCTATGTCTGTGTCATGTCTGCGTTCCATGTCGGTATGCATGTTACTTTGTCGTTTGTTAGATGTATTTCCTTGTTCGTTCAAGTATTTAGTCTTCCCTGTGTCACTGAGTGTCGGGCTTTGTTAAGGTATGTTGGTTCGTTTGTCTTGAGTCTGTTTGTTTGTATGGAGGTTTTGTGCTTAGTACTGTATTCCTGTCAGTCTGTGTATTGGTTGGGTTTGTCTGGTTGTGGTGCATAGTCTGTGTCTAGGTTTATTAGTTCTGTCTTTGTTTCTAGTTACTGTAACCGTTTAGTAGTCCTTGAGGTTTCATTCACTGTCAGTCCTGTTAGAGTCTTTGTGTTTCATGCTGTGTTCTGTCTGTTAGTCCGTTTGTGTTTAGTTCGGTTCTAGTCCATGATTTCTTGTGTTTTAGTTTGTGGTATTCCTGTTTTGATTTTACTCCTTGGTTTTGTTGTTTCAGTGTTTCAGTTCTGATGTTCAGTGCCTGTTCTGCCTGGATGAGAATAAAAACCCTGTTTTGGAAATTATTCTCTGCAATTGTGTCTATTCCTTGCCATCTGCCAAAAGGCAGATCGTGACACCAATGACAAAAGGTATTTATACAAACACCCCATCTAAAGGATAGGGTCCAAAGGCTTGCCCAGGCAAACTGCAAGTGGTGTATCACAATCAAATGGACATTTAACAATCGTGTCTGTGTAGGTATTCAGTTTAAAACATCACATAAAGAAACAGGGCATTATAGGAATACTCAGACTGTCAGTATTATTCCTAATGTGGAAATAACATCCAGGGGAAATCGATTTTTTTGACAACACTGTGCTGTTATTCCCATAAATTAATTCCCTCACCAATTCCAGTTTATCCAAGCAAAATATTCAACGTATTATATTAGAGCAGTCTAATCAGCTCTGGTTTAGAGAACGTTGATTAATCCTGGAACCTCTGCTTCTCCTGGTCATCATTATAGCAGAAATATTTAATATTAAAGTAAATCGTAGATATAAGCTGTGTACTATAAAACAGTAGTTAGTGAATATTAGAGTAGGAACAGCCAACAACCGAACAAACTACCAAAGACAGAATTGGGACATGATATCTGTAAACACACATTCCTGAGGTACATTTAAGTATTTAGATCCCAGTTCCCACAGTAAATATGGGCAATAGATTAGGGTGATCCTCTTAGTTGCTGTGCCAGCTCACGAGTATGTTAACCTGACCATCCAAACCCAGGGAAAGACCTGCAAGAGGAACTGGCACCAACACCACACTGACCGACTGACTGTTAACATAATGAGATTACAGGCAGCACTGCATTTTGTTTGGAAACTGTATTTAAAGGCAATCTTGTGAATTTTCTCCTTGGTAATCAAGCCCTGAAAATAAACAACAAAATCACAGATTTTTTTTTACCTTTTGAAGAATGTGTGCTCCTGAATACAGTGTAGAAACCTCCCGCAGTTGAACGGAAAGTTTATTCGCCCAAACCTGGACTCTGAAATTCACAGAGAGACACTTGTGATTCATGATCCTGTAAATTATGTATCATCCCAATCATGAAAGAGAATAACTATAAAGATGTTGGCCTTTATGTCTATTTGAAATTCAAAACCCTGTCAGGACAAATGTGCAAAAAAAGGCCATTAAAACTGTATTACAACCAATTGGTTTAAACTGTTTATAGGCAATGACAGGACATTATGAGATTGTTACCTATATTGGGGAAAAAAAGTATATCACCTAAAATGCTACCACCACAGTGCATGAAAAAAAAGAGGAATATTGTCGGAAATTGCTTTAGAAATCTGTTGCTCTTTTGTCCAGAAGTTGTGTTGTGTCCTACGTTCATAGAGGATTACACAGGAACACCGTTTTAAGCAAGTATATTATATTACAGTCCCTCGTAAAAGAAACAGGGCTCGGTCTGCCTCAACAAGATGTGTAGAAAAACTCGTTCTGAAATGCAGCAACGCACCATTAAATAAACCAGTAGTGAAACAGTTGATAGAAAATACATTGTATTCCAAGATTGTTGCTATACACACAGACAAGACTATTCCTTCCTTAATGCTGTTTAAGGTGGGGTCTGTTAGAGCTCACCAACTTCCAAAAACATTGGACGTTTTTATGAAACTGTAAACGGTTAAACTAGCCAGAAGGAGCACGCAGTGTCATTAAGTTATTGTTCTAAGCCAACCAGCATCTAGAACCAGCTTGATGGGCAGTTATCTCTGCGCCAATCAGAGCGAGATTGTCCCGCCTTTCCATTTCCGCGTGTGGAAATGTCGATCGAGAGAGAACTTGCCAGAAGCTTTTCAGAAGGAAGACCCTATTCAAAATATTTTCTTTATATTATACATTATATAATATCAACACAATAAATTGAAAAAAATGAAGAAAAGCGTGTCCAGCCCTGCGTTGCTTTTTGCAGTTGAGAGACGCAGAGTTAATAACTCGGTGAGTAAAACCAAACAAAGTTGCAGGCTAACAACAATGCTAAACAACGGTACGTTAGTTAGCTAGATAAGTGACAGGATATAATGGCGTTCAAACGAGCTCCAGTAGCTGTACGAATGCTGATAACATTTCTAATGATTTTAATTGATTTACATGTACTTTGATGAATCATGAAATCATTTTGTTGTATGAAAGAATAATATTTTTTCTCTACTGGCCTTTTACATCTTTATCCATTTCCATTGTCAACAGTGTGGTAGTTTCTAACAAACTAGGATTGGCGAACCTAGTTACTAGTAGTTCACTACAGTCAGTAGTAAGCGTCTTACTACAGTCAGTAATTGGCTACAGTCAGTAGTTAGCGTCATACTACAGTCAGTAGTTAGCTACAGTCAGTAGTTAGCGTCATACTACAGTCAGTAGTTGGCACCAGTCAGTAGTTGGCACCAGTCAGTAGTTGTGGCACCAGTCAGTAGTTAGCGTCATACTACAGTCAGTAATTGGCTACAGTCAGTAGTTAGCGTCATACTAAAGTCAGTAGTTGTGGCTACAGTCAGTAGTTAGCGTCATACTACAGTCTGTAGTTATGGCAACAGTCAGTAGTTGTGGCCACAGTCAGTAGTTAGCGTCATACTACAGTCAGCAGTTGGCCACAGTCAGTAGTTATGGCTACAGTCAGTAGTTGTGGCCACAGTCAGTAGTTAGCATCATACTACAGTTAGTAGTTGGCCACAGACAGTAGTTAGCGTCATACTACAGTCAGTAGATGGCCACCGTCAGTAGTTATGGCTACAGTCAGTAGTTGGATAAGTAGGCCCATCAAAATGCAACCACCTAAATTTCTTTTTTTTATGTCCGGGCTGAACGATATTCGGTTTTAACATCGACATCGCGATGTGCGCATGCGCGATAGTCACATCGTCGGAACATGCGATGTGAAGAAGGGTAGCACCATGAATGTATTAAGAAAACTGAAAACAGTGTTCTGCGAGAAGCCCCGTACATTCCAATGCGAGTGCTCAAAAAGCCAACATGGAGCTTGGATCTTCCGCGTTGACTGGCCCATGACGTCATGATGGACATGCGCACTAGCAATAGTTTGTTTGTGTTGTCGTAGCAACCGATAGCAACATGCGCGTTCCGGAGCTTCTCTCTCGTGTCTCTTAAATCCACGATCACGTAGCGAACTCATGAACTCACTGTTTCATTGTCTAAAATATTCACTAATGTTGTCGTTGTTCCTGATCGTTTACATGCTTAGCTAAATAAACGGTGGATGTATTTAGACAACCAAGGAGTCGGGAGATGTAATTATTATGTATAATAACAATTATTTTATACATAAACGGCTACAAAAATGAGGATGTTGACATAAAACAGGTACTTTGCCTGGAGTGTTATAAAGTTGTGGCCTCAAAACAAGGAAACACCACCAATTTGTCTGATCACTTAAAACGGCACCACAACGTAACAATAACGTTTTATATCGCTAAAGATCAGAGATCGGGTTACAAAATATTACAAATGTAATACTCGTGTTCACTTTGTTTCACTTTATTTGTACACACTTTGTGTATATGTTATATTGTACACTATTATTGTCACAAATGTTCTAAGATCTTCTAAGATTTTTTTTTTGAGTGGTTGGAGTGTAAACTCAATCTAATTAGTAACCACCAAGCACATTAACAAAACTGTTAAACAATGTAAACACCACATTAACAGTCAAAATACTTGATTTATGGCTAAAATGTATTAGAAAAACCCCAATTTTCAGCATTTCAGCAGGCTACATTTCTGTAACAAGTAAGGTAAGTGTGCACAATGCTGCCATTGGTACACAATGGTCAAGTAGTTTTGATATTGGACTCAAACATCTGACGTTTCTTGTGTTATAAATCATAACTTGCATTTAGTCATTCATGACTTATGAGTATTTATACTTTAATTAAGTCTTTAAAAAAAGCTAGTGAAATGCTTGCATTCTGACCATCCCTGTGTGACTCCGTGTGAACCTGTGTGACCACCTGCCAGGGTGGCTGGTGAAATCAACATTCTGCAGTCTTGATGCTTCATATGCCACAACTAAGGTCTGTAACCAGAGGATTGTTTTGTTTAAGAACAGCCTTAATGAATGGTGTATTGGCCATATACCACACCCCCTAATGGCATATACCACACCCCCTAATGCCATTTGGGGCGGCAGTGGCTCAGTGGTTCACGTAGGTTGTCTACAAACCGGAAGGTTGGTGGTTCAATCCCCGGTTCCACCTGACCAAGTGTCCATGAGCAGTCCTGTCCATGAGCAAGACACCTAACCCCCCTGGCGCCTTGCATGGCTGCCGTCGGTGTATGAATGTGTGAGTGAATGAGTGAATTGTGAGGCAATATTTAAAGCGCTTTGGTGGCCCCTGGGTCTGTGAAATGCGCTATATAAAATGCCATTTATTTACCATATACCCCATAATGCCATATACCACACCCCTTAATGACATATACCACACCCCCTAATGTCTTATATACCACACACCTTAATCCAATATACCGCACCCTCTTATTCCAATATACCGCACCCTCTTATTCCATTTACCGCACCCCCTAATGCCATATACTCTACCCCCCTAATGCCATATATCACAACCCCTCTCGCCTTATTGGTACATACATTGTTCCCCCGTATTTTATAATTTAGGTTATTTCAGGCTATAAGTACGGTGATGTCACCTCACACTACTACAGTCCTGTACGGATATCAAGCAGTGATGGACCCGGTGGAGTGCAGATTAACATGCTGGTCTGTTCACAGGAGCTTCCTCTGAGAACATTATTTAATGTGCATCACCATCTGTTGCCTGTGTGTGTGTGTTTGTGTGGGTGGGTCTATCTGTGTGTGTATAGGTGTAGGTCTGTATCTATGTGTATATGCGTGGGCTTGTGTGTGTCTGTATATATCTGTTGGCGTGTGTGTGTGTGTGTGTGTGTGTGTGTGTGTGTGTGTGTGTGTGTGTGTGTGTGTGTGTGTGTGTGTGTGTGTGTGTGTGTGTGTGTGTGTGTGTGTGTGTGTGTGTGTGTGGTGGGTGGGTCTGTGTCTGTATAGCCGTGTACTTCTGTTTGAATTTGTGGGTGGGCCTGTTTTTGTGTGTAAGCTGTGTGTGCTTGTGTGTGTATATGTTTGTGGGCCTGTGTGAGTGTGTGGCCTGTTTTTGTGTGTAAGCTGTGTGTGCTTGTGTGTGTATATGTTTGTGGGCCTGTGTGAGTGGGTGGGCCTGTTTTTGTGTGTATGGCTGTGTTTGCTTGTGGGTGTATATGTTTGTGGGCCTGTGTGAGTGTGTGGCCTGTTTTTGTGTGTAAGCTGTGTTTGCTTGTGGGATCCCATGCCAAAACTTATTCTGACCACTTCCTGCACAGACTGATGATGACAGACTAATTCCTGCTGAAATGTGTCACAGAAAGTACAAAACAAACAGGGTGGGCAAAAAAGTCACCAAGGTGACATCATGATGTCTTTGAAACATCATGCTCTGATTGTTAAATTGGAAGCCAATAAAATATATCAGAAACATCATCTTCTGACTGCTGGGAAATAAGATGGGTAAAAGCAAGCCGTGACATAAACTTCGCACGTAGCGGGTTGCGTAGAGTTCCTCTGTGACACAGTGGTTTAAAAACAAGTAAATCTGTTGGTGCTTGGCTAAGCTGCTGGCAACTTTGTGTGCGAGGCAGCTTTAGGTCAATCACTATGATATTTGACCGAACTCAAGGATTTAAATGTATGTAAGCTCAAGCAAAATATCCGGCATGTACAGTGCCGGCTCTGTAGTAGCATACAAATCTAATCTGCAAAATAGCAGACGAGTGCAGAACAGGCAGCTCTCCACATTGTGCCTGGAGGAAAATACGGGATGCACTTTACCACAGGACCAGGCCAGTCCCGTCCCTCATGGGACCAGGGGAAGTGAACCAAGTGGCTCCCGCTCAATCAGCACTCATGGGGAACAGATGATGGCACACTGTGACCCGATGGTGACATTTGTTCTCTCCCCGAGGAATAAAAGTCTGGCTGCGTTCTGCGAAGGGAGAACATCTGGATTTTTAAGGCAAATGGAGAAAATCCTAGCTTTGAAACCGGATGACGATTCACGTTAAATTGTTGTCCGCTGTTGGTCGCTGGCTCTATCCCCAAATATGCTGGCGTGAGAGATGAGGTCGGACAAGGGACCAGGCAAGGAGAGTGCCCGTTGGGACTCCAGCATGAATAATCTCCCTGGCTCAGGGGACTTTTTTCCTTGCTGTAAATGTAATGACAGTTGGATGGATTTCATTTATAGTGGAGTGACTAGAATCAGGGTCAGTGTCCTAAACCCGGCCAAGAAACAAACCAACAGTAGAAGACTGAATACGAAAAAACCAAGACACAGATCGGCATTCTTTCAGTTCGAACATAGGGAAATAGAGATTCAACTTAGTGATAGTCTAAATAGCACGTCTCTACGTCGAATTCAGCTGGTTAGAAAATCTGCTTTCACAAAAAAAATCCAAACAAGGAGCAACAGTTGCTGAATTGTACTTGTCACTACGAGGTTCATGATCACAATTTAGACCCGTTAACATGAAAAGCAGAAATCCACTGAAATGGGGACTTTGGTTTGAGTAAACCCACGTGTGCTTTGAGATTTCGATGAACCAACGCCCTTTTAGGCTACATGAATAGGACCGTCACGTTGTAGAGTAGCAGTACTACATAGTTCTAAGTGACTACTCACGTCTCAGGCGGTATTTTCATCTGGGCGTAAGCAGTGGAGCAAAACCAGCCAAAACACAGGATCCACAGGCCCGGCCTCAGCTGCATAGGGGTCCTTTCTGGTCCCGTCCTATTTGTTACTCCACCTGACCACGCTCTGGTTCCCAGTCCCATCCTGCCTGGGTCTAATGGATCACCTGTACAGGTCCGGTAGGCTAGCTACGGCTCCTCCAATTTTCAGTCAGAACACAACAAAACCGGCACAACACACCTCAGAATTAGCACAGCCTCAAGAAAGTGTTGAGGAGCATCCCAGTGAGTCTGTGCGGGAGAACTTCTTCATGTTGGGTAAACCATCTGGATATCCCATGATTTCCTGTTTCTCTGAGTTAAATGTGAGACCCAGAATGTTCACCTCCTTGGTGTCCGTGGATACCAACTGTCTGGATTCTGTCATCCTCCAACCGTTCATCGTTATCTCATTGTCTTCTCGTCATCCATAAACCATCTGGCGATCAACCTATCTTCTTTTTGAATATATTGCACCAAGGTTTTATATTCAGTTGTTAAAGAGCTCCAGACTCTCCATAATAAACTTGCTCTTTTTAGATAATTACAACCTGTCAACCGTCCAAGTAGTCATCAGAACTTTGCCTGGTGGTCGCCAGGATCTGCTCAACTGTAGCCCCTTTCTGTGTTTGTCGTGTGCCTTCCTGTTGGCCCAGAACAGATGAACAGGCAATGATCAGACCGACATGCTGCCACACTGACAATGTTCGGATAAAAATATCCTGTGAAAAAGGCTAAAGGGAGGCATGCCAGCAGCCATTGATTTACCGACGTTCCGATGCAGCCTCTACTGTCACCCAATTTAGGGCATAATCTGCTTGGATTAAAACCACCCACCCCTCATGAAACGGGGATAGGATAGTAAGAGAGATGTGGAGGGCTGGCTAAAGGGAGGGAGAGAAGGTAGGGGCGATCGAAGCAGGGGATTGGATGATGGGTTTGTTTTATGTAAAGAGGATTAGAGTGAATTCTGGAGACGGGCTCTCGTCCATCCAATCAGTGAATGATAAATAGAAACCCCACTGGTTTGTTAAGAGAAGTCGGTTTTGGATTGGGACGTTTAGGGCTGATGCGTTCGTCAAACATATAAACAAGCTAGAACTCACTGAGCCACTGAGCTGCTGTGGTACTTGAAAAAAATGCTTTTCTGACTGAACACATTACTTTATGAACTCACAGTTAGGAGCAAAAAATGCATGCCATTAAGTAAAGATCATTTTAATTTTAGTATGAAGATTTGGCTATTGGTTGAAATTTCTATAGCATTACTGGTGCTGCGTGAAGTGTTTTGTGACACCTCACTTTGAATTGTATTTTTTAATACAACTTTGAAGTCAGTATTGCAGTTAGGCTGAACAGTAAGATCAATTAAACATCACCTGAAGGGAATTTAGAGTGACTAATCTCCTTTAAAAAAAAAAACGATTAGAAGATCAGTAAGCTGCTAAACGTCTGACCAATGAGATCTCGTTGGCATCTCACTTTCAAGTGTTATCCATCAATTTCTACGGACAGTTAGACTTTCTGACAGTTTTTGAAACTGTTTTGGAATCCCCAAATGGTGCATATGGCACAAACAAGATTCTGAAACGATTGCTAAACCATTCAATCCATTGAATACTGTCCTCTCGGTTGCTCATGGTTTAGTAAGAAGGCAGCAAAGGGGCTCCCTCTGCTGGCATGTGATGAGAATTGCAGGTGATTATCAGAGACATTTACCACAACAAGCAGTAACTGCATCAACATTACTTTAACTCTGGGGTGGTTATATTAGATTAATATGTAAACCAATGAAACGTATGTTAAAAATAAATGAGCGAAATGTAGCGTGGGTATATAGCCATCTATACAAGAGAACGTACAGTTGTCACTTTACACACATGGGTATAGCCATCTATACAAGAGAACGTACAGTTGTGACTTTACACACATGGGTATATAACGTACAGTTGTCACTTTACACACATGGGTATATAGCCGTCTATACAAGAGAACGTACAGTTGTCACTTTACACACATGGGTATATAGCCATCTATACAAGAGAACGTACAGTTGTCACTACACAAATGTTTTGGATATCTTGCAAACAAAGTATACTATTGCCCTAGCAAGCAGCTTTGGAGATGATGCCCAACCCAACCACCTGTCTCACATAATCTGTTAAAACAGTACATTGTACACAAAATATGACTATTCTGTAGCGTTTTGGATGACACCTCCCTCCACACGACACGGCACACTGACGCGCCCTTATTGTGCACTCAAACACTGACCAGGGCTATAGGTTGAGAAGGTTTAATGTCACTGATGTCAGTGCGTCAACACGAGCAGGCACTCACTTTTATCTCAGAATGACTTCAGCATTAATAACACCACAAGGCCTCTTACCACAAGGCCTGTTTTATTTAGCTGTTTTGCACTCGATTTCAGACACATCTGTGTATGCAACACCTTGCTTAGCAGAGGAACTGTGAGTTTGAACAGTATAACGTAATATGGAGCTATTAACTATGTTTCATCTTGCTTTTTGTAATCAATATGTAAAAAAAAATGTAGGGTCATTAAAAAGGTCTTTGTTTTCTATACATGACATGATTGACATTGACTCATAGATTGAGTAGGAACTTTAGTTAAATGAATTGGTAATTTAGTAATAGCCTGGTTAGATATAATGATTCTTAATTGAAATAATAATTTCACGTTTTTCAGACCTTTGGCATTGTAGTTAGGGTTAGTCATATTCTTTAGATAATCTGAAGAGATTTTACTCCATGCTTAATGACGCTCGTTCCATTTTAGATTGGATTCATGGGCACCCCTGGACTAGCAAAATCATCATGCCATAGGACACAGGAGTGGTGGTTGCTGATAACGGGCCTCTGTACATCTATGTAGAAATTCCATTTAAAAAAAATGTATTTCCAGCTACAATAGTCATTTGCAACATTAACAATGTCTATACTGTAAGTTTGATTTGAGGATTTTCTTTCAAAAACATGCACATTTCTCAGTGACCCCAAAGTTTTGAATTTGAGTGTCCTAGTGTAAAGTGTTTGTATTTGTGTATCTCCTCGGTACTTAGTTTGTGTGTACGTTAACATTCCTTTAATTAATTAAACATGTACAATATTAATTGTTTTGCTGGAACAGTATGTACATATAACTGTGTCTTTTGTCTCTTATTTGACTGTAATATGTGGTAATCTTCAGTAGCTATCTTAACATTAATGTACTCTGTGGTGTTATTGCTATCTTAACAATAATGTACTCTTTGTGGTGTTATTTGCTATCTAAACACCACAAAGAGTACATTGATGTTATTGCTATCTCAACATTGATGTAATCTTTGTGGTGTTATTGCTATCTTAACATTAATGTACTCTTTGTGGTGTTATTGCTATCTTAACATTAATGTACTCTTTGTGGTGTTATTGCTATCTTAACATTAATGTACTCTTTGTGGTGTTATAGCTATCTTAACATAAATGTACTTTTCGTGGTGTTATTGTAGCATTGTGTGTAGACAGTTTATTGGTGGATAGGCAGTATGTTCCCGATGTGCAGAACAGTTTTGGTAATCAGGCAGTGATGCATTAGGATATAGGCTCTTTATTGTGCAACTGTACACATTCAGGCAGTGATGCATTAGGATATAGGCACTTTATTGTGCATCTGTACACATTCAGGCAGCGATGCAGCATGGATATAGGCACTTTATTGTGCGTCTGTACACATTTCTGAGGGTCCTCTGGGTATAGTGATATTTATTTATCCACCTGAGGTTGAATAGATGCTGTTATGCCTTTTCAACCAAACATACAATACACCATGTAAGCCCCAGGAAGTCATATTACTGCAAAACAAGCAGTGGGGCTTTTACGATCCTTCTGATATGAAATCCTAGTTTGTCACGTCTGACCAGAGTCTCTACTTCCTCTCTTCCATCTGCCTGTGATTGTTGAATCCAGGTGTAATCCCAAATTATGTCTCCTCTACAGAGAAGTGGGATTTGCTGAAACTGTGGTGAGTTTTTGCCGATCAGATGTCCAGAAATGCTTGCAGTCTGTATGTGTGATACTGGTGTTCTGGCCAAATAACATGACACATGATACTTTAAAATCCAAAATAAAAAACAAAAGAATGTGGAGCTGGCTTAGAGCCAAAGCATCTGTGTTAGTAGGCACCATCTTATCATTCTTCACATTAAATTATTTTTTGCAGACAGACATACCCAAAATAAATAACTATAGAGTGATTTCTATTCATTTTTTATAAATCTTAATTGTGTCCCTGATGGTGAAGCCCTGTCTCTCAATGCACTGTGTGTCCCATAACCATCATTCATTTATTCTTTGACTTGGGTGACCTACACCCTGTCGCTGGTTTGTGGTTTGCTTGTCCCTGTGACCAGTGTTTCTACATTCTACCAGCCTTGTCTTTTCAGAGATGCTTTGACCAAGTCGTCTGACCATAACAATTTGGCCGTTGTCAATGTTGCTCAGGTTTACTCCTGCCCGTTTCTGCTGTGTACATCTATACAAACAGATTTTTACCAGATTATCCACCAAGTCCTCGTCACGTGCCCTTGTTGGGTGATACCCAAAGATATTTGTTTCACCGGTCATAATGTTTTGGCTCATCAGTATGTGTCATACTTCAACTACATGCCTTGATCCAATGTGATACTATATTCAGTATCATGCTGAGCCAGGCTCATGTAATCCTGACCGCTTAGCCTTTAGCTCCCATCAATAGTTTGAGAGATGGCACCATATGAGCGTCTTGTTGTGGCTCATCTGCGTGTACATTTTATATAGTCTATTTTATAGTCAAATCAAATGATACGGCGTTTCGGCGGTGAACGTCTTCATCTGATTTTTTTCCCAACTCACTTCTGTGAGCCAGGCAGCCGGCCAGCCGGCAGGGTCATCAATGGTTGACATGGACCCATAGACCCGTACACAACAATACAGGAAGCTCCTCTGATCCACTCTACACCCTCACTCTCTGCTTCCAACTGCTAATAAACCCAAGACACTTTCAACCATGACTGCTTTAGCTCTGATGTAGGGGCTTATCCAGCACTCCCCAGAACAATGCTTCATGTGAGGACTACGGAGTGCCCCCCAACCCCTTGCGTGGCCCCGGCCCTCAGAGACCAGCCAGGGCCAACCGTTTGGGGCCATCAGGGGTCTAATAGGCAGGCGGGGCGCGGTGCCTGATCCATGCAGCTGTCGCCTGGCACACTCCGGCCTCAGGGAGACATGACAGCTAATGTCAGGGCCAAGTGGCCTGCTGCTGTATACTGCATGTGGAGCGGTTGGTGGGGTAGTGGGGAGGAGCGCGTGGTGGGGGAGGAGCGCGTGGTGGGGTAGTGGGGAGGAGCGGTTGGTGGGGTAGTGGGGAGGAGCGGTTGGTGGGGTAGTGGGGAGGAGCGCGTGGTGGAGCAGTGGGGAGGAGCGGTTGGTGGGGTAGTGGGGAGGAGCGGTTGGTGGGGCAGTGTGGAGGAGCGCGTGGTGGGGTAGTGGGGAGGAGCGCGTGGTGGGGTAGTGGGGAGGAGCGGTTGGTGGGGCAGTGTGGAGGAGCGGTTGGTGGGGTAGTGGGGAGGAGCGGTTGGTGGGGCAGTGGGGAGGAGCGGTTGGTGGGGTAGTGGGGAGGAGCGGTTGGTGGGGTAGTGGGGAGGAGCGGTTGGTGGGGCAGTGTGGAGGAGCGCGTAGTGGGGCAGTGGGGAGGAGCGCGTGGTGGGGTAGTGGGGAGGAGCGGTTGGTGGGGTAGTGGGGAGGAGCGGTTGGTGGGGTAGTGGGGAGGAGCGGTTGGTGGGGTTGTGGGGAGGAGCGGTTGGTGGGGTTGTGGGGAGGAGCGTGTGGTGGGGAAATATATAGTTTTTATTGTCAATTCTGTCTACAAACAAATGTAAATGATTCTCAACAGTTGTTAACACATAATGCCTCGTCAATAGGAACAAATGTTTGTGTGTGTGTGTGCGCACATGTGTGTGTGTGTGCGCGCATGTGTGTGTGTGTGTGCGCATGTGTGTGTGTGTGCCCGCATGTGCGTGCGCATGTGTGTGTGTTGGCATGTGTGTGTGTGCGCATGTGTGTGTGGGAGAGAGCAGTGTGCTACGTACAAAAGCAGAGTGAGCGTGATCGATCAACGTTGCCTGTACAAGTGCGTGACCTCATGCACGTCTGGAGAATTGACACAGCGCTGTCTGGGAGAACGACCAAATTAATAGAAGACGGCATGTAGCTAGCTACAGTTGCTGTTGTTTATTGCATTTTTGTTTAGATCTGCAGACACAGTTATGCCAGAGTTGGGGTCTTTATAATAACACCAAAGAGTGTGAGAGTTATTTTCAAGTTCACAAGTATTATCTAACGGTTATGCCTGTTTTAGATTAACCTACAATAGGATTGTAATCCTCAACTTGCCCAGTACACTAAAACTGAAAATAATTAATATTATGCCCAATTATACATTGCAGTTCAAATGCTTGGGCTCACTAAGAAATGTCCATGTTTTCGATGAAACATACAGGGAATTAGTTTGAAGAGCAATAAAAGTAAGTTCTGTGGAAATATAGTAATTGACTGCGTTAGATATTATGAATTTTGATTGAAATAATAATTGTGTCTTTCAAATTTGAGAAGGAATCCTCCTTTTGCAGCAGTTATATCCTTGCAGACTAGATACATTATTCTAGTTATCTCTGCTGACTGTGGAGGCCACTGTCTGCTCACTTTTTTCAGTTTGAACCTGTTGGATTGACTTGCTTTAGGGGTTACTAATTGCTCGGCCAGAAAGGTAAATAACATTAAAGGACCAATTGTAGGTGTTGAGAATATTAAGAAAAGTCTTAAACGAAGACATTTGGATACCCAATAATAGTTTGTATTGGCTGAATATGTTGTGTTTTTATACACTGTATTGTTAATCTGCATACTCTACTAGTCCAGTCATTTCTGATGGCTTCATTTGCTTGTTATTATGCTGTACCCATTGCCTGATTTCATTGCTCTTATTTTCATGCATTATAGATAACCTTCTCACATCTAATCGATTACTTTTGTCTGGAAATAAGGGTCTCGTTTGTCAACTCCTCACAGAGCAGCTCAGATAGTTGCACTCTTTCAAAGAAGCAGAGAAAATATCTAATGTGGAGTAGTGGCCTCAGCCAGGGGTCAGCTTAACGGTTTGGTAGCAAGTATCACGTTGGTTTTTCATGCAGCGAGTGTCAGGTCTTTGGGAGAAAGGAGCGCTGTGGGGTGGTGAAGGAGGGAAGGGATTCACTATTTCTAGAGCTGGGTGGATGCTAAGGCGAGGGTAATTAAGTACGCTTAAAAATACCCCACCACTGTGCAGTGTACACACCCACACACTTAGACACACACACACACACACACAAACACACACAGGCCAAAATGTGGATAAGGTTACCCTTCTGAAAGTGCTTGATGCCTGGCAGGACAGACCAGGAGAAGACCTTGAGGAAAGTACAGAGTGACAAAAAATGCCCCAAGGGTTAGAGGTAAAAGCTGACATCCTCTAGGGTCAAGGTAAACAACAGACATTACTCCATCTCATTTTCCATGTGGTTAATGTAGCACGTGGACATGTGTGAAACAGTCCCATGAGACTTAAGGGCTCATGTCTGCACTAATCACAACATAGCATGGCCTAACCAGTAGAGAAGTCTAATAAACGGGGTACTCCATAACGCATCACCAATCATGGCCTGACCAGTAGAGAAGCCTTATAAACGGGGTACTCCATAACGCATCACCAATCATGGCCTGACCAGTAGAGAAGCCTTATAAATGGGGTACTCCATAACGCATCACCAATCATGGCCTGACCAGTAGAGAAGCCTTATAAACGGGGTACTCCATAACGTATCACCAATCATGGCCTGACCAGTAGAGAAGCCTTATAAACGGGGTACTCCATAACGTATCACCAATCATGGCCTGACCAGTAGAGAAGCCTTATAAACGGGGTACTCCATAACGTATCACCAATCATGGCCTGACCAGTAGAGAAGCCTTATAAACGGGGTACTCCATAACGTATCACCAATCATGGCCTGACCAGTAGAGAAGCCTTATAAATGGGGTACTCCATAACGCATCACCAATCATGGCCTGACCAGTAGAGAAGCCTTATAAACGGGGTACTCCATAACGTATCACCAATCATGGCCTGACCAGTAGAGAAGCCTTATAAACGGGGTACTCCATAACGTATCACCAATCATGGCCTGACCAGTAGAGAAGCCTTATAAATGGGGTACTCCATAACGCATCACCAATCATGGCCTGACCTGTAGAGAAGCCTAATAAACTGGGTATTCCATTAAAAAAATCATAATTTGCACTGCTATATATGATGCCGCAAAATGCTGTGTTCTATGGTTCTGGTTACAAATCTTTTACTTACACGTCTGTATGAATCCATGACGTTTTGAAATGTTTGAAACGGGTATTCTATTCTCGTTGTCTTTACTTTTACTTTCATCGGAATTACAAGACTTCAGAAAAATTTTTACTTGTTGCAAAATGAACAGGCAGAAGCAAAAATGAATAGATCCGCTTCTGTTAAACCCAGTTCAATACATAGAATTGGTCTTTGGGGAAGTTTTTTATACCGTTTAGATTTAGGGAGGACAATTGATTACATTTTCTGGACTAGATTGATCTGCCATCTACAAACACGTTATAGCTTGCTTTTAAGTAGGGCATGACAGTACGGGCATTTAAATGTAATGTTCTATCCTTTGTAAAAATGATTTAACCGAATTGCACACAATCTAATGCACACACATGCACGCGTGGATACGCAAACACACAGCACAAACTGGTTCCTTTCCACAAACACTGTGTGTCTCCAGAAGAGCATGACATTGATCCATCCAGAGAGGCCTTTGTGCACATGCTTTCCGGCTTATTTGCTGATCCCTGTGAATATGACATCACCGGGCAGTCTACTATCGGATTGCTCAGAAGTTGAAATATTCATGGCAACATCTGCCTAATTAAACTTCAGACCCTAATCTCCTGTGCCAAACCGCGAGTGCCGGGGTTTAAAATTCTGCCACAAGTCATGCATTTCCCCCTTTCTTGAAGCCTTTTCTCCCCCAACGAAGAACAGTGGTTATCTCATGGCTGGTTTATTATTAAGGCCAACAGTTGCCATTCGTTCTGCCTGTTGCCCCCTCCAGTCCTATGTCTGTCGGCACCTGCAGCTGTCACTTCGGCCTGCCTGCCATCTCCACGGCTATTGCAGGTCGTTGCCCCCATCTCGACGCCGACTAGCGGCCTACTCAAAGGAGAGCAGAGATTCCCTGTCCGTTTATATGCAGGTCTGGAGAGCAGAGATTAGCTGTGCTTTTATATTCAGGTCTGGAAAGCAGAGATTCAATGTGCCTTTATATGCAGGTCTGGAGAGCAGAGATTCCCTGTCCGTTTATATGCAGGTCTGGAAAGCAGAGATTACCTGTGCTTTTATATTCAGGTCTGGAGAGCAGAGATTCCCTGTCCGTTTATATGCAGGTCTGGAAAGCAGAGATTACCTGTGCTTTTATATTCAGGTCTGGAGAGCAGAGATTAGCTGTGCTTTTATATTCAGTTCTGGAGAGCAGAGATTCAATGTGCCTTTATATGCAGGTCTGGAGAGCAGAGATTCCCTGTCCGTTTATATGCAGGTCTGGAAAGCAGAGATTACCTGTGCTTTTATATTCAGTTCTGGAGAGCAGAGATTCCCTGTCACTTTATACCCAGGTATGGAGGTATTTATTATCTTCCTTGTAATCCCTGTGAGTGAAGAGGGTTGTGTCGAGCATAAATGTGAAAGTGGATGTGATGTAGATGTCCACAAGTGTCCAGGACAGGGTACTGTGGGATGATTGATAGTGTCCAGGACAGGGTACAGTTGGGATGATCGATAGTGTCCAGGACAGTGTACAGTTGGGATGATCGATAGTGTCCAGGACAGTGTACAGTGGGATGATTGATAGTGTCCAGGACAGGGTACAGTGGGATGATTGATAGTGTCCAGGACAGTGTACAGTTGGGATGATCGATAGTGTCCAGGACAGGGTACAGTGGGATGATTGATAGTGTCCAGGACAGGGTACAGTGGGATGATCGATAGTGTCCAGGACAGGGTACAGTGGGATGATTGATAGTGTCCAGGACAGGGTACTGTGGGATGATCGATAGTGTCCAGGACAGGGTACAGTGGGATGATTGATAGTGTCCAGGACAGAGTACTGTGGGATGATTGATAGTGTCCAGGACAGGGTACAGTGGGATGATTGATAGTGTCCAGGACAGGATACTGTGGGATGATTGATAGTGTCCAGGACAGGGTACTGTGGGATGATCGATAGTGTCCAGGACAGGATACTGTGGGATGATTGATAGTGTCCAGGACAGGGTACTGTGGGATGATCGATAGTGTCCAGGACAGGATACTGTGGGATGATTGATAGTGTCCAGGACAGGGTACTGTGGGATGATCGATAGTGTCCAGGACAGGATACTGTGGGATGATTGATAGTGTCCAGGACAGTGTACAGTGGGATGATCGATAGTGTCCAGGACAGGGTACAGTTGGGATGATCGATAGTGTCCAGGACAGTGTACAGTTGGGATGATCGATAGTGTCCAGGACAGTGTACTGTGGGATGATTGATAGTGTCCAGGACAGGGTACTGTTGGGATGATCGATAGTGTCCAGGACAGGGTACAGTGGGATGATTGATAGTGTCCAGGACAGGGTACAGTGGGATGATTGATAGTGTCCAGGACAGTGTACAGTGGGATGATTGATAGTGTCCAGGACAGGGTACAGTTGGGATGATTGATAGTGTCCAGGACAGGGTACAGTTGGGATGATCGATAGTGTCCAGGACAGGGTACTGTGGGATGATTGATAGTGTCCAGGACAGGGTACAGTTGGGATGATCGATAGTGTCCAGGACAGTGTACTGTGGGATGATCGATAGTGTCCAGGACAGGGTACAGTGGGATGATTGATAGTGTCCAGGACAGGGTACTGTGGGATGATTGATAGTGTCCAGGACAGGGTACTGTGGGATGATCGATAGTGTCCAGGACAGGGTACTGTTGGGATGATTGATAGTGTTCAGGACAGGGTACTGTGGGATGATTGATAGTGTCCAGGACAGGGTACTGTGGGATGATTGATAGTGTCCAGGACAGGGTACTGTTGGGATGATCGATAGTGTCCAGGACAGGGTACTGTGGGATGATTGATAGTGTCCAGGACAGGGTACTGTGGGATGATCGATAGTGTCCAGGACAGGGTACTGTTGGGATGATTGATAGTGTCCAGGACAGGGTAAAGTGGGATGATTGATAGTGTCCAGGACAGGGTACAGTTGGGATGATTGATAGTGTCCAGGACAGGGTACAGTTGGGATGATCGATAGTGTCCAGGACAGGGTACTGTGGGATGATTGATAGTGTCCAGGACAGGGTACAGTTGGGATGATCGATAGTGTCCAGGACAGGGTACTGTGGGATGATTGATAGTGTCCAGGACAGGGTACAGTGGGATGATCGATAGTGTCCAGGACAGTGTACTGTGGGATGATCGATAGTGTCCAGGACAGGGTACAGTGGGATGATTGATAGTGTCCAGGACAGGATACTGTGGGATGATCGATAGTGTCCAGGACAGTGTACTGTGGGATGATCGATAGTGTCCAGGACAGGGTACAGTGGGATGATTGATAGTATCCAGGACAGTGTACAGTTGGGATGATTGATAGTGTCCAGGACAGTGTACAGTTGGATGATCGATAGTGTCCAGGACAGGGTACTGTGGGATGATTGATAGTGTCCAGGACAGGGTACAGTGGGATGATCGATAGTGTCCAGGACAGTGTACTGTGGGATGATTGATAGTGTCCAGGACAGGGTACAGTGGGATGATTGATAGTGTCCAGGACAGTGTACTGTGGGATGATCGATAGTGTCCAGGACAGGGTACAGTGGGATGATTGATAGTGTCCAGGACAGTGTACAGTTGGGATGATTGATAGTGTCCAGGACAGTGTACAGTTGGATGATCGATAGTGTCCAGGACAGGGTACTGTGGGATGATTGATAGTGTCCAGGACAGTGTACAGTTGGGATGATTGATAGTGTCCAGGACAGGGTACAGTGGGATGATTGATAGTGTCCAGGACAGTGTACAGTTGGGATGATTGATAGTGTCCAGGACAGTGTACAGTTGGGATGATTGATAGTGTCCAGGACAGTGTACAGTTGGATGATCGATAGTGTCCAGGACAGGGTACTGTGGGATGATTGATAGTGTCCAGGACAGTGTACAGTTGGGATGATTGATAGTGTCCAGGACAGGGTACAGTGGGATGATCGATAGTGTCCAGGACAGGGTACTGTTGGGATGATCGATAGTGTCCAGAACAGGGTACAGTGGGATGATTGGTAGTGTCCAGGACAGGGTACAGTGGGATGATCGATAGTGTCCAGGACAGGGTACAGTTGGGATGTTTGATAGTGTCCAGGACAGGGTACAGTGGGATGATTGATAGTGTCCAGGACAGGGTACAGTTGGGATGATGGGTTTTCATAGTTTAGTGTCCGGTGTCTCATAGAGGCCTGCTCATCACCCACGCGCCTCACAGTCTACCTGATCCTCATACCTCTAGTGATTCCTGGTGCGGCCGATGGTCATGGACCGTAAAACCCGAAAACAGAGTAACATTAAAGGGCCGGAGAGCCCCTACAAACCTGGCGGCCAGCTATCGCAGTAAACATCCGCCTGTGTGGGCATTCAGTTATAAACCTGTACGCGTGTCAAACAGGACCGCTGCCACTTGCCTCACACATAAACCGGACTGTTAAAAAGCTCATCTCCTTGAAGCATCCCCAGATGTTTTTCCACTCTGTGCGTCTTTGTCTCAAAAACAAAGCACCTAAAAAAGTCAGTTTGAGTGCTTTGGCCCAGATGTTGTGGCTCTATCAGCATTAGTCACCTTGTAATATGTCGGGCCGGTGTTGGGTTTCCCAATGCTCGCCCCGCAGTCAGGTGTCGTCTTTTAAGTCATCGTCAATGAGTCTTGTAGAAAACAGTTGTTCTCCAGGGTTTTTAATGGACACAAACCGTGCATTCATGTTTTTAAGTGGGAGAAGAGAGTCTGGAACTGGAACCTCAGTTATCAAAAACATACCAATGATGTCTGTGTGTGTTTCCCAATGAATTCAGAGACGATCACCAGTGAAAGCATCGGCAAATACTGTTAATACTACTGACACATTTTTGGAATAGGTTCAAAAATAATTTCAACATGATGTGCCGAACTGCAATCCTCCTGTATTCTGATGTTGTACAGCTTTACTAAGCATGCGGCCATGGTGACAGAGCACATGGTCACGTTGTCCAAGCAACGGCCACAAACCATGCTAACATTGACCTCTAACTGTGGAGTTTAGGCTTAGACTTTTACCACAGGTAAAACACACATTCTTTCTTACTCAGTTACCTGTATGACCACACAGATGTACTGATATAATTCCACTGTTCATATACTTCTAGACCGACTAATTATTAATTAATTAATTAATTGTAAATTATATTAACTAGGCGACTGTGATTTATCCGAAATAAAGGTCAGCTGTTCCAGTAGGATTGTCCTGACATCTTCTTAGTTGCATCTCATAGCCAAAGCCATTGCATTTTAACAGGGGTGTGTAGACTTTTTATGTCCTCTGTAAATCTGTATAGTCTGTGTTCAATTTTGTGATATCCAATTCGTGATTAAAATCCTGGTCCAACAATAAAACTGTCACCGACTATACAGATTTACAGAGGATATGAAAAGTGATTATCATTTAAAGACACAGCGGGCTGCTTACTAACCATTCTGAAAGCACAATGTGTTTTTCGGACCATTCTTACTGGACGTTTACTCTATAATCTATAAGCACTTATGATTAACGCACAAGAAGCAGCAGCACTACTCTCTCTGATAGACGGGGGTCAGTCGGAGCACTGTGAACTCAACTTGGCATCAGACAATCCCTGCTTTAAGCCCTTGGCACAGCATCAACTTCCCTTAGCCCCAAAACGCTAGCAATAGAATATTTCCAACTTGGCGAGGTTTCTAAATTACTGTTAGATACAGAAGCACACAACGCAGCAGAAATCCTCTGTTCTGCCTTCTGGTGTCCAGTTCCCCTGATAATCTTGAGGGTTTTAACTTCTTCCTGTGTAAATCAATATATTCTGAGTGGTGAAATAATTCACGACAAAGATTTGACCAGAGCAAATGCTGATCCCCGTGGCTGGGCTGCAGACTGTTGCTTTTAAATGACTTTAAAGTCCTCATCCATCTTTGACATTCTGCTTCGTTCTCCCTGGATAGAAACGAGGAACATCCTTTTGGGGGACGGAACTCGGCAATCTGGTCTCAGTTGTTATTGAATGTTTTAAGTTAGCTTTTGTGGTTTGTATTCATCATTTCTGTTGTCGCCTTATTTGGTATTTATGTCATCAACTTTTAAGGGTGTAAGGATTTTCAGTGTTTGGCTCAATAAATGGAAGGGAACAAAAAACTTAAAAGAAGTGATCAGTTGAATTTAAATACATCCCTCAAATGGACCCCTGTTATCACATGCCCACTCTGCCCCATGAGGGCCCTGCCTGGACCCCTGTTATCACATGCCCACACTGCCCCATAAGGGCCCTGCCTGGATCCTTGCTATCACATGCCCACACTGCCCCATGAGGGCCCTGCCTGGACCCCTGTTATCACATGCCCACACTGCCCCATGAGGGCCCTGCCTGGATCCTTGCTATCACATGCCCACACTGCCCCATAAGGGCCCTGCCTGGACCCCTGTTATCACATGCCCACACTGCCCCATAAGG
Organism: Dallia pectoralis; assembly: GCA_029465975.1. Lineage (NCBI taxonomy): Eukaryota > Metazoa > Chordata > Actinopteri > Esociformes > Umbridae > Dallia > Dallia pectoralis. The sequence goes on along the minus strand of CM055745.1, from coordinate 9,767,415 downwards.
GCCCTCCCTGGACCCCTGTTATCACATGCCCACTGTCCCATAAGGGCCCTCCCTGGACCCCTGTTATCACATGCCCACACTGCCCCATAAGGGCCCTGCCTGGACCCCTGTTATCACATGCCCACACTGCCCCATGAGGGCCCTGCCTGGACCCCTGTTATCACATGCCCACACTGCCCCATGAGGGCCCTGCCTGGACCCCTGCTATCACATGCCCACACTGCCCCATGAGGGCCCTGCCTGGACCCCTGTTATCACATGCCCACACTGCCCCATAAGGGCCCTGCCTGGACCCCTGTTATCACATGCCCACACTGCCCCATAAGGGCCCTGCCTGGACCCCTGTTATCACATGCCCACACTGCCCCATAAGGGCCCTCCCTGGACCCCTGTTATCACATGCCCACTGCCCCATAAGGGCCCTCCCTGGACCCCTGTTATCACATGCCCACACTGCCCCATAAGGGCCCTGCCTGGACCCCTGTTATCACATGCCCACACTGCCCCATGAGGGCCCTGCCTGGACCCCTGCTATCACATGCCCACATGTGCCATGTTAATCCCCCAAAGTAACGGCTTTAGTGGAATTTGCGCCGCAGCTGTCCACCCCTGGAAGAATCGAGAATTTGTCCTCCTGCACATGTTCAGCTGCATGAACAAATGCCATGGAGGGAGCAAGAGCATATCAAAACACAAGAAGCCCCCCCCCCAAAAAAACAGAACAAGGCCCTGTGCCAGACCAATATGATGATGAGATGGGGGGAGGGGGAGGCTGCCGGAGGTTTGAAGGAATTGAGGCACAAGTTGGAGGGGCATGTCAGGGTAAGTTGCATCCATGTTTTAAGTGACTTGACAGTGAGCTGAGATCCCATACAAAACAGTCATCAATACTGGGTAAGAATTGTTCTACCTTATAAGGAAATAATTGCTATGTTGTCGGTTACACTACTGGCCTACAGCCAAGCTACAGGCCAACAGGCACGCTACAGACAAGCTACAGGCCAACAGGCACACTACAGACAAGCTATAGGCCAACAGGCATGCTATAGACAAGCTACAGGCCAACAGGCACGCTACAGACAAACTACAGGCAAACAGGCACGCTACAGACAAGCTACAGGCCTACAGGCACGCTACAGACTTGCTAGAGGCCTACAGACTTGCTAGAGGCTTACAGACTTGCTAGAGGCCTACAGATACGCTAGAGGCCTACAGATACGCCAGAGGCCTACAGATACGCTAGAGGCCTACAGACACGCTAGAGACTTGCCACAGACCTACAGATATGCTACAGGCCTACAGACATGCTACAGGCCTACAGACATACTACAGGCCTACAGACATGCTACCGACCTACAGATATGCTACAGGCCTACAGACATGCTACAGGCCTACAGACATACTACAGGCCTACAGACATGCTACCGACCTACAGATATGCTACAGGCCTACAGACATGCTACAGGCCTACAGACATGCAACAGTACCCCTGTTGGGAACCATTGATATAGCATACACCCTTTACCAGATGTGAAACTTGCAGTTAGTGTATACAAACAGCTAGGTAGTAATGGGTACTTGTCAAATACTTGAGCCGATCCTTCATTGTTTTTCCGACATAAATAAGTCTCATGATGGCCTTTGTTAAAGTCTAACCAGAAATATACGACCCATGTGTTCTCATCAGGAGAATGAACAGAGGGGGTTGGCTCTGTTTGTGAGGTGGCGTGCGAGATATCCTGCCCATACATTCTTGGCATGACCCGGGTTTCAGAGAGTATTAATGGACACATTTACAGACATGCCACTGATTCAATGCCAGTCAAAGGCCCAGACAACGGCTACACACTGCCCTGGATGTTACCAGCCTCCTGGGAGGGATACACATCTGTTAAATGTCGAGGACGTACCGGTCTGTCAGCTCCAACATGCTTCATCATTGTTATATCATCTTTATTATAAGAGTTTGGTTGTTCATTATACATAGTCTGTAACAAGACATTTCATGAATAGATATGTTACAGACTAACTAAACAGCACAAATTGGAATGAATTACAGTGGGGGGGATACAGATCTTTGAACTTCATAGCATGGTTTAGAATCAAAAATTACGATTATGAAGTCCTCGAGGCAGCTGTGTCTCAGAAGTATTAACCCACTTTGAACATTTTATTGTGCAATGGGGAGAGACACAAGGAACAGACACAGAGTTCATGTTATTATCAGAAAGAAAAGTGCAAGAGGAGAATGTGGTAGAAATAAAGACAAACCCCTTTTACGAGGATGTGGCGTTGTCTCAGGGGGAGCCTCCCAGTGGAGGTTTGAGAGGAATGTGTGCTGGAGGTCTTAACTTCAGTGGCTGTTCCAGCACCCTCCATCTCCTGCCCATCATCTCTCTCTTCTTTGCTTCTCTTGATCATCTTTGCGATTGTTCAACCCCCCCCCCAAGCTGCTCCCTGGGAGCCCTGAAATACCTCTTCTGACAAGGTCCCAAGGGGGGCAGGTGTGTAGCAGTGGGGCTGACTCAGCTGCTAGCGCCCAGAATCATCCAGAAGGTTGCTTTTTCTTTAAGGGGCAACGATGCCACGTTGATTTGTGGAATTTGCTACATAATGAAAATAAATTCTGGCAGTCTGCTAGTTGTGACAACAATAATGAAGCAAACCCAGAAGAAGTTTCTTCCAAAGCACCAATCAGGGGTAGAATATCATAACATTTCCAAGTTAGTGAATATCCTGAAGAACGCCGTAAATTCAATTATCAGGAAACTGTGCATCTATCTAGATAGAACGGTCCTAAAAAAGATATCAAGGGTAGAGGCCACCAAGAGGCCTTCGTCAAGTCAAAAAGTGTTACAGTCATTCATAGCTGAGTTTACTTCACAAATGTGACCTTTATGGGGGAGTGGTAAAAAGAAAACATCTCACCTAGAACCTCGGCTAGAGGATGCCAAAAGGCATGTGGGAAACTCTGATACCAAGTGGGAGAAGGTGAAATTGTATTGTAAGACCAAAAGACAGACTTCTGGCTTAATCGCATATCTAACAGTGCACATCATCTTCAGAAGACTATCTCAGCATTGCTATGGGGCTGCTCTTCCTGATTGAAAAATATAGATGTTTGCCGTCTAATGATCCAAAGTATTGGACTTAAATGTTTAACTGCAAATGTATCATTTTGTTTTTAAAGCTACACAAATGCATAGAAGATATTCTTCAACTGTCCTGGATTCATGTGAAAACTTAAGGCAACATGAAGCAGGAAGGTCTCCTCCTGGTGGATGATGGACATATGATGGAATACTACACATATTATACACAGTGGGTGACTACTCTCACCATACACTTCTCTAGAACGACCCAAAGGGTTAAGCACTTGTAGAAGAGAGCGAGAGAGCATGAGATGATAAGGTCAGTTGGGAGGACATGTGCGCATTGGAATATAATTCACAGTGAATATTACCTGAGATAACAGATGCGTTCCACATAAAATAGAAATATACAGAAAGCTGATGCAGACTGTTGTTGTACTATTCAGTTTACTTTTCAAATATCCCCATCGTATTCATGGTTGGTAATGTTGAAAAGCGATTAGCATTATTATAAATAAATAACAATAAGCAGCTAACACATCTGATAGATCCAAACTGATTTGAAAAAAGAATGAAAATACCATCAGCTGTCACTTCTGATTGGTGTGAGAAACTTTCACAACTTCAGTATTATTTTAGTCTCAGACATGGAGAATATGGCATGGTGCTTTTTTCACAGCCTTAAGGCCTAACTGTTTTCACTCCGTTATCCCTCGGTTGTGCCTTAACACCAGAAAACACCCACCCACGCCAGTCTTGTTCAGAAACGGATCGACAAGTCTCAAACAAAGCACCCAAATGAAAACAAAACAATCTGACCCCAAACCTTTTCATATTCTGCTCATAACAAGAAAAATAAACCAATTAGTGTCCGATGAGCAACCTTAGAAATCAAACAATGTTGGGGCCCAGATGGGGCGGATTATGTGCTTTAAAGTCATTACACTCACATCCTCTCCTTAAGCTTTCAATTTCACTCTCCCAGACTCATTTGGGATACCAGACAGGGATCCCTTTTCCGTGTTAAACTCACTGTTAGTGTAGTGCCAAACAGGGAGGGGCGTTATTAATGCTCGTGTTTCAGCCGTGCCAAAACAAATGCCCCCACCAAGGAGATAAAAGCCCCAGCATGATTCGTGTGATTAAGCCAATCAAACTGAGCGGAACTAAAGGTCTTCATAGGGCTGGGATCCAGCCATTCTCCATGATGCCCAACTGCTTTGATGTGAGGACAGTGTGAGATTCTACCACCAATGCTTGTCAAAAGTCTTCTGGTCGTCTAACAGAGTGTAACTTTAGTCGCCGAGGGGCTTAGGGTTTCCCGCTGGAGTTTTGATATCGATTAGATTCAAGGTTACCTGATATGTTGGGGCTGCAGTGAACATCTGCCCTGGATAATGCGAGACTGGAGCAGTGCCACCTTACTTTGTGCCACCCTCACCTCTTCTCCAAATCCCCCATGTCCCTAATCTGATGATCTTGGGGCTGGATGAGCTTCACAGAGACAGCCTGGCTAGAAATGCCTATAATGTTAAGTTGAATATGTTGTCATTAATACAGGCATTTGGGAAGAGCAAAAGTTTAGGGTCACATAGACCTTAATTTGCATGAAAGCAGAAGCTTACATGAAATGAGTTTGAATAGGAAATATAGCTAAACTGAAATTGAAATTAGGATTTTCAAGGAAAAAGTCTCCTATAAACGTTGCTCGGGTCTGACAATCTTCCATCTGCAGCAATTACAGCTTTGCAGGCGTTTGACATTCTAGTTATCAATTTGTTGAGGTAATTTCATGAGATTTCGCCACATGATTCTTGAAGCACCTCCCTTGGATTGGCTTGATGAGCACTTTTTATGTACCATACAGTCAACAGACAGAAGACCAGCTGACTGCTTCTTCCGTAAAACAGTTCTTACATTTTTTGGAGCTGTGCTTTTGGTCGTTTTCTTGTAGGAGGAAATTGCCTCCAATTAAGTGCAGTCAACAGGGTATGGCTGTCACGTAACTTAATCAGAGGGCCAACATAAATACACAAAACAATGGGGGAATTGGAACTGGGTGTGAATGATAATTGACAAGACAATGAAATGATTCCGGGCATGATTTTGCGAGGAAAAAAAATGTTTTTGTTTTGTTAACTTGTCCACTGGATTAATGCTTGCGAATTCTCTGTAACCGATAAATAGTTCCTCTCGTAGTTGCCCAACATGTTTCTGGGAATTAAACTTTAGTTGTATTGTCTATTGTACTTATATTTTATTTGTTTCTAATTTGATGTGTATTACGAATAACTGGCTTCAAAAGACATAATGTAATGCCACGTTTGACATTTGCTAATATATTGTGATTGATTTATTGCAGTCATTTCCATAATCTGATATTTTGGGTGAAATGTTTGAATGGACAAACCTGGAAATGATGTTCAGTTTAACCCAACAGGTAGATATTAATGTCCAGTAGTTAGCATATGAGTGGTATTTACTCAAACAAGCTGAAACCAGATCTGACAGTATTGTGACATGTATAACTGGTTATCTGAATTGAGTCAAACAATCACACAAAGGCCTTCCTTCTTCCTCACATCTGTAAGTAAAGTAAGTAAAACACACAACTCTCTGGTAAATCATTCCTGTTGGCTGCGATCCTGGCAACATATCCAACCACAGTATTCTACCACATATACTCTCCCTACCTGTTTTATTTTTGTGGATTTGTGTTTGTTTCTTTCAGCACTAATGGCATTGTATTTGGTTGGGAATACAGAGGTCAAGGTCCTCTCTGTCTCTCTTTGGCTTTCTCTCTGTAGATGGTGGTTAACCAAGCCACAACCCCAGTAACAGCAGCTGTGCATGTTGGCCGTGTCATTAACATCCACTCTGTCACTATACGTCAGCAACTGCTACTCGCGCATGACAGCTCAAAGCATCAACAGTAGCTCCTAGACACGGCCAGTTGAGGCTTTCTGATGTATGATGGGGCAATATTGTGTTTAGTTTGTGACAATCAATATTAGTGAAACGTTGTTGTTGTTTTTAAAGAAAAGTGAAATACTACTACTAATACAAACCTTAGGAGATATATTCCTTTGCAGTACAACTACAACGATAGTATTGTCTCCGGTGCCATATAGTTTGACACGTGTCTCGTAGCAAAGAAGAGCGAACACCAATTAAGAGACACTTTAAAAGTTCTCTCAAAATGTTTTGAAGAGCGGCAAGGCCAGATGAAATGGGAAGCGCGGTCTCTGGGGACACGGTTTCTCTGCAATCCTTTCCATTAATTAAGCCTGTCCCTTGGGACCCACTCGTCGCTTGCAAACGCTATGCAAACATCTCTACGGCCGGATCTCATTTCAAAGTCAAGTCCTCGGCAACCAGCTGTATATCCCGGCAGATTTTCACGATGTAATGCTGTGGAGGCTTTTCATATGAAAGCTAGCCGGCCGATGTTAGACAAAGTTGAGTGGGAATAGGAGTGTAGGGAGAGAAACGACCATGTTTGATATGCTGCAGATGGTGGTCGGCGTGGTTGTTGAAAGGTTTTGCAGAGAGACGGAAGTGCCTCTGATTTCAGACGTCAGTGTTTCTATGTGTGAAAACCAATGTGTAACTTCTGGTAAATAGTATTTCAAAATATTTATTAATTTAAAATTACTTAATTTATTCATCAATTCCAAAAGCAATTAGTGCACGTGTTATCATGTATTGTATTGTGACATTCTCCCTTCCTTCTCGGTAACCTAAGACCCACTCTTCCTGCTTTTGCCCCTTCAGTCTTCATCGTTCGTTCACGCCACACCAGAGCTGCTGGTTGGCTGGGGAGTATCGACATTCTTGACCAATCCTTTAATCTCACCAGGCAAGTCTTTCTCATCCCCTGATCAAAACAGTCTTGTTGACAAGTTCACAAAACCAAAACACTTGTTCAAGTATTTCCATGTTTATCACAATGTGTCCCTACCTCAGTGGTCAGAGGTCAGAAATGTCGCCTAAGCCTCTCACTAGTAAAGCAAGCAAGTTTATTTATATGGCACAGTTCATACATAGAAGCAATTCAATGTGCTTTACAAAGGAAAATAAAATTAAAATCCATTTTATATTCATAGCAACCTGTAAAGATAGTTTCCTGTCACCTGGATACGCTATGGGCACGCACACTCACACAGAAACCCTCATATACATTACCTGTTCATGATAATATCACTAGTGTTGACTTGCACAACAGGGACAGCTATTTGTTTAGTTTCTTCAATCTCAGATAGTATGGTATTCAGAGAACACACATGATCATTAACAGTGGACCATAAGGAACGTAGGGCTGATATATGGCTGTAACAAAACGATTGCTAATCAATTGAAGCATAAATATACCACTTGTGTTTGGTCACATTACTTTTTCACAGCACCTGTCAGTCTGAGTACGATCACAAGGGCCTCGCTGGCCCTGGCACAACCACTCACAGTGGCCCTTATTGGGCAACCGGCAGCTGGCTTCAACACACGATCCTGAAGCACCCAACATCTCAACATGCACACACGCATATGTATCAGCTTACACGTCAACGTGCGTGCCAATGTCTAACACGCTCCTCCACGCACAACCACACAAAGTATGTCTGTTTGTGCCCGTCACAATTTCACACGTCTTTTACTGCGTGGCCAGGGGCTTATCCTAAAGGGTGAGTGTTCGTGGGCTGGTGGGGCTTTAGCATGTTTCCCGGACCAGTCAGAGTCAAAAACTGGAACTTGGAAGGTGAGGTGAGGAATAGTCGCCATGTTGTTAACTTCACTATGTCAGAGTTGGACTTGACTTTGTCTATATATTTTAGGAGCACTTTTCTCTGTACCTGTATATATGAAAAGGTACCTGTGTGTATAAAAAAGGTACCTGTGTGTATAAAAAAGGTACCTGTGTATATGAAATGGTACCTGTGTATATGAAAAGGTACCTGTGTATATGAAAAGGTACCTGCGTATATGAAAAGGTACCTGTGTATATGAAAAGGTACCTGCGTATATGAAAAGGTACCTGCGTATATGAAAAGGTACCTGTGTATATGAAAAGGTACCTGTGTATATGAAAAGGTACCTGCGTATATGAAAATGTACCTGTGTATATGAAAAGGTACCTGTGTATATGAAAAGGTACCTGTGTATATGAAAAGGTACCTGTGTATATGAAAAGGTACCTGCGTATATGAAAAGGTACCTGTGTATATGAAAAGGTACCTGCGTATATGAAAAGGTACCTGCGTATATGAAAAGGTACCTGCGTATATGAAAAGGTACCTGCGTATATGAAAAGGTACCTGCGTATATGAAAAGGTACCTGCGTATATGAAAAGGTACCTGCGTATATGAAAAGGTACCTGCGTATATGAAAAGGTACCTGCGTATATGAAAAGGTACCTGCGTATATGAAAAGGTACCTGCGTATATGAAAAGGTACCTGCGTATATGAAAAGGTACCTGCGTATATGAAAAGGTACCTGCGTATATGAAAAGGTACCTGCGTATATGAAAAGGTACCTGCGTATATGAAAAGGTACCTGCGTATATGAAAAGGTACCTGCGTATATGAAAAGGTACCTGCGTATATGAAAAGGTACCTGCGTATATGAAAAGGTACCTGCGTATATGAAAAGGTACCTGCGTATATGAAAAGGTACCTGCGTATATGAAAAGGTACCTGCGTATATGAAAAGGTACCTGCGTATATGAAAAGGTACCTGCGTATATGAAAAGGTACCTGCGTATATGAAAAGGTACCTGCGTATATGAAAAGGTACCTGCGTATATGAAAAGGTACCTGCGTATATGATACGGTACCTGCGTATATGATACGGTACCTGCGTATATGATACGGTACCTGCGTATATGAAACGGTACCTGCGTATATGAAACGGTACCTGCGTATATGATAAGGTACCTGTATATATCATAAGGTACCTGTATATATCATAAGGTACCTGTATATATCATAAGGTACCTGTATATATCATAAGGTACCTGTATATATCATAAGGTACCTGTATATATCATAAGGTACCTGTATATATCATAAGGTACCTGTATATATGAAACGGTACCTGTATATATGAAACGGTACCTGTATATATGAAACGGTACCTGTATATATGAAACGGTACCTGTATATATGAAACGGTACCTGTATATATGAAACGGTACTTGTATATATGAAACGGTACCTGTATATATGATAAGGTACCTGTATATATGAAACGGTACCTGTATATATGAAACGGTACCTGTATATATGATAAGGTACCTGTATATATGATAAGGTACCTGTGTATATGAAAAGGTACCTGTATATATGAAACGGTACCTGTATATATGAAACGGTACCTGTATATATGAAACGGTACCTGTATATATCATAAGGTACCTGTATATATGAAACGGTACCTGTATATATGAAACGGTACCTGCGTATATGAAACGGTACCTGTATATATCATAAGGTACCTGTATATATCATAAGGTACCTGTATATATCATAAGGTACCTGTATATATCATAAGGTACCTGTATATATCATAAGGTACCTGTATATATCATAAGGTACCTGTATATATGAAACGGTACCTGTATATATGAAACGGTACCTGTATATATGAAACGGTACCTGTATATATGAAACGGTACCTGTATATATGAAACGGTACCTGTATATATGAAACGGTACTTGTATATATGAAACGGTACCTGTATATATGATAAGGTACCTGTATATATGAAACGGTACCTGTATATATGAAACGGTACCTGTATATATGATAAGGTACCTGTATATATGATAAGGTACCTGTGTATATGAAAAGGTACCTGTATATATGAAACGGTACCTGTATATATGAAACGGTACCTGTATATATGAAACGGTACCTGTATATATCATAAGGTACCTGTATATATGAAACGGTACCTGTATATATGAAACGGTACCTGTATATATGATACGGTACCTGTATATATGATAAGGTACCTGTATATATGAAACGGTACCTGTATATATGAAACGGTACCTGTATATATCAAACGGTACTTGTATGTATGAAACGGTACCTGTATATATACAAGTATTTCAATAACTCAATTTGAGACAAAGGAACAGTAATGCTTTGGAATATTGTTGTCTTAGTGTTATCAGGCTTTGAGTGTTGTTATTTAATGACCACTTTTATACAGTATCAGCCCAAAACTGTTTAGTTTAAACCAAATCTCAACTGGTGTTTAAATTATGTTCTATGTGGAACCCAGACATCACTACAATGACGTCAAAAGGTTATTCCTCAAAACAAGCTGGCCATTGGTACTTGCCTTTTATTTCCAGCAGTAATTGCAATGACATGTTCTCATGCTTTGAGGATAAAGTCAGAACATCTTAAAGTGATGATTACTTCACCCGGTTAAACATGGCAATGAGAGAAAAGTGGCCTGTTCAACGAGAAGACATTCTTTCCCCGTTTGTAGGGAGATGGTGATTGAGTTGCGATTCCTGAACAACAACGCCATTTCTGTCTGTTTCCAAATGGGAACCGTTTCCTCATGCTTCATTCAGTCAATTTGTTACTCACCCAATAACTGTCACTGTCAAACTACCACATCCCAACACACTGATAAACATGTCAAACTACCACACTCCAACACACTGATAACATGTCAAACTACCACACCCCAACACACTGATGAACATGTCAAACTACCACACGCCAACACCCTGATAACATGTCAAACTACCACACGCCAACACCCTGATAACTTGTCAAACTACCACACCCCAACACCCTGATAAACATGTCAAACTACCACACCCCAACACACTGATAACATGTCAAACTACCACACCCTAACACATTGATAACATGGCAAACTACAACACCCTGATAACATGTCAAACTACCACACCCCAACACACTGATAACATGTCAAACTACCACACCCCAACACACTGATAATATGTCAAACTACCACACCCCAACACACTGATAACATGTCAAACTACCACACCCCAACACACTGATAACACATCAAACTACCACACCCTAACACATTGATAACATGGCAAACTACAACACCCTGATAACATGTCAAACTACCACACCCCAACACACTGATAACATGTCAAACTACCACACCCCAACACACTGATAATATGTCAAACTACCACACCCCAACACACTGATAACATGTCAAACTACCACACCCTAACACACTGATAACATGTCAAACTACCACACTCCAACACCCTGATAACATGTCAAACTACCACACCCCAACACACTGATAACATGCCAAACTACCACACCCCAACACACTGATAACATGTCAAACTACCACACCCCAACACACTGATAACACATCAAACTACCACACCCCAACACCCTGATAACATGTCAAACTACCACACCCCAACACACTGATAACATGCCAAACTACCACACCCCAACACACTGATAACACGTCAAACTACCACACCCCAACACACTGATAACACATCAAACTACCACACCCCAACACACTGATAACATGTCAAACTACCACACTCCAACACCCTGATAACATGTCAAACTACCACACTCCAACACCCTGATAACATGTCAAACTACCACACCCCAACACACTGATAACATGTCAAACTACCACACCCCAACACACTGATAAACATGTCAAACTACCACACTCCAACACACTGATAAACATGTCAAACTACCACACTCCAACACACTGATAACATGTCAAACTACCACACTCCAACACACTGATAAACATGTCAAACTACCACACTCCAACACACTGATAACATGTCAAACTACCACACTCCAACACACTGATAACATGTCAAACTACCACACCCCAACACACTGATAACGTGTCAAACTACCACACCCCAACACACTGATGAACAAGTCAAATTACCACACTCCAACACACTGATAAACATGTCAAACTACCACACCCCAACACCCTGATAACATGCCAAACTACCACACCCCAACACACTGATAACATGTCAAACTACCACACCCCAACACACTGATAACATGTCAAACTACCACACCCCAACACACTGATAACATGTCAAACTACCACACTCCAACACACTGATAACATGTCAAACTACCACACCCCAACACCCTGATAACATGCCAAACTACCACACCCCAACACACTGATAAACATGCCAAACTACCACACCCCAACACACTGATAAACATGCCAAACTACCACACCCCAACACACTGATAAGCATATTTAATAGTTGTTTAGCAGGCTTAGGTAGTGAATGTGATGCAATATCCTGGGATTGATGCACTCACATTAATCCTGCCTTATATCAGTCAGAGCTTAAAAATGCTATGGCATGGGACTGAGATATCCGGCAACTACTGTAAAACAGGAAGCCATTGAGTGGCCAATATGAGATAGGGGTGTATCTGATCACTGACTGGGGTACTGGGGTGAATGGTCAAAAGGGGACAGGGGGTTGTAAACACCACGGTGGGCCCTGGGCCCACAGTCAGGTAGACCGACCACAGAGTAGACTCAAGCTGTGTTTGGACGAGGGCTTATTTATGAATGGCAGCCGGGCCGTGGTTCCCTGGGTGGCTGCTGTTGTCTGGGACCAGAGAGCCTCTGCTGTGCCCAGGAGGATTGGGAAGCTGGTCATGGGGTCAAGGGCCGAGGGGAGCGTAGAGAGAACAGGTGGGCTGTGTGGGGGCCTTTCCACACCTGTCCCGCCCGTCAATCAGCACAAACACACGCGTGCGGCCAGGCATGGACATGAGTCAGCGGGCATTCGGGAGAAGATTGTACGGGGGGGCGGACAGAGTCAGACGGGTGTCAGCGTTAAGAGGGTACTTGAGGGCACAAATGTAATTCCGGGCATTGATACAGTTGAAGGGGATTAACTATGTTGAGATTCATGAATCATGTTTTTGGATCGGCTATCATGGTCTGATTGTTTCTAAACCAGACAGGGAGGTAGAGCTACAGGGAGACCTATGACATAAGGACATACAACCCGTCACCCTCGCCACAATTCTGATTTAGAGCCACTCTCCATTGCTGTCTATTGCTGTCATTTACCATCTAAGACGGCACCCTGTTCCGAGCTGGCTTGGAGAAGCTGAGTCTTATAACCGGAATCCCTAAGGACTGTTTCAGATAACATCTTACACTACAAAACTGAGCAACGTGTCAGTGCAAAAACCAAGACATGTAAGGTTTTTTCCATAGACCTCGTAAGTAGAATTGTGTTGAGGCGGATAAAGTTCCAACAGCATAGTGTGCACCATCATTTTGAATTGTCTCGAGACTCATCTTTGACACATCCAGCCAAACTAGCCTTGTTCAGGGAGGTGACCAAGAAAAAGAGGCCTTAGGAATTTCCGTGCTTCAGTTTCTGTTGTCCCCAATTAGAAGCAGCTGCCCTGCGTTACCTCTAATTGGGGACCTATTTAACTTTAGCCGTTTAGTTGTTTCCCAACTCAGTGTGGATTATTGTTTTTTTACCACTGCCTTTTGTTGTTTTCGTAAAAGCATAAAATAATTGGTTCTGTATCCTTTGCTCCTTGTATTTGAGTCCGGCCTACTTTCACCTGTGACAACCTAGCTAATACCATCCATAAAAGGGAGTGTGGCAGGAGCATCGTGTCGTGGGGATGCTTCACAATGACAGTCAGACATTGAGAGAAATATGTTTTCCAAATGTTTTGCCCAGTACATTTGATTTCATGTCACTTGCTTTGGTGCCGGTGGATTTTGGTGCTGGCCCACTGGCTCAGGTTGGGTTACCTAAGAGAGTGTGGACCAGTCTTTAACTGACATGTTAAGCAATTTTGTTCTTAATTGTTATGTTATTATATTATCATATGTTTTTGTACCATTGTATCTTGACAATGACACATTGTTTTTTGAAGGGAGTTTATGGTAAAATTAATAATGTAGAATTTGAATTATTGTTTCCCTCAAGTTATCATATTCTGGGTGGTGACTAACGTTTATGCATATTAGCTAAAGGATGTTAAGTTGATCTAAATAAACATTGCATGTCGATTTTAGATAGTGTGTACCTCATGGTTTTTGATTAGCATAGCAATCAGAAAGTCAAATAACAGCAAGGTGTCTACCAACTACTCTAGCCAACTAAAGCTGGAGCTAAATTTATAATAACTGGAATAAATAATTTGAATACTATAATATATTAATTTCTAGTAATTATTTCCATGCTGGTTGGTGCTTTATTTTTTTTCAGGATGCATGACATCCCTGTATGTCTCTCTGGGTGCGTGCGTGCGTTTGTTTGGGTGTGTGTGTGCGTGCGTTTGTTTGGGTGTGTGTGTGCGTGCGTTTGTTTGGGTGTGTGTGTGCGTGCGTTTGTTTGGGTGTGTGTGTGCGTGCGTTTGTTTGGGTGTGTGTGTGCGTGCGTTTGTTTGGGTGTGTGTGTGCGTGCGTTTGTTTGGGTGTGTGTGTGCGTGCGTTTGTTTGGGTGTGTGTGTGCGTGCGTTTGTTTGGGTGTGTGTGTGCGTGCGTTTGTTTGGGTGTGTGTGTGCGTGCGTTTGTTTGGGTGTGTGTGTGCGTGCGTTTGTTTGGGTGTGTGTGTGCGTGCGTTTGTTTGGGTGTGTGTGTGCGTGCGTTTGTTTGGGTGTGTGTGTGCGTGCGTTTGTTTGGGTGTGTGTGTGCGTGCGTTTGTTTGGGTGTGTGTGTGCGTGCGTTTGTTTGGGTGTGTGTGTGCGTGCGTTTGTTTGGGTGTGTGTGTGCGTGCGTTTGTTTGGGTGTGTGTGTGCGTGCGTTTGTTTGGGTCTGTGTGTGTGTGCGTTTGTTTGGGTGTGTGTGTGCGTGCGTTTGTTTGGGTGTGTGTGTGTGTGCGTTTGTTTGGGTGTGTGTGTGCGTGTGTTTGTTTGGGTGTGTGTGTGCGTGCGTTTGTTTGGGTGGGTGTGTGTGTGTGTTTGTTTGGGTGTGTGTGTGCGTGCGTTTGTTTGGGTGTGTGTGTGTGTGTGTGTGTTTGTTTGGGTGTGTGTGTGCGTGCGTGCGTTTGTTTGGGTGTGTGTGTGCGTGCGTTTGTTTGGGTGTGTGTGTGTGTGTGTTTGTTTGGGTGTGTGTGTGCGTGCGTGCGTTTGTTTGGGTGTGTGTGTGCGTGCGTTTGTTTGGGTGTGTGTGTGCGTGCGTTTGTTTGGGTGTGTGTGTGCGTGCGTTTGTTTGGGTGTGTGTGTGCGTGCGTTTGTTTGGGTGTGTGTGTGCGTGCGTTTGTTTGGGTGTGTGTGTGCGTTTGTTTGTTTGTTTGGGTGTGTGTGTGCGTTTGTTTGTTTGGGTGTGTGTGTGTGTGTGTTTGTTTGGGTGTGTGTGTGCGTGTGTTTGTTTGGGTGTGTGTGTGCGTTTGTTTGTTTGGGTGTGTGTGTGCGTTTGTTTGTTTGGGTGTGTGTGTGTGTGTGTGTGTTTGTTTGGGTGTGTGTGTGCGTGCGTTTGTTTGGGTGTGTGTATGCGTTTGTTTGTTTGTGTGTGTGCGTTTGTTTGTTTGGGTGTGTGTGTGTGTGTGTTTGTTTGGGTGTGTGTGTGCGTGTGTTTGTTTGGGTGTGTGTGTGCGTTTGTTTGTTTGGGTGTGTGTGTGCGTTTGTTTGTTTGGGTGTGTGTGTGTGTGTGTGTGTTTGTTTGGGTGTGTGTGTGCGTGTGTTTGTTTGGGTGTGTGTGTGCGTTTGTTTGTTTGGGTGTGTGTGTCTAACAATGTGTGGGCAGCAGGTGCAGATTACTGAAGTCCTGTCCAGTAGGACAGTCTGCCACTGTTGACACACACCCTCTCTTGTGGATGCACTCTCTATACACACTCTATACACACTCTATACACTCTCTATACACTCTCTATACACACTCTATACACACTCTATACACTCTCTATACACACTCTATACACTCTCTATACACACTCTCTGTGGATACACTCTCTATACACACTCTATACACTCTCTATACACACTCTCTGTGGATACACTCTCTATACACACTCTATACACTCTCTATACACACTCTCTGTGGATACACTCTCTATACACACTCTATACACACTCTATACACACTCTCTGTGGATACACTCTCTATACACACTCTGTGGACACACTCTCTATACACACTCTATACACTCTCTATACACACTCTATACACTCTCTATACACTCTCTGTGGATACACTCTCTATACACACTCTATACACTCTCTATACACTCTCTATACACACTCTCTGTGGATACACTCTCTATACACACTCTGTGGACACACTCTCTATACACACTCTATACACACTCTCTATACACACTCTCTATACACACTCTATACACACTCTGTGGATACACACTCTCTATACACACTCTGTGGACACACTCTCTATACACACTCTATACACACTCTCTATACACACTCTATACACACTCTGTGGATACACACTCTCTATACACACTCTGTGGACACACTCTCTATACACACTCTATACACACTCTATACACACTCTCTATACACTCTCTATACACACTCTGTGGACACACTCTCTATACACACTCTGTGGATACACACTCTCTGTGGATACACACTCTGTGGATACACACTCTCTATACACACTCTGTGGATACACACTCTCTATACACACTCTGTGGATACACACTCTCTGTGGATACACACTCTCTGTGGATACACACACTATGTGGATACACACACTATGTGGATACACACTCTCTATACACACTCTGTGGACACACACTCTCTGTGGATACACACTCTCTGTGGATACACACACTATGTGGATACACACTCTCTATACACACTCTGTGGACACACTCTCTATACACACTCTGTGGATACACACTCTCTGTGGATACACACACTCTGTGGATACACACACTATGTGGATACACACTCTCTGTGGATACACACACTCTGTGGATACACACACTATGTGGATACACACTCTCTATACACACTCTGTGGATACACACACTCTGTGGATACACACACTATGTGGATACACACTCTCTATACACACTCTGTGGATACACACTCTCTGTGGATACACACACTCTGTGGATACACACACTCTGTGGATACACACACTCTGTGGATACACACACTCTGTGGATACACACTCTCTGTGGATACACACTCTCTATACACACTCTGTGGATACACACTCTCTGTGGATACACACACTCTGTGGATACACACACTCTCTGGATACACACTCTCTGTGGATACACACACTATGTGGATACACACTCTCTGTGGATACACACTCTCTGTGGATACACACTCTCTGTGGATACACACTCTGTGGATACACACTCTCTATACACACTCTGTGGATACACACTCTCTGTGGATACACACAATGGCCCTCATTTATCAAAAGTGCGTACACCAAATTTCCAGCGTATACACACCTGGCGTACACCCAAAACCACGGTGACTTTGAGATTTATCAATATGGACGTTGGCGTACGGCACGCTCAAATCCTACGCCAGCCCAGGAGGTGGTGTACATGTACGCACGTTTTGAGTTAGTGCGGAAATGCGCAGAAAAACAATTCCTAACACCACAAAACGCACTGACAAACTAAAAGATATGATATATTATGACCCACTGTAAAAAAACAACATAGTAATTATAAACTTCAGTGTTTATTTTTGTGCAACATGGGCTTCAATGTTTAATTTATGTGACTTTACCAAATCATTAGATTTGTAAGCATATGTTTTAGGGGTGCACCGAAATACTTTTATCACCGAAACAATACGGACGAAATGTTGTGATCTATTCGGATCCTCTGTACTTCATCACGACTGTACTTGATCCGCGTTATAAAGACCATTACTTGGATGCAGAAATAAAGCAGCGCGCACAAGAAATGATCCAGATGGCGATGGATGCGGAGAACCCGCGTGGAGACGGAGACGGAGCAGCGCACGGAGCAGGAGATCAGAGCGCAGAAAAAAAGAGAAGAGGGGCACGCACCCTAGTTGTCTGATATGTTAATATGGGTTCAGTAATGAAAGGCTTTCCACCAAAAAATAATTCAGACTGACAAAATAATAAAAAGGACATTTGGGTGTGTGTGTCTAACAATGTGTGGGCAGCAGGTGCAGATTACTGAAGTCCTGTCCAGTAGGACAGTCTGCCACTGTTGACACACACCCTCTCTTGTGGATGCACTCTCTATACACACTCTATACACACTCTATACACTCTCTATACACTCTCTATACACACTCTATACACACTCTATACACTCTCTATACACACTCTATACACTCTCTATACACACTCTCTGTGGATACACTCTCTATACACACTCTATACACTCTCTATACACACTCTCTGTGGATACACTCTCTATACACACTCTATACACACTCTATACACACTCTCTGTGGATACACTCTCTATACACACTCTGTGGACACACTCTCTATACACACTCTATACACTCTCTATACACACTCTATACACTCTCTATACACTCTCTGTGGATACACTCTCTATACACACTCTATACACTCTCTATACACTCTCTATACACACTCTCTGTGGATACACTCTCTATACACACTCTGTGGACACACTCTCTATACACACTCTATACACACTCTCTATACACACTCTCTATACACACTCTATACACACTCTGTGGATACACACTCTCTATACACACTCTGTGGACACACTCTCTATACACACTCTATACACACTCTCTATACACACTCTATACACACTCTGTGGATACACACTCTCTATACACACTCTGTGGACACACTCTATACACACTCTATACACACTCTATACACACTCTCTATACACTCTCTATACACACTCTGTGGACACACTCTCTATACACACTCTGTGGATACACACTCTCTGTGGATACACACTCTGTGGATACACACTCTCTATACACACTCTGTGGATACACACTCTCTATACACACTCTGTGGATACACACTCTCTGTGGATACACACTCTCTGTGGATACACACACTATGTGGATACACACACTATGTGGATACACACTCTATACACACTCTGTGGACACACACTCTCTGTGGATACACACTCTCTGTGGATACACACACTATGTGGATACACACTCTCTATACACACTCTGTGGACACACTCTCTATACACACTCTGTGGATACACACTCTCTGTGGATACACACACTCTGTGGATACACACACTATGTGGATACACACTCTCTGTGGATACACACTCTCTGTGGATACACACACTCTGTGGATACACACACTATGTGGATACACACTCTCTATACACACTCTGTGGATACACACACTCTGTGGATACACACACTATGTGGATACACACTCTCTATACACACTCTGTGGATACACACTCTCTGTGGATACACACACTCTGTGGATACACACACTCTGTGGATACACACACTCTGTGGATACACACACTCTGTGGATACACACTCTCTGTGGATACACACTCTCTATACACACTCTGTGGATACACACTCTCTGTGGATACACACACTCTGTGGATACACACACTCTCTGGATACACACTCTCTGTGGATACACACACTATGTGGATACACACTCTCTGTGGATACACACTCTCTGTGGATACACACTCTGTGGATACACACTCTCTATACACACTCTGTGGATACACACTCTCTGTGGATACACACAATGGCCCTCATTTATCAAAAGTGCGTACACCAAATTTCCAGCGTATACACACCTGGCGTACACCCAAAACCACGGTGACTTTGAGATTTATCAATATGGACGTTGGCGTACGGCACGCTCAAATCCTACGCCAGCCCAGGAGGTGGTGTACATATGTACGCACGTTTTGAGTTAGTGCGGAAATGCGCAGAAAAACAATTCCTAACACCACAAAACGCACTGACAAACTAAAAGATATGATATATTATGACCCACTGTAAAAAAACAACATAGTAATTATAAACTTCAGTGTTTATTTTTGTGCAACATGGGCTTCAATGTTTAATTTATGTGACTTTACCAAATCATTAGATTTGTAAGCATATGTTTTAGGGGTGCACCGAAATACTTTTATCACCGAAACAATACGGACGAAATGTTGTGATCTATTCGGATCCTCTGTACTTCATCACGACTGTACTTGATCCGCGTTATAAAGACCATTACTTGGATGCAGAAATAAAGCAGCGCGCACAAGAAATGATCCAGATGGCGATGGATGCGGAGAACCCGCGTGGAGACGGAGACGGAGCAGCGCACGGAGCAGGAGATCAGAGCGCAGAAAAAAAGAGAAGAGGGGCACGCACCCTAGTTGTCTGATATGTTAATATGGGTTCAGTAATGAAAGGCTTTCCACCAAAAAATAATTCAGACTGACAAAATAATAAAAAGGACATTTGGGTGTGTGTGTCTAACAATGTGTGGGCAGCAGGTGCAGATTACTGAAGTCCTGTCCAGTAGGACAGTCTGCCACTGTTGACACACACCCTCTCTTGTGGATGCACTCTCTATACACACTCTATACACACTCTATACACTCTCTATACACTCTCTATACACACTCTATACACACTCTATACACTCTCTATACACACTCTATACACTCTCTATACACACTCTCTGTGGATACACTCTCTATACACACTCTATACACTCTCTATACACACTCTCTGTGGATACACTCTCTATACACACTCTATACACTCTCTATACACACTCTCTGTGGATACACTCTCTATACACACTCTATACACACTCTCTGTGGATACACACACTCTGTGGATACACACTCTCTATACACACTCTGTGGATACACACACTAGGTGGATACACACTCTCTGTGGATACACACTCTCTGTGGATACACACTCTGTGGATACACACTCTCTATACACACTCTGTGGATACACACACTCTGTGGATACACACTCTCTGTGGATACACACTCTGTGGATACACACTCTCTATACACACTCTGTGGATACACACACTATGTGGATACACACACTATGTGGATACACACTCTCTGTGGATACACACACTAGGTGGATACACACACTCTGTGGATACACACTCTCTGTGGATACACACTCTCTATACACACTCTGTGGATACACACACTCTGTGGATACACACTCTCTGTGGATACACACACTATGTGGATACACACACTATGTGGATACACACACTGGCCCTCATTTATCATTCTTGCGTAGAAACGGGCGTATATGTTGGCGTAAGATTATGCTTACACTCCTCTCACCACCTGATTTATGAATTTGTGCGTACCGTTGAAATCCAGGTGTACGCAATACCTGCCCTTGATAAATGCCGCGGCTGAAAACGATCGTTATTAGAATAACACGCCCCTATATATTCAAGTCTCCGCCTCCCCCACGCCCTCATTTTACGCCATGGACACACGGAAGACGGCAAAGAAGAGAAACTTATCCGACGTGGAGGATCAAATGACCTATTACAATGCATTATTTTACAGCACGTGTTTTGAAACAATTAGCATTTAATTTCTTTTCACGTCACATGTATTGGGGTGTACAATAGTGATGATGATGTGATGTGGAGTAACATTCATTCACATTAATAATTGCATGACAATTTGTAATATTCTTCTTCTTCTTATTTTTATTATTAATGACGCTTATTGTTATTTAGAATGTCATTATTATTATTTGTATTATTATTATTATTATTTAAAAGAAGAAGAATGTCCTTTTTATTATTTTGTCAGTCTGAATTATTTTTTGGTCGAAAGCCTTTCATTACTGAACCCATATTAACATATCAGACAACTAGGGTGCGTGCCCCTCTTCTCATTTTTTCTGCGCTCTGATCTCCTGCTCCGTGCGCTGCTCCGTCTCCGTCTCCACGCGGGTTCTCCGCATCCATCGCCATCTGGATCATTTCTTGTGCGCGCTGCTTTATTTCTGCATCCAAGTAATGGTCTTTATAACGCGGATCAAGTACAGTCGTGATGAAGTACAGAGGATCCGAATAGATCACAACAATTCGTCCGTATTGTTTCGGTGATAAAAGTATTTCGGTGCACCCCTAATACATATGCTTACAAATCAGATGCTTTGGTAAAGTCACATAAATTAAACATTGAAGCCCATGTTGCACAAAAATAAACACTGAAAGTTTATAATTACTATGTTGTTGTTTTTTACAGTGGGCCATAATATATCATATCTTTTAGTTTGTCAGTGCGTTTTGTGGTGTTAGGAATTGTTTTTCTCCGCATTTCCGCACTAACTCAAAACGTGCGTACATGTACACCACCTCCTGAGCTGGCGTAGGATTTGAGCGTGCCGTACGCCAACGTCCATATTGATAAATCTCAAAGTCACCGTGGTTTTGGGTGTACGCCAGGTGTGTATACGCTGGAGATTTGGTGTACGCACTTTTGATAAATGAGGGCCACTATGTGGATACACACACTAGGTGGATACACACACTATGTGGATACACACACTCTGTGGATACACACACTCTGTGGATACACACACTAGGTGGATACACACACTATGTGGATACACACACTCTGTGGATACACACACTATGTGGATACACACACTCTGTGGATACACACACTATGTGGATACACACACTCTGTGGATACACACACTCGGTGGATTCACTCTCCAGTGAATCAGGAGTCCTAGGCAGGTTTTCTATCCTAGAAACAGCAGATGTGTATCCTGTTCAACGGTAACACTGGACTTAAATACCTCCGGACTACTCTCTCCCTGTTCTGTGGGTCACTTGGGTCAGTCTAGCAAGGCTAGGTTTGTTGTTTTGTATTCCCATTAAAATATGTTAAAATAAATATTCTCCTCTCTATTAGTCCCATTCCTTCACCATGAAGAAAATTGCCACTCAAAAGGCCACTCAAAAGACAAACGTTTTGCTTTGTCATAAGCCTGAGATCGATGGGGATATGTCCACCCACTACCTCTAGAGAGCACTGTCCTTGCTTTGTGTGTGTGTGTGTGTGTGTGTGTTGGCTCATCATAACTTTTCGTCCATCCATTCGTGTATGTGCGTTTTGAAGGCCATGAGGGACTCTGGGATTCTCCAGTTGCAGGCCCGCAGACTGGCTGGCACCCCGAACGAAGCTTCTTCATCCTGGACACAGCTGTTGTCTCTGACGTCACGCGTGGCCAATGAGGAGCGGGGCTGTAGATGCAAGTGTGTGTGTGTGTGTGTGTGTGTGTGTGTGTGTGTGTGTGTGTGTGTGTGTGTGTGTGTGTGTGTGTGTGTGTGTGTGTGTGTGTGTGTGTGTGTGTGTGTGTGTGGTGCGTGCGTGCGTGTGTTGGCTCATCATGTAATCGTCAGAGTGTGTGTGTGTGTGTGTTGGCTCATCATGTAATCGTCTAGTCAGTGTGTGTGTGTGTGTGTGTGTGTGTGTGTGTGTGTGTGTGTGTGTGTGTGTGTGTGTGTGTGTGTGTGTGTGTGTGTGTGTGCGTGCGGTAACGTTTTGTGAGGCCAGACACGGTAGATTGGGGCAGCAGTGGTACTGGGTCCAGTTGGTTTGGGATAGTAAACACCTTTACTACAAACACCCTTACTTTCCTCAAAGAAACACACAATGTATAGTTTTCACGGTTCAAATAAACGTTTTATTGCCGTTCAACCTTTTTTAAAGATATTGTGATTTCCTCAGCTGTTATCTTGAAGTGAACAATTAGTTATTCAGACCAATCTGACATACTAGAAATATCTTTGTTTCCAAGCTTCCGGTGTTTAGGTACTATATGTACCTGTATGTAATGCTAAGTCGATTTATGCTAATCTTGAATACAAAAATACAACATCTATGTTGATATTATATAACCCTGTATAAAGATACATGTGGTGAAAGAAAGATGACAACATCATAGGTTTGCTCGTTGAAGGTGGTGAGGGCAGCTTGTCTTCATGTCAGAGCATTTGTTGTGATGAATCATTCCATGGGCATCAGATACCAGAGATGGAGACAACCACAGACAGGTGACATCTACCCCTCACGTTGGGAAGAGGGGAATTACGTTGTTTACAAGTACCAGGGACACTCACCTGTTCCTTAATAAAGCTGAGAAGACAACTAATATCGGGCAAAATACATTCTTTTAACATGTTTCAACAATGTGCTGTGCACATATAAAGACATGCACTACGTTTAATTTACAGAGCAAGAATTAGATTTTCTGGGAGTACCGATGTGGCCTTGATGACTTCAGACTCATTTTGAGGAAACATAATGAAATAGCTGTCCGTCCTGCACCTGTAGATAGAGGGCACAGCTGGGCTCAGGTCACAGAGCACCACTCTTAATGCAGCTTGCAGATGCCTGGGGTCCCAGTGCAAGACCACCCCTAGCAACCGAAATCTCTAAGACCTACATCCACCAGCCTCACCCCTGGTGCTCTGCTCTCCCATGCTGGTGTTTCTCTACCTGGTGCTCTGCTCTCCCATGCTGGTGTTTCTCTCCCTGGTGCTCTGCTCTCCCATGCTGGTGTTTCTCTACCTGGTGCTCTGCTCTCCCATGCTGGTGTTTCTCTACCTGCTGCTCTGCTCTCCCATACTGGTGTTTCTCTACCTGGTGCTCTGCTCTCCCATACTGGTGTTTCTCTCCCTGGTGCTCTGCTCTCCCATGCTGGTGTTTCTCTACCTGCTGCTCTGCTCTCCCATGCTGGTGTTTCTCTCCCTGGTGCTCTGCTCTCCCATGCTGGTGTTTCTCTACCTGGTGCTCTGCTCTCCCATACTGGTGTTTCTCTCCCTGGTGCTCTGCTCTCCCATACTGGTGTATCTCTACCTGGTGCTCTGCTCTCCCATGCTGGTGTTTCTCTCATGCTGGTGCTCTGCTCTCCCATACTGGTGTTTCTCTACCTGGTGCTCTGCTCTCCCATACTGGTGTTTCTCTACCTGGTGCTCTGCTCTCCCATGCTGGTGTTTCTCTACCTGGTGCTCTGCTCTCCCATGCTGGTGTTTCTCTCCCTGGTGCTCTGCTCTCCCATACTGGTGTTTCTCTCTCTGGCTCTGAGAGACACATTGTTCAGTGCTGAGGAGAGCTCTGGCCTAGCCCTGATTCCCGTGACTCGCGAGGCAGCTGGAGTAGGCCTGCTGCCACTAAAACAGCCATAAATCAGGTCAGCACCATGCAAGAACAGGCCACAGCTCCTATTGTCTCTTACTAAGGTGATAATATCTCTCAATATGTTCAATACCTACAGTACACTAGCATTATGAACATGGTAGAAACATACTTTTGTTTTCTTTTCTCAAAAATACCACGCCTTGATTAACAAATGCTGTAGCTTAACTTGATTGCAAATGAATTAAGGCTGAGGTAATTGTCGACTGCAGTTTATGGCCATATCAACACTTTATCAACCTTCATATATTCGAAAATATGTGCAATAGCAGATCGTGTGCACATAGGTTTACAGTTTTACGCCATTTTATCAATCGAAAAGTCAGTTAAGGAGTCACCGTGAAAGGGAAACGCCACCTTCATTAGATGTATTTACTAATTAACAGTTGGAGCTAGTAATTATTACTAATATATTCTGTATGCAGTGAAGTCTCTGGGAAAAGGTGGTTCTGATCTCCAAAGTTAAAGGTATGCATTCACATTGAATATATACGGTATTCACAAGAACAGAAATACCCAGATGTAGGTTACATGGTATTCACAAGAACAGAAATACCCAGATGTAGGTTACATGGTATTCACAAGAACAGAAATTCCCAGATGTAGATTACATGGTATTCACAAGAAAAGAAATACCCAGATGTAGATTACATGGTATTCACAAGAACAGAAATACCCAGATGTAGATTACATGGTATTCACAAGAACAGAAATGCCCAGATGTAGATTACATGGTATTCACAAGAACAGAAATACCCAGATGTAGATTACATGGTATTCACAAGAACAGAAATACCCAGATGTAGATTACATGGTATTCACAGGAACAGAAATGCCCAGATGTAGATTACATGGTATTCACAAGAACAGAAATACCCAGATGTAGATTACATGGTATTCACAAGAACAGAAATACCCAGATTTAGGTTACATGGTATTCACAAGAACATAAATACCCAGATGTAGGTTACTTGGTATTCACAAGAACAGAAATACCCAGATGTAGGTTACATGGTATTCACAAGAACAGAAATACCCAGATGTAGATTACATGGTATTCACAAGAACAGAAATACCCAGATGTAGGTTACATGGTATTCACAAGAACAGAAATACCCAGATGTAGATTACATGGTATTCACAAGAACAGAAATACCCAGATGTAGGTTACATGGCATTCACAAGAACAGAAATACCCAGATGTAGATTACATGGTATTCACAAGAACAGAAATACCCAGATGTAGATTACATGGTATTCACAAGAACAGAAATACCCAGATGTAGGTTACATGGCATTCACAAGAACAGAAATACCCAGATGTAGATTACATGGTATTCACAAGAACAGAAATACCCAGATGTAGGTTACATGGTATTCACAAGAACAGAAATGCCCAGATGTAGGTTACATTGTATTCACAAGAACAGAAACACCCAGATGTAGGTTACATGGTATTCACAAGAACAGAAATACCCAGATGTAGGTTACATGGTATTCACAAGAACAGAAATACCCAGATGTAGGTTAAATGGTATTCACAAGAACAGAAATACCCAGATGTAGGTTACATGGTATTCACAAGAACAGAAATACCCAGATGTAGGTTACATGGTAATCACAAGAACAGAAATACCCAGATGTAGATTACATGGTATTCACAAGAACAGAAATACCCAGATGTAGATTACATGGTATTCACAAGAACAGAAATACCCAGATGTAGATTACATGGTATTCACAAGAACAGAAATACCCAGATGTAGGTTACATGGTATTCACAAGAACAGAAATACCCAGATGTAGGTTAAATGGTATTCACAAGAACAGAAATACCCAGATGTAGGTTACATGGTATTCACAAGAACAGAAATACCCAGATGTAGGTTAAATGGTATTCACAAGAACAGAAATACCCAGATGTAGGTTACATGGTATTCACAAGAACAGAAATACCCAGATGTAGGTTACATGGTATTCACAAGAACAGAAATACCCAGATGTAGATTACATGGTATTCACAAGAACAGAAATACCCAGATGTAGGTTACATCGCAGCTGTTTGAGGAGAAAGAATAACAACAATAACACAATCATAATAATACCCCAAGCTACATGACACAATCATAGACAACTCAAGGATTATCTTTTTCAATCAGTATGTTTTTTAACGATAATGTGGTGGGACATCTATGCTTTTAAGCTTCACAATACAAATATAATAGCAGTGAGATGTCAAGGGTCGTTTTCATGTTGGCTGTTTTATACCCATAATTTCCACCCAGCTAAGCTACATAAAATATTTCCTATCCTAGAAACATGTATTACCAGTTTCTGACATAACATTTTTGCTAGTCAAGATGTTGGAGGATCCAGTGGTTAATTGTGTGGACACACACCTCTCTGACTTTTCGCACACTTCTGGCTAAACACTCGACAGCACAACATCTGGGTGAGAGTATCGTCTATAGTCACAACGTTGTCATTACACATGCAAACTAATAAGATTGACAACAATATGATGACCAACCCTTAAAAAAGGCTGATGTAATAATGTCTTAATGATGTAATCATATTAGGACCTAAGCTTCTAGCTATGACAGGAACTACGGCCCTTGGTTTGTTTGTTTGGGTGTAGAGGGCGGGGGAGCTGCCAGCGTATTGACGGATGCACGGTGGCTGCAGCAAAGTGACTGGCCATATGACTTCACGTCATTAGGAGGGTGTGTGAACTGTGTTCTCTGGCCACTGTTAAAGGAAGTGACCTAATGACACCCCTTTACACCGGGAGAGGGATAACAAGCTGTTCTCTGTGGTCAGTTCTCCCCAACTTAACCCATGTAACCTGGGACGAGGGATAACAAGCTGTTCTCTGTGGTCAGTTCTCCCCAACTTAACCCATGTAACCTGGGACGAGGGATAACAAGCTGTTCTCTGTGGTCAGTTCTCCCCAACTTAACCCATGTAACCTGGGAGAGGGATAAC
Source organism: Dallia pectoralis (assembly GCA_029465975.1). Lineage (NCBI taxonomy): Eukaryota > Metazoa > Chordata > Actinopteri > Esociformes > Umbridae > Dallia > Dallia pectoralis. Next base: position 9,739,144 of record CM055745.1, on the reverse strand, counting down.
AAGCTGTTCTCTGTGGTCAGTTCTCCTCAACTTAACCCATGTAACCTGGGACGAGCGATAACAAGCTGTTCTCTGTGGTCAGTTCTCCTCAACTTAACCCATGTTACCTGGGACGAGCGATAACAAGCTGTTCTCTGTGGTCAGTTCTCCCCAACTTAACCCATGTAACCTGGGACGAGCGATAACAAGCTGTTCTCTGTGGTCAGTTCTCCCCAACTTAACCCATGTAACCTGGGACGAGCGATAACAAGCTGTTCTCTGTGGTCAGTTCTCCTCAACTTAACCCATGTTACCTGGGACGAGGGATAACAAGCTGTTCTCTGCAACAAGTGTGTGGTGGACAGATAATGATCTCTTCTCAAGAAACTCTCCTGAGATGTCTTGAATAGGGAATGTCACAAATAAAGACATGTTCAAACTGAAAATCCTACCAATATTTTGGGGTTGTTAAATACAGCCCCTAACCTCTCCCCTAAAACTCTCCCCGTTTATCCTCTCTCTCTGTCTGATGATGTGTATAATAATTCCATATTAAATGCAGCCTGAAGGACCCCAAGCTGATGTCTGAGCCTGTCATTGGGTATCTGGATGTGGAGGGAGCTGGGAGAGTTGAAACATCCCTCTAACTAAACTCTGAACGATTAATAAGGGTTTGGACCAAAGGGAGGTGTAGACAATTGTTGTCAAACATCTGGTTCTCCTCCAACAGCCCAGAGTCCTTTGTGACATCACGCCTCCATTACAGGAGAAACCCAACACTAATGACCGAGGAACCAGGAAGAGAAGTCCAGGGAAAGGTCAATGCCGATGTCCAAATACAGTAGAAACGAAAAATCACCACAGAGATGTGTTGAAGGAAAAATGCATGACACGGCACATAAACAAAACACTGAAAAAAAACACAGGATACAGTACATCACACAAAAAACAAATGGCACACAGACAAACCGGGCCTTCATGTATCAGATTGAACATCAATGTTACTGTTTCAAATACTATTACACATTTCTATTAACAGGGAATATGTGTATGTTTACACATGTAGCTATCTTTTAGCAGCTATCTCATAGTTTATTCACCTTAACAAACAGAGATATTGTTTTCGGTCATATTGTCAAATATATAACTAGTAGTTATGGAACATTTTGGATACAAAACATAAGTGTTCTAAGCAAAAGCCCTAGCTAATATTGTTACTAGCAAAGAAAGAAGAGAAAATAAATTTTATTTGCACAAATTGTAATACTTTTTAACCTAATTTCAGCCGGTAGTATGTGGTGTTCCCTGCTCCAAAACACTAAGTTTGTACAAAGCACCTGAATACAAAATGGATAACTGAGAGGGCTGTTTTGGATTCTGGCTCAAATTGACAAGCTCCATGAACCAGGTTGGATGATTTATACGATGGGCAGCTGAACAATCTAACCCTCTGACAGCACAATGTCTCCATGTGCTACAAACCGTTTGTCCTGATATGTAACAACAAGCACTAACCACATCTGGGCTGGCGTTACACAGGAAGCTGCCATTGTTTTGTGACTGTCAGACAATATAAGATAAATACTGTTAACGCACCTTTATAACCTGTTTCAGTTGTTGCACTGGTATGACATGTTTTAGCTTAGTTGGAGTAAGGGTCGACAATGTAAAAACAGTGCTATGAACTCCATTTAGTAGACCACATATTGTCAATTGAATGATTGTCATTTTCTGATTTTGTATCATATTGATAATCAACGTTATGATACTCAAATAGCAAGAAGATAGGCAAACAAATTATATGCTAAGAAATCTTAAGGTTACATGTTCTGTGTACATCAGCAATGGCTACATTGTCAGTTATCAATTATATATAGTTTATTCTCCATAATATGGAATACAATTATTGAAAGATGCCCTCCTCAGATTATATTTACATTATCCCTGAGCTTTTGGGAGTTAGAAAAGTGAACTATGCTGTTAAACCATACAATAAAGATGTAAATTACATGTTTAGAAATTACTTTTCAAGCGGAAGACAATTTAGATTTGGTCACTGTTCTTGTGAATACCGGCACAAATCAAGCTCAAATCATTGGTCTCCCCCCCACCACCACCCTTGGTAGCCAAAAGCATTTTTTTTCTCTTTTAAAGTACGATTACACATCCCTTGGTCCCAGAGGCCCCCCTGCTGTCTCCTACTTCCTGGTCAGAAAGTCATTTGTCAGTATTAACCTGGATCATGTAGAGAACCACCAATAGGTACTAAGGTTAGGGCACAGCAGTTGAGTAAATAATGGCCCAATCCTTCTGCGCTATCGGTTTCATGCCTAAGTCACCGGGCTACTAGCCTTACCTCAGGGTAAACATTCAGTGTCAGACCAGACAGACACTCCGGTGTCAGAGAAACATTCTCTTTAATATTTCATACAAATGAAATGTAGTCGATGCCCAAATTATTGGCACCCCTGAAACAGTGAAATGTAAAGAAAATATATTACAGGAACGTAGGATATTAATGGTTCATATTTATACATTTGCTTGGGGAAATGTAGTGTGCTTTTTAATAAAAACAAATGTTTAATTCACAACACATTGGGCAGGATATTAGCATTCCTCCATACAGAATCGTTCCTGGTCCGTGATATAATTTTTTCCTCATTTATAGACTGCCTTTTTATTGTCTTCATGAAAGATTAATTTGCAACCTATATTATCAAAAAAAATCGAAAAATGTATTATTTAAGCTGCTGTGGTCCTAAAACAAGTTTGCTAGACCTTTGGAATAGACCCCTAACATTAATCTATTCATTCCATAACAGTATATGGTTGTGTATTAGGTTGTTTTCTACATTTTCAGATGTCAAAACCACCATTGGTGTTTATGGCTAAATAACCGTCATTGGTTCACATTCTAATGTCATTAAACCCCAGCCAATGTAATGATCTACATTATCACACAATAACACTATCGGACTCCTTATTCACACAGTTTTTGTAAAAGTACAATATAAAGTGTCTATGGCTCATCTTATTATCAGCAGCGATGATACTTTAGTGGTTGACTGTGTTCACACAGTGCAGTTTGTAAATGTGCTTAGTCAAGATCAAGAATTAGTTCACCATGTGACCCTTTTCGATTTTATCAGTGAAGGCAAACCCCTGGTCGAACTTGGACTTGGGAGGTTGTTTGGCCGTTTACCGTTTACCGGTAGATTATGGGGACTGTTGACCTTTGACCCTGTCTGCAGCCTGATGCACAGCCTGACCCTTCGGTGTATCCCTCTCATCGCACCGCTCACACCACTGATCTCACCTTTGACCCCAACTGCTCTTTTCCTTACTGATATCTGTGTTATGATAGGACATTAGCTGCCATCCGGATTTCTTTGTGAACATCACCATTAATCAAACGCATCGACCGGAGGGTGGACTTCACGGTCTCGCAGGACAGGTAACCTGAAGCCAGGTTATGTCACTTTAAACCCACACACGTAGCCAAGAAGTTAACCATGAAATTATCTCTAAAATGTTCTGATGAAGATCGGGATATTTTTAGTCTAGTCACTCTACTCAGTTCATTCATGTCTTGAAGGGTAGTTTTCTTAAGACTAAACCAAAGTGGTGGCTGGTCAGCATTTAATTGTTATTATCGGCTTCACTATCTTAGTTGGCCGAATAGAGTTTTGATCAAACCATGGATTGGATGTGGATTCAGATTTGATCTGATGTCAAATTGCAGACCAAAGACTGTAAGACGAGACAGGGAAGAACCCAAGCCTCTGAGACAGACTGCTAGTTAGCGGTCGGACACTTAGCTATACTCTTTCGCAAACAACTGTAACTTGCCGTGCGGCTGATGAAACATTCAATGAAGACTGGGTTACAGTTTACCCCCGACCCCCAGACAAACAGTATCCTGTGGCTCACACTTCTCCCCCATGTGCCCCCTACCCCCCCCCCCAGGGCCCACCCCCCCATGGGAGTTCCAGTTTGGACTTCATCCTTTCAGAAAGTGCCCTTGAGACCCATTTAGAACATGTCCCCTACACTCTGAAGGTAACTTTTCTTTGGCACCTCTCTGCTCAAGTGTTGAAAGAGTCCTCAAAATGGGAGTAGCCATGTGTACCGGCTGGTGTTTGTTAATGAGCGTTTCATCAAGTGCCAGGGGTTTGTGACGACTCTTACAGCCAGGGCACTCGGAGTATGGAACAGGTCTGATGTTGAAAGCTTGGCCACATTTGTGTGCCTTTGGAGGCCATGAGGAAGCGGATGAATGTTCTGCCTGGCGAAAATAAATTTGATGCAAGGCAGGGTCATCTGACGGGCAAGGCATTCGTGTTTTCGGGTGAAATGGTGCCATGTAACAGGACGCAAAAATGTAAACTTGAGAATATAAATTATTTTTAAAAGCTTACGGTGAAAGAGATCTTAAACAGCTTGGAGGTGTGGTTTTGGTAATTGTCCTTTTGAAAAAACATGATAGTCCCGCTAACTAATTGCAAACCTGATGAGATTGTGTATCGCTGCAGAACGAAGTGGCAAGCGGGCTGGTTGAATGTGCCTTAAATTGTAAATAAATCACAGATAGGGTCAACGGAAAAGCACCCCCACACCTTCATACTTCCTCTTCCAAGCAAGATGGTGAGAACAACATACAGAGATACGTTTACCAAGTCTGTCCTTCAACCACTGGAATAATGAACAAAACACACTAAACCGTTGGCAACAGCCTAACAATAATTCTCAGCTCCCACAGACAAGTGATCAATTTAAATAGGGTCCTGGGTGATTGGTAACCAGTAAACAGGAACAGGTGTGCAGGAGTGGGGTGCGTTCAGAAATGACTGCCAGTGTTGCAGACCAGTGGTTAGTACCCCATTGAGTCAGAGTGTGGGAGGGAGGATCCAGAGTGGACCTGATTGGTGGCGTTACACTATGAAAAAAAATATCTCACTTGAGTATTAAAACCTGGAATACATTTTATGCATTTTACTTAACGGCTTGCATATTAAATCAGGGATCAGCTTGTTTTTTGGTGGAATATACTATTATATAAACATGTGGCTTTTCTTGTTTTGGTAATGCCTTATTCACCTCCTCCTCTCTTCCATATTGGTTTATTAAACTACAATCCATTTCTATGATTAATTGCACAACTACTGCGATGAAAGCATTGGCATAAAGAATTAATCATGACTCATCCTTCCTGACCGGCAGTCAGAGAGCATTACGTAGGAGAAACATTTTGCAAAACATAATTCCTGTGGGTGAGCGTCATCGTACAGAAACAATAGACTCTCAAGATAACTCAAAGGAACTACTGACAAATATGTAGCTACAGGCTGGAGTGAATTCAGTGACGAACAACATTAAAAAAAAAAATGCAGATGAACAAATTTAACGTGTACAAATGCATTGTTGTCTAAAGGTTTCCTTCACATTAACACTTGTCAGTACAGAGCCATGGTAACAGAACCTGTGGTGCAGTTGGACGGCGCGGCGTGAAAATTGAGGAATTATAGCTGTTAGTCACAGAAAATACACTGCAGTCGTGGGTCAGGGACCTGGCAATCTGGGGATCTGGGCACAGGAAGCAAACGTGTCGTTTAGTGGTGGAGAGCGCTGTCGCCCCCCCTGCCCCACTAGTCCCCCCACTACCTCCCGGTTAACACTCCACCTGTTGGCGAAGTGAGAGCCCATGAAGGAAGCACAGACAAAACATAATCAATAAATGATTTAGAATGATCGATGTGTCTTTTCTTGATAGAGTGTTGGGTTTGTCTCTCCACCTTCCAATTGAGATTAATGTGCGCAGGGTTGTCTAACCGCACATAAAATTTGAGTCTTGACATGCTTTTCAGCTGAGATAAATTACAGTAACTTATCACAAGAATTCATGGGACCAACATAGAACCTTCGAGCAGGTTTTAGTTTGATAGTGGGATTTTCGTTTATATACTTGGCAGCATTATACATGATAGGCTGTATTTAATGTATTTGCTAAATGTTTATAAATGTTCCCTTAATTAAGGTTTAAGATTGTATAATTACATTTACATTTTCCCCAAAAAATGTCTACGTCAGTTAGAATTGTTTCACACAGTTGGCCAGAAGTAACATTAGAATGTGCATTGCTGGGCAATCGAGATCTGTCAAATAAATGTAGTCATGTTCTGGTTCATATAATTGGGCTAACAAAAAAGGATTACATTCATTGGACAGCACCAACAACTCCAAACGTGGAAAAAAATATATAACAATTGCCCTACTGTATTCACAAACTGTATTAACCTTCACATTCACCATCATATAAGCAGTTGAAAATGCTTTAGAAATAAGTGTAATAAAAAATCCTCAATATTTGGAAAAATGACCAGAGCTTTGGACTGTTTTGAGAGTTGAGTGTTTAAGTGGGGTGTGTTATAATGATTTATAAATGTTGTATAATACAGTAACACATGCTTAAATACCCACAACTATTACATTTATAAACCCTTTTTACAGACGATAGATTATTATGTGTTACCAAGTTAACATTTCGGGTTGGTTAAGAAACTATTCTGTTCTTTACTGAATAACACATACTCCTTTGGGATATGGCTGATATTTACTACAATGTGCGTTGGGGAACTGTACATTTGTGGGGGGGAAACGATCAACATTTATGTCTCAGAAAAAAACAAGTTGTTTAATAGTTTCCAAAACGATCTTCTGAATAGTATTGCTAGTGTATCCTCCAACCACCATTTTGATTGGAAGGCACTATCTATATTCTCTATGGATGTTGTGTCTTGTGGTATGTTATGCACAGATTCACTCATTTTATGTCGTCTTGAGGAGAGAATGACTTTCATGACACAGGGATTTAAATGCTAACATTAATAGTTGGGGCATTAAGTAAATGGGCCATGATGAATTTCTCCTACTTTAGTAGTTATTCGAGAGTGAACTACCCCTTTAATGGAGCCTGTTTTCTTGTGGTTTTGCAGTCTGAATGCCACTATGGGTCGTCATCACTGAATGTGTTTTCCAGATGGGTTCAGCATCCCTTGCTGATATCCCAGGAAAAACAGGCCAAGTGGACAAATCACAGGTGTAATATTTGGCCATAACACGTATAATTCCAAAGGAGCAACAGTAGATAAGGATAATCTATTTTGAAACTGAACTGTCACCGAATATGGTTGGTCGGACAATGAAAGAATAAAACTAAAGGAAATATCAGGTTATTCTAAACAAAGGAAGTCCTGTAAAATAAAAATGGAAACTACAGAACATGTCAATTGCAGTCTCGCCGGTCAGCACTTAAGGCTGGACCGATAACAAATAACAAGGAGAGGTGTGTGTGTTAAATCTCCCAGCTCATCTGGAAAGCACATAACCCACTACCCCCTGGTGTGAATGGCCAAGGTGAGGACAGTCAGAATGATTAACGCCGATGCGAGAAGAGCATTTAGGAAAATGCCCACAGCATGGCTCTCATAGAGAGGAAACTCCCAGGCCCCCCGGTTTAAATGAGCCTGCCATGATGCCATACTGACCAGAGGTGGATGTGTAGTCACACACATTTTTAGTGGTTTCATGGTGAAATATAGTTGCAAGCTACAATGGTGCGGGGTCCTCCTATTGGGGAATAAGGGATGGGAAATGAGGCATGTGATAAAATATTTGTCTTTCATGGTCTATCTGTGTTGAAATGCCATCAATTAGAGAAAAAATGCAAGGACACCTGTCAATTCAACTTTAAGGCAATTTTAAGACATTTAAGGCAACTTTGTTGGCTGAAGTAGTGAACACAAAATATTAGACAGGTGGGTATAATCTTACAGCCGATCAGTGTTTACTCGAACTCTGTGGTTCTACGTCACTCAGGGTGGCTACAGTAACATTTTTTGTTCAATGCTTTATTGTAGTTCTACCTATGAGCAAATATAGTTGCAAGCCTTTTTCTGGGTGGTAAGGTACAGTTTAAATCTTTAGGAATGATGATGTTGTATATAGAACATACTATGCCTTTCCACATTGTGCTTTTAGTTCTAACCTATTTGATATATAAGATATATGTTATATTGGCATGTTATTGATTTAAGTCTTTTTTTATTATTTATTATTTACTTTTTTATTATTGTAAATGTTAATCACCTTCGAAATGTGTTGTTGTGAAAAATGTACTATTTAAAGACAAGTTAATGTGATGCCATTTGGCAATTGTGCCATTTCATCATAAGACCACAAAATGGTAAAGTAAGATTTCTTTAAACAGCCATATTTACGACCCTTCCAACTCCAGCCTGCCACCCAGACTAAACAAACCTGGGTGTGTGGGGGTGATTATTCACAGTCACTCTGGTTCCCCCTGGCCTTGTCTGGAGTTTGGCTTACTAAGGCCCCTAGGTGCCATGAACGTGCACTTCTGCAGTTCGATATTAAACACGATACCCAGTGGATGGCATAAAAGTGTTTACACAGCATGACAACTCAGAGCTGCTAAACCCATTGTGTTGCGGGTTAACGAGTACCCATTGTTGTCCACAATCGACCAGTTTACCTGGGGAGGATTTAAATGTGCACTGAGTATTTTGTCATCAATCTTCTCATAGATCATGCCAATCCTCTGATTAAACCACAAAATATGAGCTGGCTGCATTGTTTTCTGATTTTCTACATGGAAATCTGTTTGCACATAGCATTCAAATACATTATGACTTGCCTTTAGAAAATATCAACACTTTAGCTAAGACTCTTTAGCTACCTAAGTAGAACACAGGTTGTCGACCCGAACCATAACAATATTCTGTCCACACCTCCACCCACCACATACAGGAAGACACACCACTCCCTGTCCACACCTCCAACCACACCACAAAGGCAGACACCACACCCTACTCCACCTTCCCCACACAGGAAGACACACCACTCCCTGTCCACACCTCCACCCACCACATACAGGAAGGCACATCGCTCCCTGTCCACACCTCCAACCACACCACACAGGCAGACACCACACCCTACTCCACCTTCCCCACACAGGAAGACACACCACTCCCTGTCCACACCTCCAACCACCCCACAAAGGCAGACACCACACCCTACTCCACCTTCCCCACACAGGAAGACACACCACTCCCTGTCCACACCTCCAACCACCCCACAAAGGCAGACACCACACCCTACTCCACCTTCCCCTAACAGGAAGGCACATCGCTCCCTGTCCACACCTCCAACCACCCCACACAGGCAGACACCACACCCTACTCCACCTTCCCCTAACAGGAAGGCACATCACTCCCTGTCCACACCTCCAACCACCCCACACAGGCAGACACCACACCCTACTCCACCTTCCCCTAACAGGAAGGCACATCACTCCCTGTCCACACCTCCAACCACCCCACACAGGCAGACACCACACCCTACTCCACCTTCCCCTAACAGGAAGGCACATCACTCCCTGTCCACACCTCCAACCACCCCACACAGGAAGCCTGATCCGGTATAATGCAGTTATTCGTGGTATACAAGGTGACTCCCATCTCCTGTGGTGGTGGAGTTCAGGACACCGGTGAGTTGGGTTGTTTGTTTGTGCCGGTCGTGCAGTGCCAGCTCATGTCCCCATTCATCATGGGGACCTCTTACCACCTTCAGAGTGGGCATGTTCCTTTTGTTCCTTGTCTGGTACCAGCAGAGACCCCCAGTGCCACCGCCCCTGGCAATATACCCATGCTAAGTGTGGAGCGGGGCACGACGGCGCCTCCCCATCCAACATCTTAATCTTTCACATCACAATGACTCTGGGAGCCCAGATTATTTTACTGGGGGTTCACTATCTGCGCCTGGTGAAGGAATAAAGCTCAGCCTGTAGGTTTTCCAAAGCGGCACTTGACACTGGCATGAATGGAGCGCTACAGACCGGAGAGCTCACACCTCCGTGCATCCTGGGGACATGTGATCCCTGCCGGTGAATGGGGGGAGGGGGCGGTGTAGTGTAGGCTTTGGTGAAGGGCTAGTAAAAGAAAAGACATAGTCCAGCCTAGATCCCGTCCTTGGGAATAATGAAGTTCTGGGAAGGGCTGGTGTGTGAAGCCCCGATGAACCTTTCCGTATGGTCCTCAATGAGAAATGGAGACAGCGTGACAAGGCCCAAAGGGAGGGGGGGCTGTCATGGGGAGCCTCGGGTCAGCCAAGGGCCCTGACTTCCTCCTCCGCCAGGGCGTCCGTGATCTCTCACCAGTGCACACACACACGTGCACGAGAGCACACGCAAGCACAAACACACACATGCACGCACACCAGCCTCGCCGATCTAAAGTTCAGTGTTCAACAGTCAGAGAACACTGGTGTCTAATCACATCACTTCCATTCTCTTTTTTCTTCGGTAATTTTGTTTTGAAAAAACAAAGGTTCATATTTCTCTTCTCTGAGTACCACCAGTGCTTTTAAAAATCCAGACTCCTCTTTTATGTATGCAGAGATCTACAGGCCACCGCTACTTTAAGAACGCTGTTTGAGTGCTGTGGGCTGAGGGAGATTTGGCAGCCTGGTCAGGTGCTGATGGGGACATAGACCATAATGTTGAATATGCACCCCAAAGACTGCACTAATGGAAGCCTGAAAGCAGAGAGAGGGAACAGGGAGCGGGAACTGCATGAGGAGCTCTGGACACATTGCCAAAGAGCAGTGACCTAAACAACCGGTCGAAAGTGTACTGCCAATTTACAGAAACCTGATGAAATATAACGGCAAGTCAAATGGCATTTGTTGTAAACAACAGGTGTAGACTCGATTAGATGCATCTTAAACAGGCAACAATGCATAAAAGGGAAATGTAAGAAATGAACGGCACAAACACACCATATGCCAAAAAAGGGGGCACCCCTACAAATTACTGAGACCAGGTGTTTCAGCCACACCCACTTCTCACAAGTGCATTAGATCAAGCACATAGCCATGACATCTTCATTAAAAAACGAACATTGGCAGTACCTTGGGCCGTGCCAACTTTGCCACAAGTCAGTTCATGAGTTCTCTCCCTTACTAGATCTGCTCTGATCAATAATTGCTATCACTGTGAAGTGGACGCATCTAGGAGTAGCAACAGCCCTGCCACAAAGTGGTAGCCCATGAGGGCACGTATCACCTAGCATCGTTGGCATCACCCACTGCAGAACTCCAAACTGCAAGCATCAAAAGCATCACATCAACATGAGCAATGCCAACCGTCGGCTGGAGTGGGGTTAAAGCACGTCGCCACTTGGGCAGTGGGTCTATCTAGGTGTGGCGGATGCCAGGAGAATGCTACTAACCATATTACATAGGGGCCTACCGTAATGTTTGGTGAAGGAGGGATAAAGGTCTGGGGCTGTGTTTCAGGGTTTGGGGTAGGCTTCTGGGATCCAGTGACATATGTTTGCTATGCATATTTCACACTACGAGCCTGTACAAATTGGTTGTACACACTCACCAGCCACTTTATTAGGCACACTTTGCTACCGGTTTGGACCTCGAGGTACTGGGTTGGACCTCGTTTTGCCTTCAGTACTGCATTAATTCTTTGTGGCATAGATTCACAAAATAATGGTAATATTCCTTCGAGGTTTTGGTCCATATTGCATCAGACAGTTGCTGCAAAATTGTCCACTGCACATCTATGATGGAAATCTCCAGTTCTACCACATCCCAAATGTACTCTATTGGATTGAGATCTGGTGACCGAAGAGGCCATTTGAGTATATTTAAATATTTGATTTATATAATTTCATCCCAACTGCATTAAGTTCACCCTGCATAAATGTTGAGATCCAGCGATCCTCTGCGACATTGGGTGGAGCTACGCTCTGAGACAAATCTCACAGCGACATTTGAGAGTTGAAATATGTTCAACTTTATGTGAATTGCTAGTGCGAAGTGGATCCCAGCATTTAGAAGTCCCTTTTCTTTTCCACTAGCTAGCTGAAAACATAAACGTGGGACTTATCATTGTACTGTCCGGTTTCACCATTATGATGCGTCTCTGGCTTCGCATGGAGATAAAAAAAATGTATGCATGGGAAAAAAATGTCAAGATCAGGGGTGAGTAAAACATGCATAACATATCATGCAAAAAATCACTGTTTAAAACATTGACAAATCATTTAGTTGCCATTGTTTTGACAATATATTTTTGTTTAGGAAGACACACCCGATCCCAAGCAGGCAGTGTGCACGCCAAAGAGAGCCCGGTGACAGCTCGCCAGAGATTGGGCGATTAGCGCGGTTGTGCGAGTTGTGCATGTACCTTAACACATTGCCATACTCACTCCAACGGTTTATAAACATTATGTTAAGAGCTTGTCCAGCGGTCATATGGCTTTAAACTGCTCGTTGATTGGACACAGAACACACTGCTTCATGGATTAATATTAAATGCCATAAACGCTAATTATTATTATTATGTATTGTTTGAACATTCAATAGCATTTTGGTTTAGTACAGCCTAGGAGCTTTAAAGTTGGTATTTATCTTCTGTATCTCTACTGTCTGTTAACTAACGCAGGTTTAGTAGAGAGCTAAGCGTATAGTCTTCCAGAACAAGACTTAATCACAAGCATTGGCAAGCATTACTTGCCTTTAAACTTTTTTAGAAGTCATTTATTTTGCTGGTGGCTCACGTCTGTATTTCCCTTTGTAATGCGTAAAGACAATTAATGGCTTTTCTGTGAAACAACATGATCCGCACAAACAAAAACATACTAGATATTGTAGATATTATTAAATAGTATAACCAACACTTTGCAATGCTGTCCAATGGGCGACCTTTAAATTATATACTGTTAACACAACAAAACTCTCCCAAACATAATATTACTTGGTGGTTAAAAAACAATGTATTTACTCAGTTATTTTCCATGTATTTCTACGTGCCTCTGCTCTGTCTTTTTGCCAGGAAAGACATACAGGATGTAGAATTCGCCCTGGTCGTCCAGGTAACCTAATCCTCTGGAGTTACAGGGGCCCCTGGCACCCCATGTTTATAGCCAGCGTGCTACAATTACACTCTTACTCTTAGGTAGGGTTCTTTACTGAACGCATGGGCATTCCTCTGCTTTTGTCACAGCCACGCTTGAAATTACTTTTAAGAACTTTGCGTAGTAATTGAGAGAATATAGAGAAAGAAATTGCCAAAGCAGGAACCAGCGGTATGTTGAGTTTTGAGTTATGTGGTTTGGTTTCCATGAGGGAATACAGTTTTTTTTATGGAAAGTAATAAACAGCTCTGGGTGTCTCTCCAACTTGACTACACAACATAAAGTGCATTAATGTAAATTCCAATGCAACCGGTGGAAATTGTGGCTCTGTTGGTTAACAGATGTAGCTTGTTGTAATCAAGGACAGAGTCTTCCTGTTATACATGAGTGGTTGTTCTAATTGAGAAGATTGCCTTACTATATAAAGGTCGGTGTTACTATGTAAAGGTCGTTGTTACTATGTAAAGGTTGCCGTTACTATGTAAATGTTGGTGTTACTATGTAAAGGTCGTTGTTACTGTGTAAAGGTTGGTGTTACTATGTAAAGGTTGGAGGTACTATATAAAGGTCGGTGTTACTATGTAAAGGTCTGTGTTGCTATGTAAAGATTTGTGTTGCTATGTAAAGGTGGGTGTTACTATGTAAAGGTGGGTGTTACTATTTAAATGTCGGTGTTACTATGTAAAGGTCGGTGTTAGTATGTAAAGGTTGGTGTTACTATTTAAAGGTTGGTGTTACTATGTAAAGGTTGGTGTTACTATGTAAAGGTTGGTGGTACTATGTAAAGGTTGGTGTTACTATGTAAAGGTTGGTGTTACTATGTAAAGGTCGGTGTTACTATGTAAAGGTCGGTGTTACTATGTAAAGGTCGGTGTTAGTATGTAAAGGTTGGTGTTACTATGTAAAGGTTGGTGTAAATATGTAAAGGTTGGTGTTACTATGTAAAGTTTGGTGTTAGTATGTAAAGGTTGGTGTTAGTATGTAAAGGTTGGTGTTACTATGTAAAGGTTGGTGTTACTATGTAAAGGTTGGTGTTACTATGTAAAGGTTGGTGTTACTAGTGTTTGAAGCAGTGTTTCCCAATCCTGCTCCTGGGGACCCCAATGGGTGCACGTTTTGTTTTTGCTCCATTCCTCACAACAACTGAATTAAAGACTTGATCATTTGTTGTCTTGTATAATTATCTGACGACCGCTCCTCGTTAATAATAGTGTTGTTGAGAGCTGCAGAAGCCACCCACTAACAAACAAATGTGTTTACTTTGACCAGTAGCAGCATTCACACATACAGTTCTGTCTGACATTGTTCCTGGAGTCTTGATGAGTATTGACAGGTGCGTATTGATGCATTTTGAAACATAGTGGATTTTCAGCAACAAATCGCGCTAGGTAGATCCTGTTATGTCTGGCCAAAACCTAACATACATACCACCGTTCTGCAAATGTGAGCCCCCAAATCACACAAGGTAGGTCTATTTATGTCTGGCCAAAACATACATACATACCACCGTTCTACAAATGAGAGACCCAAAAGGCAGGTTTGCTGGTGTACATTTTAATGTGATGCTTTGTTGCAAAAAAGAGAAAAACAGAAAAAGGACAAATACTTTTACAGCAATTACATAGAATTACATAGAAAAATTACTTTTGCTTGTTACATGTTCATTCAACGTAGCAAATTATTTAAATAATTTAATATAGTTATGTAATTCTTTTGCAGGCTCACTTCTCACTCAACAATATGTCTTGAGAACAAACACAAACCTGTTTGGATGCATTTACCATTTGGATGTAATAAAATTGTAGCAAAATGAAGTGGACCACCAGGGCAGGCAAAGAAAGCAAGGAGAGACAACCAGGAGACTGTAACTACAGCAACCACCGCAAAGAAATGTTGTTAGTAGCCTGGTGGCTCAGTCCTACGTATGTTTGTTTCATTCCATATTTAGCTCTATGGTTAGGGGTTGGTGGTTTGGGTCTTTGCTGTTGTCACCTGCTGGCCCTGTCGTCCAGATATGACTCCGGGTGCCACTGTTTTAGTGTCCTCTTGTGTTGTCACTCTGGCCGCTGTGTCCTTCTGCTCTGTGTGTGTTCCCCATGAGAACACAGCCAAGGAACAGAGGCGCTAAGGAAGGATCAAACACACGAGGATCTTAGGTCAATATTGCTCTGTGGTCGGTGTGTGGATTAGAGAGTTCCCTCTTGCCAAAGGGCAGCAGATCACTAGTCCCAGACTCTATTAACACGAAGAAATCCACTGAAAACCAGCCATATAGTATTAGCAGAATCTGAACAGTGTTCGAGATCCATTAAGTTTGATGTAACCCAGATTTCTGACAGGTTCAGCATTGGTTTAGGTGCGTCTTTTGTCAACAAAGCAATCTCGAAACTACTGTACCTCCTCTGTTATTGACTTTGGGGAAGGTGATGTACTGTATGAAGGCTTCATTAGGATTTATTTAAACATACACCGACACATATAATTATGACCACTGACAGGTGAATAATATGGATAATCTATATACACCAATCAGCCATATCATTATGACCACTGACAGGTGAATAATATGGATAATCTATATACACCAATCAGCCATATCATTATGACCACTGAAGTGAATACCACTGATAATCTATATACACCAATCAGCCATATCATTATGACCACTGAAGTGAATACCACTGATAATCTATATACACCAATCAGCCATATCATTATGACCACTGAAGTGAATACCACTGATAATCTATATACACCAATCAGCCATATCATTATGACCACTGAAGTGAATACCACTGATAATCTATATACACCAATCAGCCATATCATTATGACCACTGATAATCTATATACACCAATCAGCCATATCATTATGACCACTGAAGTGAATACCACTGATAATCTATATACACCAATCAGCCATATCATTATGACCACTGAAGTGCATACCACTGATAATCTATATACTCCAATCAGCCATATCATTATGACCACTGAAGTGAATACCACTGATAATCTATATACACCAATCAGCCATATCATTATGACCACTGAAGTGAATACCACTGATAAACTATATACACCAATCAGCCATATCATTATGACCACTGAAGTGAATACCACTGATAATCTATATACACCAATCAGCCATATCATTATGACCACTGAAGTGAATACCACTGATAATCTACATACTCCAATCAGCCATATCATTATGACCACTGAAGTGAATACCACTGATAATCTATATACACCAATCAGCCATATCATTATGACCACTGATAATCTATATACACCAATCAGCCATATCATTATGACCACTGAAGTGAATACCACTGATAATCTACATACTCCAATCAGCCATATCATTATGACCACTTAAGTGAATAACACTGATAATCTATATACACCAATCAGCCATATCATTATGACCACTGACCTGTGAATACCACTGATAATCTATATACACCAATCAGCCATATCATTATGACTACTGAAGTGAATACCACTGATAATCTATATACTCCAATCAGCCATATCATTATGACCACTTAAGTGAATACCACTGATAATCTATACACACCAATCAGCCATATCATTATGACCACTGATAATCTATATACACCAATCAGCCATATCATTATGACCAATGAAGTGAATACCACTGATAATCTATATACACCAATCAGCCATATCATTATGACCACTGAAGTGAATACCACTGATAATCTATATACACCAGTCAGCCATATCATTATGACCACTGAAGTGAATACCACTGATAATCTATATACACCAATCAGCCATATCATTATGACCACTGAAGTGAATACCACTGATAAACTATATACACCAATCAGCCATATCATTATGACCAATGAAGTGAATACCACTGATAATCTATATACACCAATCAGCCATATCATTATGACCACTGAAGTGAATACCACTGATAATCTATATACACCAGTCAGCCATATCATTATGACCACTGAAGTGAATACCACTGATAATCTGTATACACCAGTCAGCCATATCATTATGACCACTGAAGTGAATACCACTGATAATCTATATACACCAATCAGCCATATCATTATGACCACTGACAGGTGAATAACACTGATAATCTATATACACCAATCAGTCATATCATTATGACCACTGAAGTGAATACCACTGATAATCTATATACACCAGTCAGCCATATCATTATGACCACTGAAGTGAATACCACTGATAATCTATATACACCAATCAGCCATATCATTATGACCACTGAAGTGAATACCACTGATAATCTATATACACCAGTCAGCCATATCATTATTACCACTGAAGTGAATACCACTGATAATCTATATACACCAATCAGCCATATCATTATGACCACTGATAATCTATATACACCAATCAGCCATATCATTATGACCACTGAAGTGAATACCACTGATAATCTATATACACCAATCAGCCATATCATTATGACCACTGAAGTGAATACCACTGATAATCTATATACACCAATCAGCCATATCATTATGACCACTGATAATCTATATACACCAATCAGCCATATCATTATGACCACTGATAATCTATATACACCAATCAGCCATATCATTATGACCACTGAAGTGAATACCACTGATAATCTATATACACCAATCAGCCATATCATTATGACCACTGAAGTGAATACCACTGATAATCTATATACACCAGTCAGCCATATCATTATGACCACTGAAGTGAATACCACTGATAATCTATATACACCAATCAGCCATATCATTATGACCACTGATAATCTATATACACCAATCAGCCATATCATTATGACCACTGAAGTGAATACCACTGATAATCTATATACACCAATCAGCCATATCATTATGACCACTGATAATCTATATACACCAATCAGCCATATCATTATGACCACTGAAGTGCATACCACTGATAATCTATATACACCAATCAGCCATATCATTATGACCACTGAAGTGAATACCACTGATAATCTATATACACCAATCAGCCATATCATTATGACCACTGAAGTGAATACCACTGATAATCTATATACACCAATCAGCCATATCATTATGACCACTGAAGTGAATACCACTGATAATCTATATACACCAATCAGCCATAACATTATGACCACTGAAGTGAATACCACTGATAATCTATATACACCAGTCAGCCATATCATTATGACCACTGAAGTGAATACCACTGATAATCTATATACACCAATCAGCCATATCATTATGACCACTGAAGTGAATACCACTGATAATCTATATACACCAATCAGCCATATCATTATGACCACTGAAGTGAATACCACTGATAATCTATATACACCAATCAGCCATATCATTATGACCACTGAAGTGAATACCACTGATAATCTATATACACCAAACAGCCATATAATTATGACCACTGACAGGTGAACCATACTGATAACCTTGTTATCATAGCACCTGTCAGTGGGTGGGATATATTCGGCAGCAACTGAACAATTTGTCCTTAAAGTTGATATGTTGAAAGCAGGGAAAATGGGTCAAGCACTTTTCTTACATCATTGGATGGCCAGGTGCGTGTGCGCCGCTTACCCGGAGAACACATGGCACCTGCATGAACTATTGGAAGAAGGCAAGTTGGCAGAGGCAGTGTGAGGCCCTGGGCAATGTTCTTCTGGGAATCCTTGGGTCCTGACATTTATTTGGATGTTACTTTCTCACGTACCACCTTTCTTAGTATTTTTGCAGACCAAGTACACCCTTTTAATGGAAACTGTATATGGCTGATGGCACCCAAATCTCAATCCAATTCACCATCTAAGGGATGTGCTTGACAAACAAACCTCTGATCCATGGAGGCTCCACAGGACTTTAAGGATCTGCTGCTAATGTGTTGGTGCCAGATACCACAGCACACCTTCACTATTGTCATGGTGCCAGATACCACAGGACACCTTCACTATTGTCATGGTGCCAGATACCACAGGACACCTTCACTATTGTCATGGTGCCAGATACCACAGCACACCTTCACTAATCTATTGGTGCCAGATACCACAGGACTTCTTCACTAATGTCTCAGTGCCAGATACCACAGGACACCTTCACTATTGTCATGGTGCCAGATACCACAGGACACCTTCACTAATCTATTGGTGCCAGATACCACAGGACACCTTTACTATTGTCATGGTGCCAGATACCACAGGACACCTTCACTATTGTCATGGTGCCAGATACCACAGGACACCTTCACTATTGTCATGGTGCCAGATACCACAGGACACCTTCACTAATCTATTGGTGCCAGATACCACAGGACACCTTTACTATTGTCATGGTGCCAGATACCACAGGACACCTTCACTATTGTCATGGTGCCAGATACCACAGGACACCTTCACTATTGTCATGGTGCCAGATACCACAGGACACCTTCACTTGTCACTCTGGGCTCTTGATATCCCACCACTTCCCGAGTTCCCAATCCACCCAGTCAAAACTAATTTCTGTTCTGGCACCGATGGAACCAGCTGCCAGGAGGCTAGGATATCAGAGTCTCTACCCTTACTCAAAAAACCTCTGAAAACTCATATTTAATTTTCATCGAGTTGCTAATCTAGTTTCACTGCCACCACATCTGCCTGTAGTCTTTAGTATATTTGTATGATCTTCTTTCCGGTAATGACCTTTGTCCATCTATCTATTTTAGATGGGAAATTGGATGTGAAGACAGAGTGTGAGTGGAAGAACCAAGCACACACGATTTATTAAGCACAACACAAATCAAATGAGCAACAGAAAGAAAGTGGAAAACACACAAGGAGGCCCAGCTCACTTGCATTTCATGTTTAGGCTTTTCAGGTAAATTGTTATCGCTGTGACCTAGACGGGACACGTGTGGTTATTCCTCCACATTCAACATGTACCTTTTGGCTGCAACTGGTCACTGTTTAATAGCCTCCCCATTTAGCCCTGTTGGAAGGCAGCTGTGCACAGGGGAGACGCCCTGCTACCTGCTTCTAGTAGGTACCAGCGTATTATCATGCGTTCCCAGGTGTGCTCTCCGTGGTCCTGAAGACTGACAGCATGTTTTTATCCGGCGTGGGGCAAGTTGTTGATAGTCCTGATTTTTGTGACTGATGTCCTCAGACAATTGTTTTTTTTCTTTTCTCGATGCTCTTTGGCTAAACACCCTTCAGTTTTTATACTAATTGAATTACTAATTTTGAAATTGAAAGCACAACTTCAATGACATTATCACAGAGAAAGTTGTATGATTTCATTAACTTCCTCTATAAATGTTACTGATAATCAGTAGATATGTGGCGTTTCTTGTCTGAGGTAATGTTGTGACACCTTGCAGTCCAGCCTCTGTAGTTCAACTGGTGAAGTCTTGTGGTAGTGACTGACACATCCACACCCACCACCTGGAGAGAAATCTGACAAAATGTTTTGTTGTTTTTCCATTATTATGGTGTACCTTCTTCATCCTCACTAGTTGTCTTCTTTGTTCAAGCCGGTAATTTGCTATGACCGTGCAACCAAATGTTTAGTTTGTGCTCAGAATACCAAAAACTGTTGTTAACGTTCAGACTATGTCTCGGCTTTATTCTGATTGTGGGTTTTGGGGCCACATGTTGGGTGTACGGTTCTGGGTTCTGGGGCCACGTGTAGGGTTCTGGGTTTTGGGGCCACATGTTGGGTGTAGGGTTCTGGGTTCTGGGGCCACAGGTCGGGTGTAGGGTTCTGGGGCCACATGTAGGGTGTAGGGTTCTGGGTTTTGGGGCCACATGTTGGGTGTAGGGTTCTGGGTTCTGGGGCCACAGGTTTGGTGTAGGGTTCTGGGGCCACAGGTTGGGTGTAGGGTTCTGGGTTCTGGGGCCACAGGTTGGGTGTATGGTTCTGGGTTCTGGGGCCACAGGTTGGGTGTAGGGTTCTGGGGCCACAGGTTGGGTGTAGGGTTCTGGGTTCTGGGGTTCCCATAACTGTTAGTTTAAGGACTCAGCACTGTTGGACCACACAGGGAGCTTCACTTATCATCCCCCACATGTTACATTGTTTAGTCTAAAATTTGCCAGGAAATTTCTTTGTTTTAGGAAGAATCATCCGCCGTTGACCAGAAAACACAATTATTTCATAAGGAAGTTCTCTGCGTGCGTTAATGTAGAGTCTTTGTTCATCTATAAAACGATATGTCACTTTGTGTGACACATGTAACTGTGCGCATACACACACACGCACACACACACACGCGCACACACAGACACACACACACACACACACACAGACACACGCACACACACACACACACACACACACACACACACAGGCAGTAGCAGTCTCTTAAGGTGATGGCTGGGTGGGCTGCAGATACAAAAGGTGTGTTCTCGTAACGTCTTGTTTTTAAAAGGGCTCCTCTTCAAAAGTGTTTACAGGGGGTGCGGTGCAAGAACACACACACACACACACACACACTGGAGTTCAGTGGGAAACACACCCACCACTGACAGAGGAGCTCTTGCAGGATTGGATTTCATTCACTCAGTTATATGGTGGTCATGTAAATGCAAAGACGCAGGTTTGTCACATGTTATGATATTTTATGGACACATCAATTGAAAGTATGTGGAGCTTGGTTTTTTTTGCTAATCCACTTATGTTTATCCATCTATGTTGTATCCATTTATCTCATTCAGATCTCACATTGGTTCCCTGATCACACCCAGGTCTCCATTTGGTTCCATGATCTCACCCATTTATCTCACTATTTACGGTTCTACCCAAAATGGTTGCATCTGGATCCAGTAAAGGGTTCTTCTTCACGGACAGCTGAAGAAGCTCTTTGCCTTATTTTTCATGGGTGTAAATGTGTAGGAATCATTAGAAATCACAACTTGTTGTAATTATTTCCCCAAAACACGACATCAACTGAGACATGTGAATAAACCCTGAGCCTGCCAGGGAATGCCATGCAGTCTGAACATACCAAAACACCATGGCAATATGTTATTCTAAAACGAATCTGCTCAAAGTGACATTTTAAATCATCAATTTATAATTAAACGATATGCCAAAATATAATTCAACTGTTCCTGTGGGACAATCCTTTAGAAGGTCCATTTCGACTTTCAGTTTTTTTATTTTCTACTTTTGGTGGTGCCATATAACCATTTTCACAGTGTTCCACGTGGAACTCAATCGAGTTCTAAATAAAACCCAAAATCATTATTCAAAAGGTTCACCGTCAGAGAGCCCTTTTGAAAGCCCTTTTTTTCTACGAGTGATCTTTGTTTCATTCATGCAGCATAACACTGGTGATTGGCTGGCCCTCACAGGACCAACGAGACCATACTGCACTATATCTGTCCCTTTAATGAGGAGGGCATTCCAGAGGCTTTCTGGGTAATCGTAGTGCCTGGAATGAAGGCATCCGTCTGGGGTCTACTATCTTCTTACCCGACGTTGGACAACACTGTTTAAAAAAAACTGAATGGAACACGTTGGTCCCTCAAACTGTCATCCTTAACCTGTTACAAATACAAACGCCTCATTAAATGTGAAGACTACCCTGCAGAAACAGTTCAGCGGAACATACCAAAGACCTATTTGAGGCTAACGCTGGTATCAGGTACCGGCAATGAAATGGGGGTTCCCACTGAAGGCTCATATTTCCTGTGTTTTGCGATCCTCAATTATATTTTCCTTGTCTCTGTCCTGCCGGCCTCCTATTCACTACAGGCCAGAGTTAGCGGAGTAGTGAACGGAGCTGAAGACTGACAGTGTTGATGCTCAATGTGGTTATTAGAGAGCTGACTGCCCTGGTAAAAGGCACACCACAAGTGATCTTTATCCCAGCTGTGTTCTTTCTCCAGCACTCTCCAACTCCCTCTCGGCAATTAGTTGGGAAAATAGATGGTGACAACATGCCTACGCATAGCCCAAATAGATATGGGACCAAGCTAGGCCTGGAATACTGAACAACCTCTGAAAATATAGTACACAGAGAAGATAAACACTCTTAATAAACGTTCATGTTTAGTTCGAAATGCATTTAGCTATGTTTTGCTGTTTTTTAAGAACACTACTCTTGGACGGGAGTTTACCTCAGGCAAGTGCTTGGCCATCTAATATTTTGAGTCTGGTGATGAGAGACAGGCATTCAAATTGAAATGGCACATTCCAGCACTGACCACTAGTGCACTGAGACAGCCTGGGCTATTAGACATCATGACACTCGATCAACAAGGACAAATATAGTTCATTGGCTGAAATGTTTGAGCGATAGAGAACAGCCACAAAAAGAAAATGGCAAATTATTTGTTGTAGTTACCTTCCTTTTTGAGACCAACACAGACATTTACACTCTGGCAAAAATTACACCGTTACCAATTAGGTTATTATTTGTTTATTTTTGTGCTAGCTGGCTTCAGTTGCTCAAAAACAGCAGTATTTTCAAGACGTTCTCCGTCTTCGTTTACAAATAACGAACCAATTTGCTATCTGGATTTATTTTCCCTCCAGGACAATATATGTTTTACCTCAGGACTCTGTTGTCACAATATCAGATCATAATATGCTAACAATTCTCATAACAGCATATTGTACCTGAACACGCTTGTCACGAGGATCCTGGGAAATCTCAGCCCCAACGTTCATCAACTTCAGACGGTCGTCAGTGTCGTCCGCCGCCATAGAAACACTTTTGTTCAGCCGGTAAAGCTTTGTTGTGAGCTGTTTGGATAACTTAACAAGGGTCCAGGGTCATCTACCACACTGCACCATCCCAGCCAATCAGAAAATTGTTATGGTGACCCGTCAATCTTCCAGAGGGCTGGTACACCACATCCCTCGACCTCTCCAGCGCCACAAGACAGCAAGCAATTGCAGACAGCAAGCAAGCTACCGGGTGGCAAGTCTCTTGAGGTTTTAGGGGGTAAACGCATCCATGGCGTTAATGTAACCTGTGTGTAAAGTCATATGTTTGTAATGTTACCTGTGGGTTAAGTAATCTCTGTGTAAAGTAATCAGTTTTTTATGTAATCTAACAGTAAAATAATCTGTGTGTAAAGTAATCTGTTTGTAATGTAATCTGTGGGTGTCCAGGCACAATGCTGTGGTTGTTTGTACTGTAACCTGTGTTTAAAGTAATCTGTGTTTCATGTAATCTGTTTGTAATGTAACCTGTGGGTAAGGTAATCTGTTTCTTATGTAATATGACAGTAAAATAATCTGTGTGTAAAGTAATCTGCTTGTAATGTAATCTGTGGGTGTCCAGGCACAATGCTGTGGTTGTAGTGGTAGCCCACCGAGGAAACCCGTTCTGCACATCTTTACGGCTGGCAGAAGGTGTGAGGACAGACACCTTGCCTGTCAGCTTAACCAAACACCACGTCAGCACTCCTGTGTTTATAGTCAGTGTTGTATTACTGTGTGTGTTCATTTCTGTGTGTGTTGGTTTGTCTTAGGGTATGCGTTTGTCTATGTGTGTGTGTGTGTACAAAACAATAAATGGCATACATGTAGGATTCTTACTGTGCTAGCATTAATAGAGGCATAAATGACCAGAAGACATTTAATGCTGATATAATTACTTAGTAGTAGTACACTGTACTATCATCATCTCACCAAACTCTACACTAGCTCGTACTATTACGATCTCGTTAAGGGAAGAGGAGTCAAGTTGTGTTTGATTTTAGTTTTGTGAACGTTAGAGGCGGGATCAAACACAGGGTCCCTTTAAGCTTATAAAGCCAAACTCGATAGAATCGATAGGAAATAGTGAAGTGAGAGACAGAGGATGTTCACATCTGAGTCTATAAATCTGGCAGCGTGTGTATGAACAGGGTGCCTCTGTTTCAGTATGAGCTTGTGTTTACACAGACCTGAACATGAAGGAACTTTTGAATGTCTGTCAACAGCTGGGTTTCGAGCCACTGTGTGTGAGCAGACCAAACAAATGGCGTTGGGGCGGTCAGTCCCAAAGGGGTGTGGAGGAACAATAGTGAAATTAACAGGCTGTGGTTAGAACATCTGAATATAGCTCCTCGTTTTTAATAATTTCATATTAGAGAATATTATAATAAGTGTAATGTACCATGTAATCCACATCATGCAATAATTTCCTGTCGAATTGATATGGTTCTCACTGATTCATATTGTTTAATGTCAGATTGACATGACACCCACAGATTTTTATGGCCAACAAATGTGTATGCTGTGAGATTTACATGATTCTCACAGATTCACGTTGTTTACAGTCAGGTTTATATTAACATAGTTTCCTGTATGATTGATATGGCTACACAGGTTCATATTCCTTATTTTCAGAGTGATATTATTGCTAGTAATACAAATTGTTTCCCGTAGGATGAATGTGATTCCCGCAGATTTTCATTGTTTCATGACAGGATGATATGATTTCCTGGACCAACGGCATGATTTTCTGGACCAACGGCACCTTTTCCGTACATAGTGCACTACATCTAACCAGAGCCCTATGGGAACCATTTAGGAAGGGCCCCTTGTCTATTCCTGGAGCGTGGCTGTAATTTGTAACACTTAAGTCCGGCCGTGGTTATTATCTGTGTCCGAGGGCAGTAGGGGTCTCAGTCCTGTTGACCTCTGAACTTTGGCCAGCCCTGACAACTGGGTGTTTCCCTTTCTTCCCTACAGGCCAAGTAGGCCCCTGAGAAGCAAGCAGCCCCACACGTCACTCAGCTGTGGTGCAGGCTGAAACTGGAGAGTAGAACGGGTGGAGAGGAGAGGTGGTGGTACAGGGTGAAACTGGAGAGTAGAACGGGTGGAGAGGAGAGGTGGTGGTACAGGGTGAAACTGGAGAGTAGAACGGGTGGAGAGGAGAGGTGGTGGTACAGGGTGAAACTGGAGAGATAATGGGTGGAGAGGAGAGGTGGTACAGGGTGAAACTGGAGAGTAGAACGGGTGGAGAGGAGAGGTGGTGGTACAGGGTGAAACTGGAGAGTAGAACGGGTGGTGAGGAGGTGGTGGTACAGGGTGAAAGAGTGGGCATATGGAATGACAGTCTGGCCTGTGGACAGGAGCAGGACACTGACATATGGGAATATGTATTCTGCACTGGTTCCTCTGAAAGTGTTTCTGCCTTGTGGCTAATTATTAAATGCTTCCCCCATTGTAATAAAGGACAGGCCCAACACAGGGCAAATTCACATTGATTTGGACACTTTTTGCATTATCAAGTCCCTTTCAAAAGTTCAATGTCATTGTATTCATGGGTTTCACCTTCATCACTCAGTCCTGTCGTTGCCACGGTCCCTAACACTCTGTTGACACTGATGTCGTATTGATGACCAGACTTTGAATGGTTGCTAATGACTTTAAACAATGACAATTTACATTTTCATCGTAAAAGCCTTTGAAAAGGGGGAAAAACTGCAGTGTGCTAATACTCAGTAGAAACTAGCAATTCTTATGTTATCGTGCCCAAAAGTCTGTGTACTTCCCTAAATATTAATTTGCTAGTTAAAATTATTTATATAATAATTCTGTTGTGATCAGAATATGACAACAGGTTAAGCTACAAATGATTTGCCTTCTTTAGAGATGGTATCATGTTTCAAGACATATTTTCTGTACTGAAGACAAAATAAGCTCTTGTGAAGTAAGCAGTGAGTTTCTCTTAAATTGGTCATCGTCCCCAAAATTATTCAAAACAGCGAATTTCCATGTTTACAAGGCGCATAATTAGCTCATATTAATTTATTTGTGTAGTTTACGTTTTTTAAATGTGATAATGTGAGCATGTTTGTTTTGTCAATACTCATATATTATATAAAACAACGACACCCACTGGTTTCTTTATGCTAGTTTTGCCGTCTGTATATTAATGGCTATTGTTATTAGTCGCTTCTCAACCTGAAAATAACTAGGCCTACTGCAAACAGCTCATTAATAAATATCAGACTTAAGGATGAATTTCAGGACGTTTGGCCACTATCTGTAAAAGTGGAGCTGTGTCAATCTGAAACAGGTCCCCAATCATGTGAGGTTCAGAAGATAGGGCCTACCATGGCAAATTGTATGTGTCAAAAAGTCACTGCCCCTGTCTCAATGGTTTTCAGGCAGCCTTAGCATGGCGTCCTATTGGTTGCTTTAATTGGCTCGATGACCCCTAAATGTTCACAGGAATAGAGACCCCGCTGCCTTTGAGTTGTTTATTCTACTGTCATAGGTTATGCATAAATAAACAAAAATAACATCCTGCCCAAAATGTGAGATTTTTTCATATAGTCTGATAATGTTTTATAAACCGCTCCAATATTTTTGGGACATATCATTTGAAGTGTGGCAAAAATGAATAAATCATAAAGGTTAGGACGAATATCAACTCCATTAGATCAAGACTTTTGGACGGTGACAATGACACTGTCCTTCTATCCGCATCCATACTGACTGGGGATATTTTATATTTATGACTCGCTACCAGACCAGGACACTTCACATTACTTCATATTCCGGTGGTACGAGAATATTAAAATTAATGTGCAACCATTAACTACTACATCTTCACCTGTAGGGTGGTATACAGCCTTCAGCCATGTTCAGTGATAATTGTCACATAGTTAATATGGTTTTGTACTGTCTGAAAACACCCGGGAACTCACAGGTTGATCAAACCCACCGGATGAACTTGAGAAGCGGAACGGGAAAGGATTTTTATGAGTAGGCCTATCTATCTCACACTAGGCTGCCTGCTATCAGGAAATATAAACAACCAATTTAGTGTGAGTTGTTTTTTATTCCGTTGTTATTATTATTCGATCACTGATTAATATAATAGTGAGGAGGCAAAAGTGTGTCGTTATTCAATCTAGATCTGCGATTTACCTTACAACACCGTTGTTTCTGCAGGCAGTATTTTTTTTAAACATGACTGAACCCTGCGGTAAAAGACTGAATGTGAATTTGCCTCTCTGTGAAACCCACCGGTCAGGTGTGGATAGCAGAGTTAAACACAATCTCGGTCGTTGCGGAGGGTTTGTGCGCAGTATCAGCATTTCTAATGGAGGTCACTTACAGATTAAATG
Source organism: Dallia pectoralis (assembly GCA_029465975.1). NCBI lineage: Eukaryota > Metazoa > Chordata > Actinopteri > Esociformes > Umbridae > Dallia > Dallia pectoralis. Next base: position 9,711,055 of record CM055745.1, on the reverse strand, counting down.
CACTTGTGAGCGTTAAATCGACCCGAAACAAACAATTTTCTTTACGATGTTATGTCCAAAATGTGTGATGGTACATTCAGTTTAGAGGTTACTCATGAAGCTACAACAAAAAATAGCCGAAATCCTTTCGAGAAAAAAGGTTTTCTTTTTTAATTAGATTCACCGCCCAGTCGCATTTACTTATTGCATTTTTATTTCATCATTATTGCAAACGTTAATTCACTATTTTGAATGATTTATTTCCATTTGCACACATGCCTGTTATACGTTGATGAAAGAAAATACCAATTGTATGACCCGGTTTGTGGTTGACTGCAAATAAAATTTCCATGCCATCCAATGTCAGCAACTATGTCAATAACCTATTTGTGCTTGAATAACTTTTACTCTACTGACTTTTTTTAGGCCAAGATATTTGACCAGGCTGACATTGCCCTGCCCAGGGTGGCAGCGTTCTTCCATGAGCAGTCTGAGAAAGAGCAGTGACAGGCTGGGGCCATGCTGGACTACCTGTCACACTGAGGGGGACAATTCTGCAATAAAGACATCCACGTAATGCTGTCCACTTATTTAGTAGAAGTGCTGGACTACCTGTCACACAGAGGGGGACAGTTCTGCAATAAAGACATCCACGTAATGCTGTCCACTTATTTAGTAGAAGTGCTGGACTACCTGTCACACTGAGGGGGACAATTCTGCAATAAAGACATCCACGTAATGCTGTCCACTTATTTAGTAGAAGTGCTGGACTACCTGTCACACTGAGGGGGACAATTCTGCAATAAAGACATCCACGTAATGCTGTCCACTTATTTAGTAGAAGTGCTGGACTACCTGTCACACTGAGGGGGACAGTTCTGCAATAAAGACATCCACGTAATGCTGTCCACTTATTTAGTAGAAGTGCTGGACTACCTGTCACACTGAGGGGGACAATTCTGCAATAAAGACATCCACGTAATGCTGTCCACTTATTTAGTAGAAGTGCTGGACTACCTGTCACACTGAGGGGGACAGTTCTGCAATAAAGACATCCACGTAATGCTGTCCACTTATTTAGTAGAAGTGCGGGACTACCTGGCAGACAGAGGGGACAGTTCTGCAATAAAGACATCCACGTAATGCTGTCCACTTATTTAGTAGAAGTGCTGGACTACCTGTCACACTGAGGGGGACAATTCTGCAATAAAGACATCCACGTAATGCTGTCCACTTATTTAGTAGAAGTGCTGGACTACCTGGCAGACAGAGGGGGACAGTTCTGCAATAAAGACATCCACGTAATGCTGTCCACTTATTTAGTAGAAGTGCTGGACTACCTGTCACACTGAGGGGGACAATTCTGCAATAAAGACATCCACGTAATGCTGTCCACTTATTTAGTAGAAGTGCTGGACTACCTGGCAGACAGAGGGGGACAGTTCTGCAATAAAGACATCCACGTAATGCTGCCGCCTTATAGAAATAGAAAGTTCAGCCATAACGGCATAATTAACCCCAGTGGACACAGACATTCAATGTCTGCTCATTATGTCCAATGCCAGGGAGAGGTTATGGGTTCCCATGTAGTTTGCAGCGGCTGTCCCTCAATCAAAGTAAATGAATGTGCAACACTTTCTATGTATTTAAAATATCTTCTCTCAACCTTCCACAACCTCGATCCAAAAAGTGTGACCGCCACTAAGACCTAATAGTTGGTGTGATATCAAAACTAAGGGTGAGACCGCTGTAGTGGGTCTGTGAGAGAAGCAGAGATACACTGCACTGTGTAATCCACTAATGGAACATGAGCCTCTGAATAACACAGTAGCTTTACAGCACATTGTCCTTCGTGATTTATGGCAAATCTGGTCTTTCCTAAACGTGCTTGGTGTGCTACGTAATTTAGCTTCAAACAGGTTCTGCGGTGCACCTTTTTGAGACAGGCATTTGTTTGAGGCTGAACCAGGCCAGAGTAGGGATACAGGGTTGTGTTTGGGGCTGAACCAGGCCAGAGTAAGGATACAGGGTTGTGTTTGAGGCTGAACCAGGCCAGAGTAGGGATACAGGGTTGTGTTTGAGGCTGAACCAGGCCAGAGTAGGGATACAGGGTTTTGTTTGGGGCTGAACCAGGCCAGAGTAGGGATACAGGGTTGTGTTTGGGGCTGAACCAGGCCAGAGTAGGGATACAGGGTTGTGTTTGGGGCTGAACCAGGCCAGAGTAGGGATACAGGTTTGTGTTTGGGGCTGAACCAGGCCAGAGTAGGGATACAGGGTTTTGTGTGGACTGGCCATGCTGGGGGGGGCTGGGGAGTTAAACCCCGGGGCGCAGGTCTTATGCCTGTCAGGGTGTGCATTTCCACTGAGTTCCGGAAAATTGGAGAGATTAATGTGCCGGCGGGAGGACGGTGGATTAATTAGGTTTCCAGATGTACGGGGTGGCGTTGTCACTTTAGTGCAGTGTCCTCTTTCTGCATCTGCCACTTTTATGAGTCATGTAAAATCGATCCTGAGGGAGAACGTTAAGGGGTCCATCGTCAGCGATTTGGGACACCTTGTTATCCATTGATCTGTGAGGGCAAATAATGTCCCCAAGAAGTATATTTGTCAATTCCGATGTTATTGAGGGTTTTAATTAATTCTGCAAAATCACACAACTTCGTTGTTTGTTCTTAAAAGAAAATGAAAAAAACTTTTAGGAAATAATTGAAGTGTATAATAATTATTATTAGTATGCCATTTAAATGAAAGAAAACAAATGATTGCTGTCCTCCCCTAAGTGAGTTTATTTTACGTTTTTACACTTTGGTTATTTAGTGGCTCTCCACAGCGGCTTATGCAGTCAGTGCTTTATGAATAAAGTGTGTCTGTGCTGTCTGTCTCCCCCAGAGGCCAGGCTGTGAGGACGTGTGTTCAGCGACCCCAGCCTTGGAGAGGATGTTGGGCCTGTGGAAGGAGGAGATGGCCGTGATGGTGGAGCTCATTCAGCTTGCCAAGGAGCACAGTGACTCCCACTCCGCCAGCGTGGTCAAGAGTCGGCTCCTTGTGCCGTTGGTGCCCCGTATAAAACTTGTGGGAGACCTCCTGACTAACGCTCGTAGGGTGGGCTTTGCCGGTGACCAGTCAGTTGGCATTGGGGACTACCTCATCGACCAAATGCAGAAGAAACTGACTAACGTCTCCTGTGAATGAATCGGGCCCCAGTGGTTTTGAGTAAAAAAACTTCCTACACAGCCCTGTCGAAATAATTTCTCTAAGTCTGAAAATGTTGAACTTTCAAAAGTTGTTTTTGTGTGTTTGGTTGTACAGATTACCAGCATGTATTTACATGTGTAATGCACTAGTCATTCAGGATATATACATTGTCTGATTTATTAATTAAGCACATTCTAACCGAGCTATCATGGACATTTAAGCTTACAATACTGTATTAGCCGCCAGTATGCTTTGTTATTGGACATATTATTGTTACTGTTGAGGTAGTATTTATCGTGTAAATGTGGGCTTATATTTGGAATGGCCTCCTGTGTATACTTTCTCCATGTTTAGGTTTCCACGAGACCTTTTGTATTTACTTACTGTGTGTATATTATACGTGTTTTCAATGTTATAAAAAGTTCTTATTTTTAATAAAAGTTTTACATTTTGTCCAAGTCTTCTGAATTATGTCAAATTCTGTATAATGCCAACACTGTAAACTAACTCACTGTCTCCCTCTAGTGTTCGAATGAGACAATGAGATCTGTCCAAAAGGCCTTCCTGTAAATTCATAGGATAAAGTGTGTTGATTCATAAATCAAAGGGTAATAGAGGATAAGATAAGCTACTAGGAAGACTTACAAAAGCCTAATCTAAGAAAAATATCGCAAATAGACGAGTCCTGAAGCCAAATATAAACCCTTCTAAATTTAAAATATATTTTTTGTTTCAGATGCAGTCGTTCTAAGGTGTGATATTGTCATACTAAATGTTATTCTATCGATATCAAATAGCCTATAGTGAAAGTTTTTCAGAAAAACGAAATGCTTATTTCCTATGTTATGTCCCCATGGAGTGTTACTGTTTAGAGTAGACAGTAACGAGAAACGTTACACTAATTGGCGTGAAGTTGTAAACCCCGCCCTCACTCATCAACTCTGCGCTGCAATTGGCCAATACAGAGAGCTGTCGGAACTGCAGGGCACGCCCCTCACCCAAACATCAATAATAAAAGCTTGTTGCATCTTTAACTTGTGGCAAAGATTACCCAAAGGGTTCACTAAGATAACGCTTGGGAATACACCCACATTCCAGCATTAAAACCAATAGTTTTAACGTGTTGTTCCTGTAAGGATCTACTTTATTTCCCCCTCCAGCATTATCTGGTCTCTCAAGGTCAACAGAGCCAGGAGTACATATCTACCTACACGTGTTTTAAAGTTGGTTGGGATTTTGACATGCAGATAGGAATGGAGTTGTCGGATATGTCGTTTCCTATCACCTCGGCGGACGACTTTTACGACGACCCGTGCTTTAACACCAGTGACATGCATTTCTTCGAGGACCTGGACCCCCGGTTGGTCCACGTGGGTCTCCTCAAGCCCGACGAGCGCCACCACAACGAGGACGAGCAACACATCCGGGCGCCCAGCGGGCACCACCAGGCCGGCAGGTGCCTCCTGTGGGCATGCAAAGCCTGCAAGAGGAAGACCACCAACGCAGACCGGAGGAAGGCGGCGACCATGCGCGAGAGACGGAGACTTGGCAAGGTCAACGACGCGTTCGAGACCCTGAAAAGATGCACGTCGACCAACCCCAACCAGAGGCTTCCCAAGGTGGAGATCCTGAGAAATGCCATCAGCTACATCGAGTCTTTACAGTCTCTCCTCAGGGGCCAGGACGGCCAGGAGACCTACTACCCCGTACTGGAGCACTACAGCGGAGACTCGGACGCCTCTAGTCCACGGTCGAACTGTTCTGATGGGATGGTGAGTGATCTTACCATTTGAGCCTGTCTCCTTAGGAATACATCTACTTGTATTATCTTTTAAAATACATATGTGCTCATCATGTATTTATCTATATCTATAAAATATATTAATGTCAGTTTGCGTTTTATTTTTTTATTATAGGCTACGGGATATAGACATGTCGTTTTAGAGATTATTTTATTTTCTGATAATTTCAAATAGTGTAGAGAACACAAAATACGAGTTCTTATATTTCCCTTCTTGTTTTTTTCTTTCTAGATGGACTATAATGCCCCCACGCGCACGTCTGCCAGACGATATGACAGCTCTTATTTCGCCGAGACCTCAAATGGTAATTATTTTTATTTAGGCCTAATACATATTTTTGTTTAATACCATAAATTACGTTTTTTTGCAAAATTACTGGGCAAAAGTTATATATACATATAATACAATTCATAATTTGACTCGCATGATGACAATGTTATTTTGTGTGCCCCCCCCCGTAACAGCTGAAGCCAAAAACAACAAGAGCGCAGTAATTTCCAGTTTGGACTGTTTATCCAGCATTGTGGAGAGGATCTCCACAGATCCGTCCCCTTGCGTTGTGTTATCGGTCCAGGAGGGTTCCGAGGGGAGCCCCTGCTCTCCCCAAGAGGGTTCAATCCTAAGGGATATTGGGGTACCGGTGCTGTCACCTACCAACTGCCCACAGCCGTCCAACGACCCCATCTACCAAGTGCTATGAAAGTACTGTGTTATTAAAACGAATGATTTCCTGTAACAAAAATAAGAAAAAAGACAAGGTTGTAGTATATTGCTACAGAGGACGGCCACGTGACCATTATTTATTTTAATGTAATGGTTTTCTATTCCAAGTTCAATCATTGGCTTATGTTGTTTGAAACAGGCCTGACGTGTTAGGATTCATTCAAGTGAATTCGTTTATGTAAATTGTGACCACTTTCTTAGATTTGTGTTTTCGTATTTCTTCAAAAAATGTCTAGCTATTTTTTTATTGTCCATGACAATAGAGGACCATTTTTGTATATGTGTAAATAAGATGGGACATGTTAAAGATACAAAGACACGGATACGGCTTGTATTGTATTTAAAATTGCCTGTTTATATACAAGACACATGTTTTTTTGTGAGATATTGTTTAACTTTATATTTATACATCTTAAAATGAGTGAAAGAAAATGTATGTTATTATAAATAAATGAATATGAATATTTATACAACACATTTATCATCATTTATTCTATTTCGTCATGAGAACGATAGCTACATGTATTTTTTTCGTTAGTACTTTTCATGTACGAAACGTGGGATAAGAATTTAACACAAATTATAAAAATTCCTATTAGTTTGCACGTTTTAGTTCACATGCGTTATTGCCGACTCCATTGGAGTTAATTATATAGTTCTCGGCATTAACTTTTTAATTCTCACATTCTTCAACACAAAAAAATATAAATATGCGGATGTCACAATTCCTGCATGGATAATTCAATATATATATCAATAAGAGCTCTTGACAAAGCTGCCTAAACATTTTTCACGGTTATTAAAATAACCTCTAGTTGTTAAGTAAAGGCCTATATATTGCATACAAATTCGGTGATATTTTTTCTATATTGTCAAATTGTGTTTGTGAATTGCAAAAGTGGAAACTCCTAATAATTTCAAAACGTTAAGGTACACTAACAGCATTTTTAGATACACTAACAGCAATACAGATTTAGGATAATAACATATCGTATAGACAAATATCATGTTACATAATAGATTTGGCGGCGGTTTCTATCTCGTCTATGGATATTTTGCTATTTGAGGGATTTTTAAACGCATCAGTTGGACCCACAATAAAACCGATATCCGATATATATTGTTGTATTAGATGCTACATGTTCAGATCCACGTTGGAATATGGGTTAATTACAACGAGTAATAATGTAAAGTATTTATATCATTTTTGTTTTCTAAGTTCTCTTGAAAGTAAAATAAAATTCCAAATTATCCTAAGCAATTAAAAAAAATGCATTGGATGTGGATTTGGCAATTTAGACATTTTTTTGTTTGTTTTTTCAAAAAGAAAAGATGCTGCGTTTCCTGTATCGCCTCTCATGTGTGGTGGTAAATTTCAATGTAGGCCTATGTGTATGAATCATTTCTATTTATGTGTATGAATCATTTTCTGTGTGTGAATCATTTCTATGTATGTGTATACATCATTTCTATGTATGTGAATGAATCATTTCTATGTATGTGTATGACTCATTTATATGAATGTGAATGAATCGTTTCTATATATTTGTATGAATAATTTCTATGTATGCGTATGAATCATTTCTATGTATGTGTATGAATCATTTCTATGTATGTGTATGAATCATTTCTATGTATGTGTATGAATCATTTTTATGTATGCGTATGAATCATTTCTATGTATGTGTATGAATCATTTCTATGTATGTGTATGAATCATTTCTATGTATGTGTATGAATCATTTCTATAAATGTGTATGAATCATTTCTATGTATGTGTATGAATCATTTCTGTGTATGCGTATGAATCATTTCTATGTATGCGTATGAATCATTTCTATGTATGTGTATGAATCATTTCTATAAATGTGTATGAATCATTTCTATGTATGCGTATGAATCATTTCTATGTATGTGTATGAATCATTTCTATGTATGTGTATGAATCATTTCTATGTATGTGTATGAATCATTTTTATGTATGCGTATGAATCATTTCTATGTATGTGTATGAATCATTTCTATGTATGTGTATGAATCATTTCTATGTATGTGTATGAATCATTTCTATAAATGTGTATGAATCATTTCTATGTATGTGTATGAATCATTTCTGTGTATGCGTATGAATCATTTCTATGTATGCGTATGAATCATTTCTATGTATGTGTATGAATCATTTCTATAAATGTGTATGAATCATTTCTATGTATGCGTATGCATCATTTCTATGTATGCGTATGATGCGTTGCCTAACCGTTCCGCAAGGTTCATCTCTGACAGCCCTTTTTTATGTTTTCAGGTTGATCCGCACATTTTTAAGAAAATGTTTGGTTTATTTTAAAATGCCTTTGGGAACAGGTATTATGATTCCCACACCAAAAGTGTTCTTCTTTTTACCAAACTGACCACCAGAGACTAGTAGTCTTGACTGTGACACAAGCTTAATAAAATTTTAATAAATTATAATAAAGTAATATTAAAATGTAATACATATTGGTAATAATGCCAGTTATGATTGCTCTCTATCAACCCCCATCTGGGGGTCGACATCCTACTGAGATCGTTCAGTGAGAGAGTGCCCACACACACATCAACTCACATTAGTTCCTGATAGAGAAAGCAGGGAGTAAAAAAGCAGAATTGGCATACAATCTTCATCTCTCGAGGGAGTTAAATGTAGGCTATAGGCCTATGTATATTCTTTTTTTGTGTTACATATTTTATATGATGTGGATTTTTTTTAAATGTTCTGCTATATTTCCACTCCTATATTTTATACAGTACAAATCCAATATGCAACATAACCTATTATATTAATTTCGTTCGGCTTAAGATAACTTTTTTTTACTACATACATATTATTTACAAAAGGTTTTTCTGCGTAGCGGGGCGTTGTGGAATTAAATCAAATATTTCTTCATCCACGTAGGCCTATACTTTCCCGAATTATATCTTCTGTGTCCATTAGAGGCCATTTTATGAGAATCATACAAATCTCAAAAAGTGTTTTAATTATACACATTTCTACTTGACGTTAGCTTATGCTCTAATATTTTACAGATAGCCTACCTTTACATTTCTAACTGTTTGTTACGTTTTCGATCTAGGTTAAATGCAAATGCATCGTCAGTTAAAAAGCTGAAAGTGTCCCTGTTTTGGATGTTTTTTTTGTGCTGTGACACTGTCAGAAGATTTACTGGATAAGAATAAATGTTTTATTCAACATTCAATCCAAACAAAGGCCTGACGAATGTCAGTCAACTTAAAATACAATCATAATAGCGACTTTTATTGCAAATAATATTGCAATAATATTATAAATTATAAATAATAACAAAAAAACTAAACGTCTAAAATATTGATTTAAATTATTAACCCTTTCTTTGACGGTTTGAGTAATAATAACAGATCTACAGGCAAGGTTGAAGAGTCACACTTTATTTACAAAAATACTGAGAACCAAACAGTCCAGGACGAGTAAGCATGAGGGTAAGACCCTACAACAGCCGCTATATGGGCTCCATGCCACATCTGTAGACTGTCGCACGTCTTGTGTGAACAAACAAACAGTAAGACTTAGTTTCGGAGCCGATGACTTTAGCGTATGTGGGTGTTCTTGTTGCTGCATTGGGCGTGTGTCTGGTGGTTAGGTGGAAGTCTGAGCTCCGATCAGCAGAACAGAAACATTTACTTTCTGCGGACCGCTTTTCCCTTCTTGGAGCTGTGAAACATCAGATTGAAAAATACATAGTGAGTGAGACATCCCAGCAGTATGTTGACCGTCATTATATTACTTTAGATTAAGGTGTAAACAAAGCTGTTATAGCTGACAATATTCATCCAGATTACATGACATCACATCACTCAACAAAATTCAGAGAGTTTTCTTGATGATGATTATGATGGATTAATTAAAATGATGCACAATAATGCTCGGCAGATCTATCTCTAATAAATCAAATTACTTGACAGAGTCAAATAATATTAAAGTACTTCTTTCTTTGTGTCATATTGATCCTGGATGTTGGCCTAAATCCTTGGCGATTTACACTTACATCTTTGTGTACTTATTTGTTTACGTGTTGTCAAAGAAATATATTCCAAACTTGATTGGTGTAAACGTTTTTTAAGACTCTGTCTTTAAAGTTATAGCAGTAGTGCATGTGTTCATATGACCATTGGATCTGTGGATCAGACGTTTGACATGCAACAATTTAATTTAGGTTTCATTCAATGTACCACATCACATTACTTACAATTTACCCAGCTCCTCCACTCTCTTACGCAGTGTTGTGACCTGGAGGAGACAGTGAACAAAAGCTGAATTCATATCTGAGGGGACATCACAGTCAATGCCTCATCACAAGTGGACAGAGAGACACTATCACCCCATGTTGACATCGAACTTGGAATGTTCTAGAGTATTTTACAATTCCAATATGTTATATAGTATTAATACTCGTTCGGAAAAGCCTACAAGAAACTGGTAACACCGTGAATGATCCATTGGCCTTTTGTCTGGTCATAGCATCAAAACAATTTCATGCTAACGAAGCTATCCGTGTCCAGGCATCAGACCCGGTGCCAGAAAAAAATGACTAAACAAGCTCTGTTTTTGCTATTTTTCCATAGCGTAAATAAAACTAAAACTGGGGGCACAAAAACACAACCGTTGTACCGGGGGCGTGCTCAGAGAACAGAACAAGTCATTAAACCAGCTGACCTGTACAGTACACAGTGTACTTAGCACATGGTGACTTTGTGTAATTTGTCTGCGTTTAAATAATATTATTCAGTGCGCATAAACAGTACATCGTTCAGAACTTCAGATGAGCCTTGTGCGGCTTCACTGTGATAATATCCATTATACATCATAGAGTATCTTTAACCATCACCATGGATACGTACCTCATACTTCTGTCTCATCAGCCTTTTATCTTTAACCATCACCATGGATACGTACCTCATACTTCTGTCTCATCAGTCTTATCTTTAACCATCACCATGGGTACGTACCTCATACTTCTGTCTCATCAGCCTTTTGACTTTAACCATCACCATGGATACGTACCTCATACTTCTGTCTCATCAGCCTTTTATCTTTAACCATCACCATGGATACGTACCTCATACTTCTGTCTCATCAGCCTTTTGACTTTAACCATCACCATGGATATGTACCTCATACTTCTGTCTCATCAGCCTTTTATCTTTAACCATCACCATGGATACGTACCACATACTTCTGTCTCATCAGTCTTTTATCTTTAACCATCACCATGGGTACGTACCTCATACTTCTGTCTCATCAGCCTTTTGACTTTAACCATCACCATGGATACGTACCTCATACTTCTGTCTCTTCAGCCTTTCCATGTGATCAAACTTCTCAGACTCCAGCTGTTGCATCCATTCATGCAACTCCTTTGCCTTTTCCCTAGAGCAGAGCCAGTGTCTTGGTGAGTTCAAAGGTCAAACTCTTTGCACAGATTTCATATTCATTCAACTTGGGTTTCAGTACTTCGTTTTGATTGGCCGAATGACGTTCTTAGAATGTCCGTTCCATTCAAATGACGGAACAGTTGCTATGGTATGTTATGGTACAGCTTCACTGTACTGTATTGTTTCTTTCTGTCGCCGTATCAATCTCACAGTACACACACAAGATTTACAAATAATACATCTGTTATCTGGACTAGGAATGGGGAAACTCTTACTTCAGTTTCTCTTCATTGAGATGGTCAATGTTCAGGGCCTTGCGTCTGCCAGCCAAGATCTTCTTCTTCTTCTCTCTCTCAGTTTCCTTCTTTCCACCTCTCTTTGAGTCAGCCTGTTACGGGTGAATGGGTGGTTACAAAAGATACGAACATTACCTGTCGTTTTTTGTGAAGAACCACATCACTGCACCTCATACACTTGGGATATTTAACAAATGAATAATACACAGTTGCTTTTGGGTCAATGTTCACCTTCTGCAGATAACTGCTGTAGTTGGATCCCATGTTGGAGAGGGCGGACTTCTTCTTTGCTTCTTCATCAGCCTGCTTCTTGGAATCGAGCTCCTGCCTCTTCAGTCTTTCCTCCTGTCATCACAATCACAACACAGCGTTAGTGTGAACGCTGCGAGTCGATCTGATGGATCCGTCGGGACACGTCAGCAGAAACGCACCTCACGTCTGGCCGCACGCTCCTTCTCCTTTTCGCTGCGGATCCTGTTCTGCTCAGACCTCTCAGCTCTACGCTTCTCCTGCAAGCAGACACGGACACATTGGGGTCGTTATCGCTTTTTGCCACCAGAGGGCAGCACAGAGCCTGTTCATTCTATTGCGGGGCGGTGTTCCATGGGAAGCAAATGTGGGCAGACCGGGATGAAGTGCCAAGTTCTCGTCTCACTCACAATCCTGTCTTTGAGAGCGATAAGCTCCTCCTCCTCCTTCTTTCTGTGCTCAAAGTGAGCATCGATCAGGGACTGCAGCTCGACCAGATCCTTGTTCTGACGTTTCTTGTGGATGTCCTGCAATGTCAGCAAGCAGAGCCACGTGTTGGGATTTAGGTCGTCAACACTCACCCCAGCCCAGCCCTGGCCTGGCCTGGATCTAACCAGTTGTCTCTAAATTGTCACGATGTGTGAAGAGCTCGTCATACTTACATCAAAGTCCACCTTCTCGCCATCAGGAATCTTTGGTACCCTGAGAAGTGTTCATATAAAAATCCAGCTTCATGCATTTTATACGCATGACATGACTTTGATAATGACACAATATGCGCATGATGTAATAAGAAACGAATATATTTAAAGTGGGCAAAAATGTGATGACCAGAAACTCGAAAAATGAAATAATATGAAATAACAGCTTGTCGTTACCACAGTTTGGAAAGTGTTTCAGTGAGTATTTCAATGAGAGATTGAAATGAACATGGAAAATGTAATGAATGTGAGCCTTTTCTATGTAGTCATCATCCGTATCTAAGGTGGAAATGTTGTACAGAGAAATGAGGGATTACATGATAAGATGACTTACTTGAACTGAGGCTTCTGGGCTGCATATTAAGAAATGAAGAGGAGGACCACAATTTATTGGGTTAGAAAGGCACACATCAGCATATAACACAATAAAACTCCGGGCAAATGAGATTCAGGCATTACTTATTATTATTTGTTTTACATTAAATTAGATACTATACACTTTCCTCAATGTAGCCCAGATTTCAATATGAGAAAATGAATATGAAACGAAGAACTAAACAACAAACAGACAGAAATATCAAATCTTACAATTAGATATTTACATTGCATAAACAGGTCCACATAACACGTTATGTATGCTTTTAACACATCTAATGTGCTCAAATTTTAAAATAAGACTATACTACTCAGTGCACTACACAAAACCATTCAAAATTAAAATATTATTCCTGAAAGACAAACAAAGAATTAATTGTAGTGTGTGTGGCTTGACCCCACACCATTTTCACAAGCAAGACGACAGAGTGGTTATTCATAATTCTGTTCAGTTATGGATATGTTCCTCCTCATGTTATATGTTTGGTACATGCTGTGCAAATTATTACTAATTAATCAGTTATGGATATGTCCCTCGTCTCGTTATATGTTTGGTACATGCCGTGCTAATTATGAACTTGCACTGCAGAATTCAACAGTTCACTGGGCAGGTCAGCAAATGTTAGCATTTCATATTCTTTCATCCTTTTTTCTGTAATTCAACTATACCAGTTAAAATTGATGTAACCATCAACTTTACAAAAAATCTTTCTAGTTTCTAATCAAGTTTTTTTTTTTATTATCCAATAGGCATTGTTTCTCATCTGACACAAGGGTATGACAGAGCAGGCATTCCCCCAGAACAGCAAGACCTGAGACCCGAGACAGTATATTGGCATTTCTACGTACCAAACCAGAATGACACATAGAATTTATTTTTGAACAACATACCTTCCTCTTCAGCGACATCTGCATGCAGCGAGCAATGAAAATAAAAGCAAAATAAACAGCATTAGCAACGGCAATAAGGGCTGACTGAGCCACAGTTTGCAAACTGCAATACTGCAATATGCATCTTGTGCCTTAGCTTGAGCATTTCATATTTAAAATGGGAATTGTATTTGTGCCGGGGCTAATGAATACATAAATTAATTTAGTCTTTAATATTTGCGAAAGAACCATGATATGAATTAATAATTGATTCGAATGTGTCACACCATAGACACTCAAAGAATCATTCGGTCTAAACTAGAATCCTTAATTGAGTAAATACCTGAAGGACGGGTTCAGGGAAATGTAACCACTGTCAAATTCATAGTCGAGCTATGATTGACCATCCATAATGTCAACATTACGTGTTTTCATGTGTACAATGCCTGTATTTACATCGTTTATAAATCATAGAGGAAAACAAGATAACATACTGGTTTTGTTGGGGCACGAGATTTATTAAGCTCAAGAGGCTTAGATGTCCAAAAACAGATGGTAACAACAAAGGAATCTAGATTTAGGAAGTAAAATAAAATAAACCTTCAGAGTGCATATATAACCAAAATTCTGTTTTCCTAGACTCACAGCGGGAACACAGAAGTACTATATTGTCGTTGTCTGGCATTTGGGAGAAACAGGAATAAACATGTCCCTCTCACTAGATTTGAATACAGTTGAACATTACTGTAGCACTCCTGTGACTGCTCTCTGAGGGCATGAAATGCATGATGTTAAAATATGTGTAACGTTCCAGATTATACCAGTCACTAGCCACTACGTCACACTGGTTATTGGCATGTCGGTACCTTGTTACAGTTAGCAATCATATAGCTTAATGTTTAAAAATCGGTATATAAAAACAGATTAACGATAATTAATAGTTAAGCAGACGAGGAAGCAGTTTGCCTTTGCCCTAACAACGTTGAAGAAGCGAAGTAGGGAATTTGTCATATTTATTCATACACTTTTGACGGGGATTATATAGTTAACGAACAGCATAGCTTGCATACATTGCTAAAATAGTCTTGACTAGCTATGAAGGGAAGGTACTACATTTGGGAAAATATGGTAGGCTCTGTCCCCTTATCCTCACTAGCGTTAGCAGTTAGCACAAATCACGCCCATGGGATTGGACACTCATTCTAGGACGCATGTTACAACGGACGTGGAGAACAGCCCCCACCTATATTAGTCTGAGGTCTGTCTGGCTGTAGCAGGTGGAGCACACTGCTGCATTTAAAAGGATGAGAGAATACCCCATGCTAACATACCTTCTGCCTCTGGCTCTGGTTCTGCCTGGGGTTCTGGCTCTGGTTCTGCCTGGGGTTCTGGTTCTGCCTGTGGTTCTGGCTCTGGCTCAGGCTCTGCTTCTGGCTCAGGCTCTGGGGCTGCCTCTGGGGCCACTTCTACCTCTACCACTTCGTCAACTACCTCTTCAACTACTTCCTCCGTTATGGCTACACAACATGCAGTGAGTAACCAGGGAAAGGAAGGGGGATGGAGAGGTTAAGAAGGAAGTGGTTAACTATGAGATGGAGATGGCATACTCCTCATGACAGTGGAAGGATATTCAACTGAAAGTGAGTTAATGGGCGTAGCCACCAGGTGGCGCTGCCCGGGGCAGATGGCAAGCAGGAGAAAGAGTTCAGTGGTCAGGACAGGTCCTGAAGTACCAATAACGGACAGAACAGTGGTGTCCTATCTGCCGGCACCTGAAAAGGACCACGACTTGCTATTTTCATCGTTAAAATTTCTACTATTAATGTTATGCAAACATTTCTGCTAATTACGAATGTTCATAAGGAACGATGTGTCTCTCAATTTGTCCCAGTGCGATGAGAACCTGCCGTTTCTTCATCTGCAGATGATTGTGTTCCTCACTGACCGCTGTAGATTAGTGTTGGAGTCTGATGATGATGTGAGGTGATTAAATGAGTGGGTAGGGTTAGCATTGACCACCATGCTGCTAGATAAGGATCCATTGAGGTGAGCACGCGTCTCCAAACACACTGGGGGCCGAGAGCGAAACAACCAACACGTTAGTAGACACGAAGGAGTCACAGTTTGTGCGGCATTGTTTTTTACCTTCTCCCTCGCCTTCAAGGATAATTTGTTTTTGTTTTTTTTCGGAGAAAGAAAGAGGTAAAACAATAATATTAGATCCTGACTCTACCCAATAAATCAGTATATAATATACAGTAGGATGTTCGCCGTATGCGATTATATACTGTCGATGAGGGTATAGTCGGGATCTATTGAATGCGTACGTAATACAGTCCTCCATAGCTGATCAAATGGCTTCAAGTTCACACGGTGGAGACATCGGTTGATTTTAAGTAGACTTTCAAGAGACAAAACATCACCAATGCCTGGAAATTTAAAATGATTCTCGCTCCAAATAGAGGCGCTGGGACTTTTTGCTTTTGTTCAGGTGTGCGCAGACTAGGAGGACAGTATAACTGGTAAACATCTACAGCGGGACTATTCAACTCTGCTCCTGGAGGGCGGGAACATTTTTACCCTCTCTTTCAGGCCTGGGACACCAGTGTCATGAACAACCAGACAGAAACAACAAATAGAATTGTTTCAGCCCTCCAGGACTGGAGCTGAAGAGCCAAAGATCACAACTTAGCAGGGGCCTGTTGCTAACAGACTAGCAGACATTTTGCAATCATTGAAAACATATCAATAACTCAATGTAGCAGTTATCAACATTGGCTCCTGAAAATATTGAACAATTGATGATGACATGTCACAGCGTTTCTTCAACAATGAGCATCGTAAAACAATGTCAATATATGCGGTTGTGCAGTAGAGGGCAGTGTTGAACATAAAAAGCCAAGTTTGTCTGTTGTGTGTAACTATTCTACATGGAGGATTTCAGTTTGACGGTGGTTCGGAAACGGAACGGTTAAGCAAAGCATTTAACAATGACCTAGTTCAAATCACTGATAGCATTAATGAAAATGTTAAGAGTTGTTGTGTTACTTACCCTCACTGGAAAATGATTCAAATGATAGAGAAAGAAGATGCAGTTTAGTCAGGTGGTCAAAACAGCTTACTAGCACAATCAGAGTAAATTGGACTGAGGAAATTGTGAGAAAGTAACAGATTTATGCCAATACTTACACTTCCTCTGTGTCAGACATGGTGACAGTGGACTTTGCACCTAAAGTACAAGGAAAGAATAAAAGATACTATTTTAAGATGCCAAAGTGGCTGCATTCAAGTTACTAGCAGTATTTATAGCATGAGGTCCTGAAATATCTTCACACGTTACAAGAATCCAACCCTAATGGGATACAATTTCGCTGACAGTTTTTATTATTCTTTTGCAGGATTTTAAATTAATTGCTCTTGAATCCACCCAGATTTAAATCAGCACATTTTTATAACTGTGTTAATCCCCTCAGATTTAAACCGGAACCTTTTCTTGACTGTATAAATTCACCCAGATTTAATTCAGCACATTTTCATAACTGTGTTAATCCACCCAGATTTAAATCAGCACATTTTCATAACTATTTTGTAATAGTGCTCTAAAACTATTCAATATAAAAAGGCATGTCTTCTTTTCAGGCGATAAATGAGGGCTTTTGAAATTGATGGTCCTTTTCTCTCTCTCACCATCCTGGCTTGGTTGAAAGTCTCATGTTCGCAGACCAAAGATCAATGTAAAGGTCAAGATCTACAGCCCTCAAGTTAACTTTGGCTCTGGTCAAATTCCATGCCCCAACATAGGTCATAGAAAACATGTTTCTTATCTTAAATTATTACGTATCTTTTTATTTACATTATCAAATACGTTGTCACAAATAAACCGTTAGTACTAGGCCATCACTTGCCTTTTGTTTTGGATCGTATTTTGCATTGTATTGCTGTCTGGTCAATAAAAAAACACGTATCATTTGTGATCTGATTAGGGTACTTTTCATTTGTAAAACCAAGTTGTCTATTTGTTAAGGCCATCGTGGAGTTCTGCTCACACATCATAACTATTTCCTAACGACAGCTGCAAATGTCATTCAGAAATGGTTCCAGGATCCGATTTCCAAAGCATGGATCAAGTTCTTTCTCCTGGAATAGTCTCAATAATTCCCGTCTAGTTTCCTTATGTGGGCATCTCCTTTACATACGCATGTCAGGCACTTTTCGATGATTTCATGATCTCATGAAACAAAAATAGGCAAAAAGAGGAGCAATAATACAATTTTTACCACAAGAAATTCACTGTCTAGGTTTGTTATCTGGAAATCCCAATCCTATTCTTACAGCTACAGGTGGATACAGTGCATTTAAGAAGTCAATACAATACTTTAACAGTACCAGAGTTTCTATGTGTGTGTTTTTTCGAGCTGCTATGTGTTTATGCTAAGCTAGGTTATAAAGGTGCAATGTGTTACCAATTTCTCCTGAATAACAGAATAACTCTCCCCGGAATAACATAAACAATAACATGTCATGCCTTTTCTCTAGAAGACTGACTCTGACATTGCCGTGACATAAACATAAACAAATAAACAAACATGCCTTTACCATATCACTAAAGTGTTGTTCCCAACTCTATTGCCGAGGTAACTTTGAGCACATCTCTAGATTCCCTTATATTAGCTTCCATTAGGATATAAACCACTGGATAAGCTCCGCCACATTGCTCAAAGTCTCAGAGGGCCATTTGTAAATCCATGGCTTACGACAGCCGTTTGGCGCCAAACCTCACCACCAGAAACCGTGTAGCACCCAAGACAACCAGAACTCTTATCACGTATGGTCCGTTACCATGAAACCAGCACATAGCAGATGCAGCCACACAACCACCACAACAGCAACACCAACAGACCTTCGCAACTACACGTGCATTACTTTAAAAAAGTACATTTGAGGCCCAACAACTTAAAAAGGCTTAAAGGATGACACGTAAAATGAAGTCACACCTGTTCAACGTCACCGTCTGTACCGCTAAATGTCCAACCACACTCTTAATCAGGTCAAATCAGAAGCGTTCGTAGAAACCTGTACGTTATAACCCTACCGCCTCTCCCTATCGCCCTGGTAGGTCCACCTCACCTTTGACCCGGCAGGTCCACCACGCCGACGGCTTTATAACCTGGCTGTTCCGACACAGTGGAAGTGGTTTTGCACATGTGTGTGTGTGTGTGTGTGTTCAGCAGCAGCTGCTGAGGAGACAACGTGGGGGAACTCTGAGCTCTGGACACAGCACTTGGTCTTACGCTTCAATGCTAACCCCGTCTAGCGTGCCACTCGCTCCCTATCAACCACTCTCACTCACACACAATCTCTCTTACCTCAGGAAAGCGGAAAAAAGAAGTGAGCTCCCTGGTGGCCGAGACTGGCTGTCAGGTTCTGCGGAATTACCAGCCTGATTATGTCCTTCTGTTATAGTGACACTTGATCCAAGCCGGGTCCCAATTGGACAAGGATGCTTCTGGAGGCGAGGCTGCCGAGGGGCGGGGGGGGTTGTCCTGACGTCTCAGATCCGGGACTCAATAAGGAGATGGATGGATGGAAGGGAACGGGAAAAGCTCAAGTTTGGAGAGGGGCAGCGTACTACGCCCCTGATGCTATATTTGACATCATATTTGGTAAGCGAAAACGAGCCCCAAAGGAGGAGGAGACTGGCACGCCGGGAGAACCGTCAGGTGCTGGACATGTTCACAATGTTGATGGAGTGGATCTGTGGACAGCCTGTATCACGGTGGCTCAAACCATTACGTTGTTTACTAAATAAACAATCTGGGTTTTCTTAGGCAGCTTCAAAGCAGCATTCAGACTGACTACTGACCAGTAGAACCACTTTAACATTATTAAGAACTTGAGGTGTGGCTTATCCGGTGTCAATATGATCCGATTGGCCGAACTGATCCGACATATGCACTCCTGCCATTCTGATAACAGTTCTAATAGCAATTTTAATCACTGAGTTAGAGTGACAAACAATTCGGAAATAATTTGGCAGAGAAAAGCTTCTTGAGCCGAGTTGGGTGAAGTTTTCCTGTAGGGGGCGCCATTCAGAAAGAGACTTTGTCAGTGGAGGATCTGGACTCTGCAGCAGGGGGTGGTAATATCTAAGGTGCCGTGGCCACCCCCTGCCTGGCTGACGGTCGCAGTTAGCACACTGTCCCAATGAAACACATTCTGAGCAAAGGGCTCCCGGTTTTATTTTTGGACTGCCATGGAGACTGGCTCCTCCATTTGTAGGAAGGTGGGTATAGTTGCCCTCAACATGAGCCGCCCGCTCTGACACTCCGGGCTGGGACAAGCAGGCAGCAGCCGGCCACCCCCAAAACTGCAGTCACACAGGTAAACACACCGCAAATATGCTTTTATACTTCTAGAAGGCTCACAATAATGTGTCTGTAATGCCGTTGGGTCAGGGAGACTTCTGTGATAGCTGTTAGAGCCGGCCCCCAGAGGGCTATGGTCAGCTGTATTCTGTTGCTTAAGCTACTTGACGTGTCTATGAAAAGCTACGGGTTTTTTCGATGCAATGTTAGAGCACCGGCAACACGTAAAGAGACGGGATTGTTCACTTGGAGACAGGAACGTTCACTGTCACTTGTGATTTGATGTATTTCTGGTTTTGCATTCCACAACTCATAACTGGAATGGGATTTAGTAACGGTTTACACCGATACTGTTCATGCTACGATGCCTCTGCAGGTGTCACGACTGCCTATTGAAATAACTTGTTCTCTTACATTATATTGTCGAAATACAAGCGTGGAGTGTCTCAGGTTGAATCTGTAAAACGTTTTTGTTTTCTCTTTGTAAGCGGACGCCCTTGTCCGGAGTGTGTTCGTCAACGGTATTAAACGTTTTCTGGTAAGTTGTTCCAATGCACTTCTATTTTTATATCATAACTGATCATGTGCTTTAACAAATTGCCTGCATTTGCATGTTTTACGGAGTTCGGGGGGTCAATATGTTTGGTCAACACCCAGAAGCCATTGTGTGCTGCGTGCTTTAATTTCTCTGCTATTATTATCCTTTCCTCTTTAGACGTTGCGCTTTGGAGATGCTCCAAATGCCTAACCTTCCAGAGCCTTAAAAGGACGACCTCGTCTCATGTATCAGACTGCAGGGTCCTGTCTCTGCACTAGAGTGTCTCCGTTAATCCTGTCTCCCGCACTATAGTGTCTCTGTTAGAAACGCGATCAATGGTGGCCCACAGTTTGACTACTAGTACAGAAGCGAAAGGGATTCCGTATTCCAGAATACTGGTAATGTCTTCCATTAAACCGGGCAGAACGCGGTGGAAGATGAATATAATATCCTGTCAGGATTTACAGGCTTATCAAATTCCCTTGGATCACCTTCTAACAATATAATGTGTTGACTGTGCATAAAAAACAGCCTACTCCAATGACCCTCACCACACGGAGATCAAATGCTCAACATTTACTTTTAATCTCAAACAGTAAACCTGTAGGCTATGTGTGTTTGCCAGTCAGCTCTCACAGAAACAATATCTAATCATTCCGGTTTATCTAGAATATTACAAGACGGCATATTAGGGATTTTTAGTGTTTATCCGGAGAGGTGAATTTTATCGATAATCTTGTGAAGTAAACCTTATTAAGTGAATCGTGCAAGATTGATCTTCACACACGACCTACCTCGTTAGTCTTAATATGTTTGCTAATAAGAAATTAGACCAATGATTGGAAAATAGTATATTGGTTATATTTACACCCTGCTGTGCTTTTATTGTTGGACAAGCATGTTCTTGGCACTTAATTTATTGTCCCCTTTAAGTGAAAGTGTCTGATTGTACAAGAGAGACCTGAGTCCTGCAGGAAGGAGCCGACAATTGGCTCCAAGTGTTTTCCCGAGTAAGAAATAGTCTGGAGAATCTTCCAGTATCAGCTTTGAGGCCTTAATTGCAGGCAGTGATAGACTTAAATGCCCTTCTTCGTTTTCCAGCAATTACACTTCCGCACTGATCTCTTTTCCAGCTCGAACTGGTGCATGTCAATCTTCGTAAAATGCGTAGAAGAAAACAATTCCAACACTTAAAGAAGCTTTATTTCATGTGAGACAAAAGGTTTAGGGTCAAGAAAGCATAAAGAAAGTAAGCCAACATGTAAATAATGGGTGTTCTAGACTGAACACGTCACATTTATAGCATGAATAATGTGAAGTCATAGGTGAATGGCAGGCAGAAATCTTAGTGTTTAATCAAATGTTAATTTAAATAACAGACATAGCCAATGCTCTCAAATAATGGGGTTCCATTAGTCCAACAAAGTTTCCAATACCTAGGAGATTTTGTTACCTCAAAACAATGTTCTCTAAGCTGGTAAATCTGTCACATTTAAACATTTTAAATGCACATGAGGAAATACTTACAAGCTAATAAATGTTTAACCTAGTGTATAACACAATATTTATGCTGGTGTTCATCAATGGGTTCAAATAACTGAAAACTAAACATAAACATTTCACAGGATACAGGCTCAGGGATCAAATGCTTAAAAACTGCAAATAAAAAGAATAACTATTTTAAATTCTAAGCTTAGTTTTTGTAATACATTCTGAATAATTTCCTAAAAACCTTTTTAAACTCTATGACATTAATTGAAAAATAAAAGAAAAGATAGTAAGAAAAACATATGAATACATATATACAGAAACAGAGAGATACCTTTGACATATTTGCCAATATATTGTACGTCTGAAGATTACTACTCTTCATAGTGAATGTACAGAAATAGAAGGAAAAAAAACAATAATTAACCATGAAAAAAATCTGCAAAAGTAACCTAGAAAACGAAAGGTCTAAACTGTGAATTATACTGTTTTCATAAACAACTACAATTGCAGGATATCACTGTTGCGTTTGTTGAGAATGTGACCATACTGTCTTGATTAGTAGTACCCCACCACCAGTTGTACTTCAGTATTCACCATGGCCTAGGTCTGAAAGAGAAAGAAAAAAGTTGTCAGATGTGTATTTGTTTTGTGGTTGACCAATTCAGAAGGTAAATAAACTGAATAAAGCGACAATGCAGCAATGAAAACCAAAATGAACATGCCTCAATATGCTCACACTCATGTATTTTTTTCAGGGGTTTTAACTGCTCATGGCTACCAGTTATAATGTCTCTGAACCAGGCCTGCTGTCCCAGCAGTACCCTCCAGCTATACTGCCCAAACCTGGCAGAGAAAACGCTAGACTCCAGAAACTCCTCAAGAAAACAGAGAAAAAAACCAAGAAAAAGGCTGCCCCGGAGACCGCCAAGACACCTGTCCCTTTCCGCTCAAACCTCTCCCCAGTGAATGAAGCGAGCACTGACTTGGAGCACAGTGACCACTCAACGCCTCCCAAAACCCCAGAAACACCCTTCTACTCACTGCACCCCAGATTTGTTGTCAGGCCAGTCTATCGGCATGTGACATCCCCTTACCCACACCATAGAGCAGAGACTATTGGCGGAATAGCCAGGTTCTCCCCACAGCTGTATGCACCTCCTGTATGCACCCCCTCCAACTACCCCCAGCATGTGGCCCCACTCTACACATTAACTCAGAGTCCCCCGTCGCCCGTTCAAGTGCCAGTCTCGCATGCCGTGGCGCCCTCGTTGCCCGTGCCAACCTCCTCTGTGCTGGAACTGATAACAACAGCTGCTGTTCAAACGGCTCCTCAGGTCCCTGCTCTTGTCACTCCTGCTGCCACACAGTCTACTTTAAGACTAGCCTCGGTACTTATACCCCGCAAGAGTCCAAGTCCACGGTTTAAAGCAACTGAAGCGACACTGAAAGCGCCCAGACCCATGTTCGATGTCCCTCAGATTTGGGTCTATACGGCATCTAAGTCCGCCTTGCATGAATACACCGGAAGAAATACAACCGTGGGCCCGATGCCTTGGAGTAAAAGTACCATACCGGAAATACGAATAGCAACGACACCAACAGTGGAAATCAAAAGGGGCGGAACCCCGACATGTGAAGTGAAAAGCAGTTTAACTTCTACGTCGGAAATCAAAACGGCTGGAATGTTTGAAATGTATCAAGACACAATGCAGACATCGGAAGTCCACAGTAGTCCAACACCTACGTCTGCTGTCAAAAGAGGTTTAGCGTCAACACCTGAAATCCAACGAAGTTTAACACCGACATCTGAAGTGAAGAGAGCTAGAATGCCAGCTCAACAGGTTATACCACCAAGAACCAATATGGGTCGACCTAGGACACCATCATATCATGTGTCCCGAGCCATAACACCTGTTTTTGAAATATCAAGACCCAACCCACTTTTATTTGCCGTTTCACCCATTACTACAGAGACACAAAGATCTGAAACGCCAACACTTGGCTGTAATTATGACAGTATATCTTTGCCGGCTTCTAGAAATCTACCAGCTTTACAGACCGAGACATCAAAATCGCTATCAAGCCTTTTAACAAATCAAAATGCTGAAGTGATGTCCACAGATACTTCTACAGCAAGAACCTGCTCTGAAAATACTTCAAAACCAGGGGCTCCCCAACAACCTCCAACAATCGAGTCTATCAGACCAAAAACCCCTACAACTCCGTTAGGCAATGAAAGACCCAAGACTCCAACAATTGTCACAGCAAAAGCTTCAGCTCAAAGGCCCACGAATCCCTTAGTTAAGGAGTCTAATCCTCTGACATCAGCAGTTGGGTATCAAAGACCACAACCACCAGGGGGGTATCAAAGGCCAAAGACACCCGTAGCTGGGGTATCGCCCAGATTTCAAAGGCCAAAGACACCAACATATGGGGCCCCAACACCTGCCCACACATATTATGGATTGACTCCTGCTGAATATGTTGCCCACGGTGGAATCCAAAGTTTCTTACCTTCGTTTAGCATATCAAGGTCTAAGACCCCAACTTTGGTAGACTCTAAAATTCCAGAACAAGTGTTGGAGGTATCTCAGAAACCTTTGCCTAAGATGTCGTCCAAAGAGCTGAAGCAAATTTCCTCAATTGAAGCCATAGTAACCACGACTGCAGATATTCAACTTCCGCTTCCAACGATTGTCGTTACACAAGCTGAAGACGTTTCAGAACCAAGCATCTCTACTGCTGTAATTAGCAACATTTCACCACGTGTTGAAGAAACGGCAACAGTCAAAACTATGGCCCATCCTAGTCCTTGGTCTAAAAGTCCAGCAGCTGAGGTTAAGAAATTAGATGTTGAAATCCGATTGAAAACAGAAACTATTAAGGTATCCCCAAAACACCCCCCAAAAATCCAACATCCTGCTCCTGCTGTTGCATTCATAGATGCCAACAAGTCAACACCTCTTGTTTCAAAAAATAAATCTTCTGTCGCAGAAGCCAGTGAGTCTAAAACACTCACAAAAACAACCTCAGATTTGGAGCCAGCAGGAACAAAGCAGAACAGTTATTTCCCACTTGCAAAGAAAACATCTCCTGAGAAGCTTGTGGCAGCAGTTCTGGCTAAACCAAAGGATAACACAGAACCGTCTTCGACCGCACATTCAACAGAACCTAAGAGCGACTCGCTTCCCGCAGCCGAACCGCTTCTTAAAGTCATCCAAAAGCCAAAGGGCTCGATGAAGTCAAAACTCAGTGGTTGGTCACGGCTCAAGAAACACATGGTGGTGCAAGAGGAACCATCTCTCTCCCAGGAATCCAAGTCTAAAAATGAAACTACCAAGGAAACCGAGCAGGAGGGAGCTGTAGCCAAAAGAGATGACATGGCGTCTTTGAAAGACATGACGTCAGCTGCAAAGACGGACGATTCTCCCAAGACAGCGAAGAAATGGGATTCTCTTCTCTATGATATGTTCTCCTCTAAAGAGAAGATTATGCAGGTGATAGAAGCTAGCAAAAGTGATGAGGAGAAAAAAGAGGAGCCAAGTGATACTCCGAAAGAAATCCCCTCGTTTGCATATCGTCTGCCTGTCCTTCTTTTCAGCCCGAAGTTTGATGCCAAACGGCTAAAAGAGGCTGCATCACGACCACTTACCAAAATTTCGACGGTATTCGAGATGGGTCTTATAGGACGTAAAAACAAAGATGAAGAACCAAAAGACTTTAACAGAACCGCTAGAGGGTTCGCCTGTTTCTAGAACCGTGTCTTTTCGGACGGGAAAAAAACATAGGGCAAACCATTTTTTGAAACTGTTAAATGTTTCATGTACGCAGGTGGTCAGTGGTGATAGCGCACACATCCAATGTAATACTCTCTGCTTGATACCCTACAAATGATGCTGATAAGACACCATGATGAACGCTGGTGCATTTCAGCATGAATTGGTCTGTGGTTTGACAATGTTATGGATGTCTGACGAAGCCTTTGTTTTAATTGCTTCCATGGCAGAGGATGAAAAAAAATGTTGTCTTAAAGAAATTCAGACATTTCATGAGATTAAAATGTACAAAGATTATGTAAAGCTCAGAGTTTCATTTTGTGTCCACTGTTGAACACAGCATTGGGCAATTTCAATAATATAATTAATTTTTTTCTTCAAAAGTGGTGCTGAGACTATAGTGTGATGTACATACTTACTAAGGAACACCACCTACTGAAGCAAAGTATTTGTGGTATACAAGTTTGACTCCAGGGAATTTGGAGCGATGTTTCCAAATAAGGACAAGGAACAGATGGTAGAAAGAAGGTAGAATTGTTGTATGTGTATATCTTCCCAAATGGTGCTATTTACATTTTACAGTTCTTAGAAGATGAGGTCCTAAATACTCTAATGCCAGCTTTGCCTTCTCTCTTTTTAGGACTTCTGGTCAGTGAGAGTAATACATAAAAACAGAATGGCTTAAAGTGGAGGCAACTCATTGAAGGAATTGTTTGACTGCTGGTATGGAAAGATAACAGGGCAAGAATAGAAAATGGGATAAAGGTGCAAGTGACGATAGACACAAAGAAAATGTATACAGGAAGTACTTGAAGGCCGAATCCTGACTTGAGAGCCACACATTTTCCATTGACATTAACGCAGGTTTCATTTGAAAGTAAAAAATGTGATGACATAGCAATAATGTGAAAATAAAATCAAACAGCATGTTTCCGACAAACAGACACAAATGTCAGTTTGATATAGGCAGCTTAGAAAAAGGGAGACCCAAAAGGGTCAAAGGTTGAGTCCCGTTTTATCTTGAGGTTCAGTATGTCACTGATGCAGTCGTCCTTTATGGATGGTCAACCGCTTAGCAACCTAAGGTTTATCAATACACATGTTTACAGTCAATGTAATTCTCTATATATTTTTCATAAAAGAGCTTGGTTAGGAAGATTTTCATTTTGGTTTATGTTTGGGCAAAAACAAAGAAATGTAACATTTAAGCTACAGAAAATGGATTCTGTTGTGAAGATAATCGGCAGATTAGAAAACGACAGAAGTGCATAGTTATGGTATTGCTCTGTTTGTGTTTGCAACAAAAAATGTGATTGAATTGTGGCTGGTATATAGTAGACATAAATGTTTTATTTGTATCCACAGGACCAGCATAATAAAAAGGTGTTCTTACCTAAGAAAAGTTTTCAGTGGACTATTCGTGTTATATACATTTGTATAATAATTTTACACCCAGTTTTCTTACCTGCTTTTCCGTTGATGTATTCATCTATATTGTCGTCGTCATCAACGGGAATTTTCTCGTATTTACCGTGTGCTGTCATCACAAACTTGTACCTTTTACCAGCTGGATTGACCTGAAAAGCATTAGGGCAGATTAAAAACCTGACCCAGGGTTTCTGCAGGTATCAGCCAATCTCATTTAATGCTTTTTCATGCCCTTTTTCATGCCACTTTAAACTAATTTCATGCCCATGTCCAACTGCAGATACTTTCACACACAAATTGTGAGCATTTGACAATGCTGTTTTTTAACTGTCAGATGGCTCACAAGAAGGTTTACAGTCATTTAACGCAACACAAAGTGCTTCACAAAATAATAACACCACAGAAATACAAATATTTAAAACACTGTTCATTGAGCAGCTCGTGTCTCTGCCCCGTGGATCTCAAAACAACATGCACTGATAATTAAAGTAATGAACCTATACGGGTTACGGCAGTAGGCAAATTCGACAAAATCATGTCAACCCCCTGTCCTCCCCACCACCCCATCCCCACACACTCGCTGTTAAATGCCTCTCCGGGTTTACCATCTACGCCAGGGCCTGAATTTCGTTAGGTGGGTCACATGGGGGGGTCTAAATATTATGGGGGATAGAATAACTTTTGATGCATCTTTCTAATTTAATCATCTTCATTTATTAATATCTACAGATTTGTGTGCATGAATTGTGCATTTCCAGTTGTGCAACATGTGGGTGGCTCCTGCAGACTATTTGAAAGTGGTTTGAGGTTAATAGGTCACTGCTCAAAAAACTATTAAGATTTCCAGTATTTAAATGTATTTTTTTTAAATGTATGTTTTAAATGTTTTATTTTGAAAAACCAAATTATGTGCAACATGTGAAAGACCTTAAGTAAATTGAGGTTTCGAAGTGATTTCACAAAAAAATGATTTTACAGTTTTTAAATGTTTATGAAACGTCTCTTACACCATTGCCTTAAAAAAAAACAAAGCTGTGCAAAATCTAGTTGTACTCTATAAAACAATCTGACAGTGGTTTGAAGTTTCAAGGCCAAATGGTTAAACAGCTATTGAATTCCTAACTTTAAGACGTACTTTATTGACGGTCCCTAACTATAAGCACACGGAGGTTTCTATCCGTCTATATCACCGGGTGTAGTGTGGCTGCTTGTGGGAAAACCGGACCTGATCTCGGGCTCCGAATATCCGTTGAATATCCCACCAACTTTACCTCGGTCTGAGATGAAGCAAATATATTTGTGCGGGAATTTCTCACACTATAAAAACTAACCTTGCGGGAATGGTTTAAATTATGCGCAATCCCCGCACCGAAACTCAAGCCCTGGACGGGATTAACCAGGTTCTGAATAGTTCATCCTCCAACCACTTCTGCTGAAACTTGAATTTTCCCATTTTACCATCATTAGATATTTGCTCCATTCTTTTACCCCAGCACACACTCACTTACTCACTCACTCGATAGAAAGCAGACTCGCACAGCACCTTGCATTAATAGCATCAGGTGTCGCGACTTCGTGCACCAGCCGTACAAAACAGCCAATTAAAAGGTTCCGCCTTTCAACCATTACGCTATACTTCCGATCAAAATTAGATTTAGATGTTTATATAGTCAAAATAAATCATGAAAAACAATGTTTTTATTCCATCAAGTTTACATAATTTTTTAATGCCTTTGAACATCGAATTCATGCTTTTTCATGCCAATTAATGCCTGAATTTTCACAAAATCTATTTAATGACTTTTCATGCTTTTTAATGACCCGCGGAAACCCTGTGACCGAATTATACAATTCCAATGCTGTATGTGGTTGGTCTGTTTGGGCCGACGCCTCCTCACCTTCGTTCCCGCTCCTGATCTCCCAGGGGATGTTTCTCCAATGATCTCCCACATGTTCTTTTTCTGCATCACGTCACCAGCTTTCACATCCTGTGGAATAAATGGTACCAAACAGCAAATTAGAAAAAAAAACACGTCAAATAATTTTGAGGGGCAACAATTCCTCTTGATATGGGTTCTTCTCCTCACAAGGGGGCAGTCTTGGATAAAAGCAACACACACTTTTCAGATTCTCTGCATGCCGGCACCCAGAAGAAGGGGGATTAAGAGGGAAGAGCACAAAGAAAGTTGAAATATGCGGACGAGAAAGGAAAGTTAAGCGCCTAGATACACAAATGTGTCACTTTTATGTTGAAGGGGAATTCAGTCTGATGGCGTGAATAACAAAGTGTGAAATTTTAGCACATTGTTGAAATGGACGCCACCTCTGTAAAGGGGACGTGCCACAGTAATGTTGCAGGTTGACTACATAAAATGATACCAGTGAACGTTACCCGTAAATGATACCCGTGAACGTTACCCCTAAATGATACCAGTGAACGTTACCCGTAAATGATACCCGTGAACGTTACCCCAAAATGATACCAGTGAACGTTACCCGTAAATGATACCTGTGAACGTTACCCCTAAATGATACCAGTGAACGTTACCCGTAAATGATACCCGTGAACGTTACCCCTAAATGATACCAGTGAACGTTACCCATAAATGATACTAGTGAATGTTACCCATAAATGATACTAGTGAATGTTACCCCTAAATGATACCAGTGAACGTTACCCATAAATGATACCAGTGAACGTTAACCATAAACGATACCAGTGAACGTTACCCATAAATGATACCAGTGAACGTTAACCATAAACGATACCAGTGAACGGTACCCGTAAATGATACCAGTGAACGTTACCCGTAAATGATACCAGTGAACGTTAACCATAAATGATACCAGTGAACGTTACCCATAAATGATACCAGTGAACGGTACCCCTAAATGATACCAGTGAACGTTACCCGTAAATGATACCAGTGAACGTCACCCCTAAATGATACCAGTGAACATTACCTGTAAATGATACCAGTGAACGGTACCCATAAATGATACTAGTGAACGTTACCCATAAACGATACCAGTGAACGGTACCCATAAATGATACCAGTGAACGTTACCCATAAATGATACCAGTGAACGTTACCCATAAATGATACCAGTGAACGTTACCCGTAAATGATACCAGTGAACGTTACCCATAAATTATACCAGTGAATGTTACCCCTAAATGATACCAGTGAACGTTACCCGTAAATGATACCAGTGAACGTTACCCATAAATGATACCAGTGAACGTTACCCGTAAATGATACCAGTGAACGTTACCCATAAATTATACCAGTGAATGTTACCCCTAAATGATACCAGTGAACGTTACCCGTAAATGATACCAGTAAACGTCACCCATAAATGATACCAGTGAACGTTACCCATAAATGATACCTGTGAACGTTACCCATAAATGATACCTGTGAACGTTACCCGTAAATGATACCTGTGAACGTTACCCATAAATGATAAACTGGTGAGCCAAACCATTATGACCACTCACAGGTGATGTGAATAACGTTAATCATCTCCTAACAAGGGCACATGTCAAGCTCTGGGTAGACTGGATGGTAAGTGAACAATCGATTCTCATAGTCAATGTGGCAAACTGGCATCAGGGTGTTGGACGCTCAAGGCTCATCAATGCGCGAGAGCAACAAAGGCTATGCTGTCTGGCCCAAACAGACAGAAGGTGTGACAGTAGACGGTTACGGGAGGAATGTGTCACAACACACAGTGCATCACACCCTGCTGAGGATGGGGCTGTGTAGGTGCAGACCAGTCAGAGTGCCCATGATGACCCCTGTGTGTAGTCACAGACCGGTCAGAGTGCCCACGATGACCCCTGTGTGTAGTCACAGACCGGTCAGAGTGCCCATGATGACCCCTGTGTGTAGCCACAGACCAGTCAGAGTGCCCACGATGACCCCTGTGTGTAGCCACAGACCAATCAGAGTGCCCACGATGACCCCTGTGTGTGGCCACAGACCGGTCAGAGTGCCCATGATGACCCCTGTGTGTAGCCACAGACCGGTCAGAGTGCCCATGATGACCCCTGTGTGTAGTCACAGACCAATCAGAGTGCCCATGATGACCCCTGTGTGTAGTCACAGACCAATCAGAGTGCCCATGATGACCCCTGTGTGTAGCCACAGACCAGTCAGAGTGCCCACGATGACCCCTGTGTGTAGCCACAGACCGGTCAGAGTGCCCATGATGACCCCTGTGTGTAGTCACAGACCAATCAGAGTGCCCATGATGACCCCTGTGTGTAGCCACAGACCAGTCAGAGTGCCCACGATGACCCCTGTGTGTAGTCACAGACCAATCAGAGTGCCCATGATGACCCCTGTGTGTAGCCACAGACCAATCAGAGTGCCCATGATGACCCCTGTGTGTAGCCACAGACCAGTCAGAGTGCCCACGATGACCCCTGTGTGTAGCCACAGACCGGTCAGAGTGCCCATGATGACCCCAGTGTGTAGCCACAGACCAATCAGAGTGCCCACGATGACCCCTGTTCACTGTACACCTATGATGGACACACTAGTGTCTTCATGGATATGGTGTCTCTAAATGCTAAGTCCTTACAGCTGGTCTGGTGGGAGAGTTCCTGTTGGTGCCTTCTGGGGTGCCCTTTACCCACTGTGTAATCAGGTCTGCCACGCCCACCTTTAGACCCTCAGCGTCCTGCTGACACACACACACACACACACACACACACACACACATACATAACAGATGTTAAAATAGGTAATTCAACTTCATTCAGTAGTCTTCCTCTAATCACGAGTGATAGACCTTCTAGGTTGTTTGGGTGCAGATATTGCAGAGATTACGCATCTTTTCACCCAGAAACCATTAGGCAAGTAAAGAACTGCTAGTCTGTGGCTACTACTACTATCAACTAGTTAAAATACACAAAAGCCTTGGCTTGTGCCAGAATGGCTCATAGGAGTGTTGTATCCCAGAAGTACACGCTAGGCCAGGGGTGTAAAAAAACGGTTCCACGGAGGGCCTAGTGTATGCAGGTTTTTCTTTTCGACACCTGTGTGCTAGTGGCCATAGCCAAAGCTTACCAATGATCTATCTCCTTAATTTTGCGTGGCAAGTAGACACCTTAGATCACATATTTCTCTAATGGCGGTTGAACCAACCCACCTTCCAATCTCAGGGCAGACACTAAGATGGTGAAACCCCAAAAGTGATTTAGGTTCATGCTACATCAATACAGTGCAACTTATGTCCCTCACCAACTGTACTTGACTCAGCTCCCTTAAATCTCGACTTCCTGGTAAGTTTGTTTTCAGTTAGCATGTTGCTAGCAAAAGGAACTACATGCTGTAACCTTCTGCCCGCACTTGTAGCCTACACTTCTACTATGTTCTAAATACCTCACAGGTACTAGAGATGGTTGGGAAGAAACCACACATATGTGGTACAGTGTATTAAAGCAATCACCATAGTGGCATTGGATCTCTAACCGACTGTTATAATTCAACTGACGAGTCCAACTGACTTTTGTTCACGTCAAGAATCCCTGCCGCGCACACGATGAGTGAGATGCAGTAAGATAACACACCAGGAGAGTCAAAGGCCAGAGGAAGATGACCGTAAAACAAAGGTGTGAGATGACAGCCAACTGTATAACGACAAAACAACAGAATATCCATCTGCTGGTTTCTCTGAGTGGGCTGCTCTGGGAATACTTATCTTGTGTTTCAAGAATTAATGTTTTGCTAAATGTCTTGTTTAAAACCTACTCTGCAGCAGTTCAAAAGCACCAGAGTCGGCGTCACTTTCAAAATAAAAGTCCCTGGTACAAGCAAACATCCCAGAAATCTGTAAGTATTAATTAAGCTACAATGGTGGGTGAAACATGTTCACCGATGATGCCGATTAATCAACTATTTTGACTTGTTAATTAATGTTCATATTATTGTGAGTGGTTTCTTGCCTTAGACGGCGTGCCTTTGACCGGGCTCTGGTTCCAGGCCTCTCCAGCCTCAAACAAGTTTTTCTTGGAGATAACTGCCTCTGGTGACATGAGGACTTCCATCAGGTTCTGCTTGGCTGCCTTGGCCTCCAGGGAGTTCTGCAGTCAATAAAAATAAATTATACATATAAACATCTTCAAGGGGTTAAGTGAACACCAAACAAGCGACCTGGATCACTGATATGCCTTGTAAAAACACTCTTGTCAGGTATCCAAGTGGTTACGAGTGTTGTGCCAGGGAACGGTTGCTACATCCCTGCTCCAACAAGGTTGGTCTGCTCTCGGGCAAGACAGTCGTTTTAAACTGCTCAAAAGATATTGTGACAAAACATGTAACTCATCGATGGCCTCGAGTGCCTATGAATCATCATCAGATAAAATAGACAGCTGGTTTGAAGGACCTCTGCCTGACTGAAACTGTGTGACTTCATGAGGGCGGAGGTTTCCACTGTAGCTACTCGTGAGACTGTCGTAGTGAGTCAGGCTTAGGGAGAGGGCCGGACGGAGAAGTCTGGCTGAACAGAGACCGGATGAACACATTCATCACCCAGCCATCATCCATTGGGCCCCGGGAGGGAGGGATCAGGGCACCAGGTGTCGTCTCACCTCGATGGCGTGCGTGTACTGCTCCAGCCTGTCGTCCATTCTGGCGAGGAGCACGGGGGGCAGCGTCTTCTTGAAGCTGTTGCTGTGTCCCAAAGAAAAAAGACAGCCGGTCAGAAGCGGGTAACTATCAGCACAACAGGAGACATTGTTAGAGGATAAACAGTGGGAACGATAGTGTTCCACGGTATAGACCTCCCTCGTTAAATGAAACACTTGTCTCATACAGACGCCTATTTAATAGCCAATTGACGAGGATTTTAGTGAAGGAACACACTGGTCATGAATTGGAGTTATAGGAATTGACCCAACCATACAAAATAGATGGGATTGCATCGACTTCTGGCTGTGAACAAAAGACTCGCCCACTGACCAAAACAAGTTCCAGTGCAAAGTACTTGTACACAATGTACACACACACATACACTCACACACACAGTCAGCTGCCAAAACCCCATTACACAGGATCCTAATATCAGACAAAAACAAGTTGGTCCAATCTGCTAATACTGACCCCCCTTGCATTTCCACAACGCCTGACAACCTTTCATACTCGTATATCGTTGCTGCGGTGAAAGACATATGTTAGTCATCAGACATGAGGACAGGCCAGTTTGAAGAATAGATAGTTTCCTCAGACACGGCAGATTCACTTTAACGTGACAAATGTGCACAACTCACAAACCTTTATTTGGACGTCGGGCCTTCTGCCCGGGGAAAGATGTTGAAATCGGTGTGGCTGGATGATGTCATGCTTTTATCTGCATGCGAGGCTGTTATTGGCGAGGAGGTGAAGGAAGCTTTCTGCCTGTCCGCCGTCACCTCATCTCTGGAATTCTTTGATTCCGTGTTACAGGGTTTTTGACACGTCAACACAGGAGCCCGACGCCCACATCAAAGTTTTGTAGGGCACAGTGACGGGATCACTAAACTCTCATTCCATTTCTAAAATATAAACACACCCCCAGACTAGAACATCATGTCACCATTTCCCCCTTCAGATCTCACACCTGCGTTCGATAACACAAAGTTGTTTTTTTCGCCCCACTTCCCTTCACTCACTCCGTCCATGTTAACTCCACTCCCCCTTGGACTCCACTACCCTGGCTACTAGGAGCTCGTTATGGCAGATAACTGACTAGTGCCGTCAGACTGCTTGGAGCCACTCTACAGCCCGTTAGTCCCGGGCTATAGCTCACCAGCCATCAGAGAGAACGTGGCCGGCCAGCCCAGGCTCCAGTCCCCACATCTGGTCAGGGTTAACCGGGCCATAAATCAACCGGGCTGACAAAGGTGATGCACTGGGAGTGTTTTTGAGGTCACTGTTGGTCCACTTTGTCTGTGTTTACTTTTACACACCAGCCATTTATCCAGCATAACTGCAGCTCAGCCTCAGACAGCGGTTTTTCGTCATTCGCAGAGGGGCCCCAGTTGGACTTTGGGCCAACTTTGAAACACAACCAATCCTCAGGGGGAAGCGGCGTATCTCAGGGTACAGTTGAAACAACAGGGGCCTGTTGTGCTTTAGAATAGTCGTACTGGGAATTCCTTGTGTGCTTTAGAATAGTCGTATTGGGAATTCCTTGTGTGCTTTAGAATAGTTGTTTTGGGAATTCCTTGTGTGCTTTAGAATAGTCGTTTTGGAAATTCCTTGTGTGCTTTAGAATAGTCGTATTGGGAATTCCTTGTGTGCTTTAGAATAGTTGTTTTGGGAATTCCTTGTGTGCTTTAGAATAGTCGTATTGGGAATTCCTTGTGTGCTTTAGAATAGTTGTTTTGGGAATTCCTTGTGTGCTTTAGAATAGTCGTTTTGGAAATTCCTGGTGTGCTTTAGAATAGTCGTATTGGGAATTCCTTGTGTGATTTAGAATAGTCGTTTTGGAAATTCCTGGTGTGCTTTAGAATAGTCGTATTGGGAATTCCT
The DNA here is from genome assembly GCA_029465975.1 of Dallia pectoralis. Lineage (NCBI taxonomy): Eukaryota > Metazoa > Chordata > Actinopteri > Esociformes > Umbridae > Dallia > Dallia pectoralis. The sequence goes on along the minus strand of CM055745.1, from coordinate 9,675,300 downwards.
GGTGTGCTTTAGAATAGTCGTATTGGGAATTCCTTGTGTGATTTAGAATAGTCGTATTGGGCATTCCTTGTGTGATTTAGAATAGTCGTATTGGGAATTCCTTGTGTGATTTAGAATAGTCGTATTGGGAATTCCTTGTGTGCTTTAGAATAGTCGTATTGGGAATTCCTTGTGTGATTTAGAATAGTCGTATTGGGCATTCCTTGTGTGATTTAGAATAGTCGTATTGGGAATTCCTTGTGTGCTTTAGAATAGTCGTATTGGGAATTCCTTGTGTGCTTTACCCAATGCTCACCTTTTTTTTAGAGATCGGTTCAAGGATTCCGTTCTCTCCGTGATCTGGAAAAGAGAAAGTTGATGGTTATTGTTTGGAAAGTTTGATTGTGGAAAATGTCAAGTGTTCCATGACGTTGACAGTATTTATTTATCATCTTTAGGGTTGCCCAGTTCTCATAACCTTTCCACATTCCCTTGGTCTCATGGTTGCAAGATTTCAGATTTCATGCTGAATTCCCTAAACTGAAGGTGTAAACCAACCTGGGAATATCTGATTGTTTGCAGAAAAACCCCCCGGATTGAGTCATCTCAAATGTCTTCCTGGTCAAACAGAGCAACATTCTACTGAACTTTAATCGTCAACCGTCTCTATCTGCCTGACTCTGTTTGTATCACCAAAGTGAGATTCAAGGTTTTTTTCTGCAAACAATCATTTAATTTCAATTTCTATCCCTCATCTTAAATATTCATATTCATTGGATTACAGAATGAAATGTTATGACAACATTCTTTTGGGATTTCGGGTCTGAAGGTAGGTTTAGTTAAAAACAGTACGGACACTTTTGTATCAGTCCTGGTCAGAGACAGGGTCAGAGTCACAATGTCCCGTGCTCTAACCTTGCTTGCCTAAGAGGTTTGTACCTTTAAATATCCGGCACCAAGTTCTGTTTCCTCCCGCACAAACAATCCCTTATGTTGCTGTGAACTGTTCAACTCGAGGCCTGAATCAAAGAGCGCACACCTTTGACCCCAACTCACCCTGCATGTATTTTCGGCTGTCAAACTCTCTTCATTCTCTCTCTGAAATTACACACACACACGCACACACACGCTAAAGACGTAAGCAGACTGCCCCATAGCAACTCATAACATGAAGGGAAAATGAGTTCATGAACAGAAGGCAGGAAGTAAAAGAACGTGTTACAGTAGTCTGCGAGCTGAACTTTTTTCGCTTTTTAGATAACTTTGTTTTTTTTTCCTAAATCCTTGAGCAATAAGGAGGTGACATACTGTAATGTGACGAGGATCTGGCTGGATATCACATATTGTAGATCACATCAGGCATGTCAAATGAACGGACACAACAAGCAGGTGCCTGTTACACATCCAAACCACGACATGCCATGCATGCATTACAAACTCCAAAATCCAAACAAAAGAACAAATGGAAACAGTGTTGTGATTGCTGACCAGTAACCAAATTACCTAATATCCTACTGTATCAACAAAGGGGGAAGCAGTTAGCACTGTAAACACAGTGACACAGTGATCGTTTGGCCTTGTGCTGTAATATGTGGCGCTAGCCAGTCTTTCTCATTCAGGATAATGAAGGTGCCCTAGCTGTACATGAAAACATGCTGTCAGGACAGACGTCACACAGTCAGAGGTGGTGTTATTGACAGAAAACAGCAGAAAGTGATGAACGTCAAAGCTGTACACGTCTCACACACGCAAACGTGAACTCACACGTGAGCATGTACGAATAAACCACGCGACGGCACATGCGCTGTGGTAGAGACCGCGGATAAGGCTGACATTGTAACGCACCCATGCAACTCACGGAATCGAGACTGAACACAAGAGCTGTAAAGATTGTATATCACATTTTAGTTATTTCTGCAATTGTAGCAAGAATATATAAAAATACGACATTTGCATTTTAAAAAAAAGATCAAACATCTGGTGTGTCTTTACCATTTTACAGTATCCCAAAAAGTTACTGTTAAGATCAAACATCTGGTGTGTCTTTACCATTTTACAATATCCCAAAAAGTTACTGTTAAGATCAAACATCTGGTGTGTCTTTACCATTTTACAATATCCCAAAAAGTTACTGTTAAGATCAAACATCTGGTGTGTCTTTTACAATTTGAAAATGACTGTTAAATCATCGAATAAATTGTGCCGGTCCTGGACATTTATGACAACAGGCAACAATTCCAAACCTTGAAGATAGAGCCTTTGGGACTGAGCGGGCTGAACATCTCTCCGTCTCCGTCCACATTGGAGGTACTGAAGCTCTTCACCCTCTCCACCGCCTCCATCCTCCTCCGCTCTATGTCCTCCTTCATCCGCCTCTTCTCCTCCTGTAATGCGGCGGTTTATTGTTGATTAAACTACTAATAATAAATAAATGCTAACAAACGTTCAGAGCTACGTTACACAGGCCTGAGAGAAATTATGAGACAAACAGATTATTAATTATTGAGTGCTATTTTTAGCTGCTTTTGTTTATGTACTTCTGCAAGTGTAAAGCATTTTTTAAATAGTGATGCACCCTTGAATTAACAAGTAATTTGGGTAAATATAAAGTACTAAATTACATTAAAAACATGCTGTTTTGACTACTTGATGCTACTAGCAGGGCAACAGCAATTTTAGACATTCACATCACTCAACACAAACATTTTTCTTTTAGAAGGTCATTAGGTAACTGGCTTCAAGATCCATATTAATAGCAGATTATAATGAAATAATCTGAAGAGGAACTGTCAGGAGGAACTATCTAATTTAAGACCCATTGATGTGTACAGGTAATTATTTACCAGTTTATTTTTCTTAATTTCAAGCAGACTAATATTCAGGTCACATAAAAAATGTAATGATGTTGGGATTATATATTTACAGTGGATATAATAAGTCTACACATTTTTTTATGTGAACATTTTTGAGAAAGATAAATCATGTCAGAACTATTTCCACCATTAATGTAAAAACAAACATCAAGTCTCCCAAAAGCATGTGAGCAAATGTGTTATGGTCTGATGAAACCAAGGTTGAACTTTTTGCCCATAACTCCAAAGGGTGTTGTTGGCGCAAAAACAGCCCTGAACATAACCCAAAGAACAACATACTCCCAGTGAAGAATGGTGGTGACAGCATCATGATTTGGGGCTGTTTTTCTTTAACTGGAACCAGAGTCTTAGTCAAGGTTGGGGGAATTATGAACAGTTCCAAATACCATGCAATTTCTGCATAAAACTTTCAGGCTTCCGTTAGAAAGCTGAAGATGAAGAGTAAATTCACCTATAAGCACGACAACTTCCCAAAGAACACATTCAAATCCATAAAAGCATGGCTTCACCAGAAGAAAATTAACGATTTGGAAGGGCCCAGCCAGAGCCCAGACCTGAATTCACATATGTGGGGTGGTCTGAAGAGGGCCGTGCACAGGAGATGTCCTCGCAATCTGACAGAATGGAGCACTTTTGCAATGAAGTGTGGGCAAATATTGCCAAGTCAAGATGTACCATGCTAATAGACTCCTACCCAAAAAGACTGAGTTCTGTAATAAAATCTAAAAGTGCCTCAACAAAGTACTAGTTCATGGGTGTGCACACTTATGCAACCAGGAGATGGTAAAAAATGTCGTAAGGTTTTTTCCCCCTAAAATTGAATTGTTCACGTTATCGGTCACGTTAAAGGTGGAAAAGGTTCTGACATGATTTACCGATCTCAAAAATGTTCAGGGGTCCGTAGACTTGTTATATCCACTGTATGTAATACATAAGTCACCTCCTCCTTGGCCAGGCGCTGTTGCTCCTCCTCCCTGCTCTTGCGTTCTTCCTCCTGCCTGACCTTGCGCCTCTCCTCCCTCTTACGCTTCAGCTCCTCCAGCTCCTGCTCGGCCTCAGCCTGCTTTTGCCTGAGCTGCTCGAGCTCCTGGTTCTCCTTCTCTGCGTGGCTGCGTCGGATCTTTTCCAGCTTGGCCTCTGTCTCTAAAATGGCCTCCTCTTCAGCCTCTGCCGCCGCCCCATGCCCCACAGCCCTGGATGAGAAGAAGGGACAAAAAGAAGGTTGACTGGAAGAAGATAGTAGGACGTATAGCGGCGTATAATTTAAACTAGCGTCTACATCTAATAGCTAGCCCCTTTCTAATTGGTTAGAATGCGCCATGTGATAAAATCGGAAAGATCTAGTGAGACGTATGCATATATCACACCGCGTCTTACCTGGGAGCCCGTAATCTGGTGTTGGCCATGTATGACTTCCCCTCCTCCACAGCCGCGTCGCCGTTTGTGTCGCCACGCGTGACCCCCGTGTTCAGGACAGCGTTGGATCTGTGCGTGACTTTTATCTCTTTTCTAGTGTCTTTTATCTGGAGTTGCGAAGGAATACGAGTTGGTGACAAAGCTAAACAGTTGGTTTTCTGTCATAGAAACAAATTGTGTCTGTCACATCAGCATAACAAAGATATTGTGCAGGCAACTTCATGTAGCTACTAGATTATGGGGATATATATATAAATACGATAAATGCGTGCCTCAGCTTCTGTACTCAAATCCCCAGATGCAGTCAATGACGATTGCACGTTTTTCCAATCTCTAATCACTGTCTGTTATAGAGTATGCTTCTGTTGGCTAGGAGTCAGCAGCATCTATCAACTACATGAGAAAGGATTCTAATAACAACAAAAAGACTGAGTAATGAACACATACCGTTTCTCCAGGAACTGGCCTCAGGTCATCTTCTCTTCTTTTGACCGGCCTCATCTGCTCCTGTCTCTGTTTCTCCGCCTCCACTTCTCCCTCCCTGTCTCCTCGCAGCCTCTCTACTCTTACGACCTCTTCTTGCTCACTTCTTTTTCTCTCACTTTCCTTTCTCCCCAAGTTCTCCCGCTCGCCTGCGTCTCCCTGGTGTTGTCTGAGCAGGCGGGATCGGGAGGAGGTGGCTGAAGCAGAGAGGGTGTGTGGTGCAGGGGTGTTTGTGGCACCATTCAGAAGCATGTTCTCCTGCTCCTCTGGTGCCTGAGCTAGCTCCTCCATGCGCTGGGCCTGCTGCCTGCGTCTCTCCAGCCGCTGGGTCCAGTCGCTGAAGCCCTCGTCCTCTTCCACAGAGAGTGAGCTGCTGTTAGGCTTCAGATTGCTCTCATACCTGGGACACAAAGAGAGAAAAGCAGAGAGAGAGATGGAACCACTAAGATTTAATAGTTCACTGGATAAAACATTATGTTGCTGCTTGCAATGACCTGAGAGGTGCTTTTTACCTTAACGACAAATTAGAGGCTTTAATAAAAGGTTTGGCTATTTAACCAATTACTGAGCATCAAATGAAATTAAAGCAAATAAAAACATACATTATTTCAGTCAAAAACCTATTAAAAAAAATGTGACAAACATAAAATAAAAACAGTCAGTAGCCCGCTAGCAGCTAAAGCGTCTCCCATCAGCCCAGTGAGTTCTGCACGATGGGGGATGGATGACTGGATGAGAGGTGTAGAGTGGAGCTGGAGCGGCTGATCCCATCAGTACACCAGCCGGCTTAGATCAAACCCAGACAAACCCACACGATGCATAAAATCAGCTGGAGCAGTCCTCTGCACGCTTGTTGTTGTTTGTGCTCTACAGCTGCTGCCACATGCTAAAGTCAGATTTTTCGTGTGTGCGTGCACATACATAAATACGTGTTATGTGCTGTTTGTGTAGGCGAGGTGGGTTGAGGAATTGTTGACACATGGTTGGGTTGGAAGAAGTGCAGCAGTGGGTGGAAATTAAAACAACAGTGACTGAGATTAATCCAGCTGGCGTCACCACGGAATAAGTTGTTTTAGTAACAAGGTCAGTATTCGTGGTGATCCTAGGGGACGGGAAACAAACAGGGGGCTCGTCCGGATCACAAGCACCGCAGAGACCAAGACAAATAAAGATGGCTAGCTTCCGTCAGGTGGTATTAAGTGATTTCTGCAGCGAGAGTTCAAATGTCAATGTAAACAACGGCTCAGACTGACTGGAGGAGCCCAATGCGGTGTCAGTGTGTGTGGGGGGGGGGGTAAGGCAGTGGAATGGACAGTCTACTCTCTGCCAGGGCTGCAGTAGGCATCAGAGCGGGGTTTGACCGTGTACAACCTGTCGTCTATATAAATATAACAACAGCAGTCCCCACACAATACATGCCTCTGGAAAAACACTGTGTTGTTTTTATACCCCCCCCTCCCCCGAACCACAGGACAAGATTATCAAAGTGTAAGTGTAAGGTTTACAAGTTCTCCATATGTTAGTCAAAACTTCTGCACCCGGCGACTCCAAGAACCTTTGTCAAATACCACAGTGAAGCATGCCACCTCACACCTAACAGATTATCAGAGCCCTGCTCTCAACCCCTCCACTTTATTGTCCATTCACAGCTCTGTAATCAAAGTCTGTTTCATCTTTGCAGGAGGAGCTGGTTGAACGGAATGCTCTATTTAGACATTCCGACAATGATTAAGCAGGTCAGATGGAAATCCCTCAAAACAACCCAGATGGCTAGTTAGGAATGAAGGGCCACAAAGGTCGTCGACGGGTCATTCAGGTGTTTAGTCATGTAGATGTTGTTTGGATGTTATAATATGATTTGTATATGTTGTTTGGATGTTATTATATGATTTGAATATGTTGTGTGGATGTTATTATATGATTTGTATATGTTGTGTGGATGTTATTATATGATTTATATATGTTGTGTGGATGTTATTATATGATTTGTATATATTGTGTAGATGTTATTATATGATTTGTATATGTTGTGTGGATGTTATTATATGATTTATATATGTTGTGTGGATGTTATTATATGATTTGTATATATTGTGTAGATGTTATTATATGATTTGTATATGTTGTTTGGATGTTATTATATGATTTGTATATGTTGTGTGGATGTTATTATATGATTTGTATATATTGTGTAGATGTTATTATATGATTTGTATATGTTGTTTGGATGTTATTATATGATTTGTATATGTTGTGTGGATGTTATTATATGATTTATATATGTTGTGTGGATGTTATTATATGATTTGTATATATTGTGTAGATGTTATTATATGATTTGTATATGTTGTTTGGATGTTATATTATGATTTGTATATGATGTTAGAATGTTATAATATTATTTGTATAAGATGTTTGGATTTTATAAAGTGATTTGTAGATGTTTGTTTGGATATTATAAATTGTTTGTAGATGTTGTTTGAATTTTCACGTAGATGTTGTTTGGATGTTATAATATGATTTGTATATGTTGTGTGGATGTTATTATATGATTTGTATATGTTGTGTGGATGTTATTATATGATTTGTATATGTTGTGTGGATGTTATTATATGATTTGTATATGTTGTGTGGATGTTATTATATGATTTGTATATGTTGTGTGGATGTTATTATATGATTTGTATATGATGTTTGGATGTTATAATATTATTTGTATATGATGTTTGAATGTTATAATATGATTTATATATGATGTTTGAATGTTATAATATGATTTGTATAAGATGTTTGGATTTTATAAAGTGATTTGTAGATGTTTGTTTGGATATTATAAATTGGTTTGTAGATGTTGTTTGAATTTTATAAAGTAGTACATTCTGGCACTGAAGGTGATGGTTCCATGTGTTGGTTAAAAGCACCTGTTAGAGAGGAATGTTTGTGGCTCTGACATGTCATTTTCCTGTTATTCAGGCAATTACATTGTTGAGAGAGCGGCGCGCGATTGTCAACGATAAAGAGATTGAATAACAGCAAACCCAAACCTGTGTCGACATTTCTCTTGATGTTTGAGTCTGATTTATATTTCAACAATCTCATCTATCATGTATCCACTCCCCTTGGAAATAGAAAGGAAAATCGTGAGTGCCTGAAAAGTTGGGGATTTTTCCCATGACTCCATTTTTCGATCGAGCCAGATTTCGGACTACAATGAATATAGTGTGGTGAGTGTACCTCATGCCGAGTTAGTCACTATGGTGAAAACATCAAGCCATTCAATTGATCTAGGGCTGCTTTTTGCTCTCTCTTCTGCCCACTTAGAGAAGGTGTTATCTCTTCTGCCCAGTATGAGGTGTTGCACAGAGAGTCCGTAATTAAGTCTGTGAGATTAATAGTGGCAGTAAGAGCCGTGACTTAGTAATTTTCCTTGCCTCTGTTGTAAACATTCTTCTGAGATGCTGTAATGAGAAGGCAGCTGTGTGTTCTTCGCAAGGAGAGTGAATGAACGAGTTAGGGAAAGGGAGTGAGGGAGAATGGGTGAGAGAGAGGGAAAGGGAGAGATAATGATTAGAGGGTGAGAGGGAAGAAGAGAGAGTGATTAGAGGGTGAAACGGGGGATGAGTGAGCATGTGGAGAGGTGGAGGTTACGACTTCACAAAAGCAAAACATATTTGATCAGATTAAAGGAAATATTCACTTCCTTTTACCATGCATCCTAGGTAGAGTGGACAACACCCACATACTGTGTAAGTGTGTGTATGAACGTATGTCAAGCAAGAAAACAATAAGTGTGTAAGTGTGTGTATGAACGTATGTCAAACAAGAAAACAATAAGTGTGTAAGTGTGTGTATGAATGTATGTCAAGCAAGAAAACAGTAGCGTTCTCATATCATAGAGATCTGGGACATGAATGAGTAATGTAGAGGTCCGGGACATGAATGAGTAATGTAGAGGCTGGGACATGAATGAGTAACGTAGAGGTCTGGGTCATGAATGAGTAATGTAGAGGCTGGGACATGAATGAGTAATGTAGAGGCTGGGACATGAATAAGGATTGTAGAGATCTGGGACTGAATGAGTAATGTAGAGGCTGGGACATGAATGAGTAATGTAGAGGCTGGGACATGAATAAGGATTGTAGAGGTCTGGGTCATGAATGAGTAATGTAGAGATCTGGGACATGAATGAGTAATGTAGAGGCTGGGACATAAATGAGTAATGTAGAGGCTGGGACATGAATGAGTAATGTAGAGGTCTGGGACATGAATGAGTAATGTAGAGGCTGGGACATGAATGAGTAATGTAGAGGTCTGGGTCATGAATGAGTAATGTAGAGGTCTGGGTCATGAATGAGTAATGTAGAGATCTGGGACATGAATGAGTAATGTAGAGGTCTGGGACATGAATGAGTAATGTAGAGGTCTGGGTCATGAATGAGTAATGTAGAGGTCTGGGACATGAATGAGTAATGTAGAGGTCTGGGTCATGAATGAGTAATGTAGAGGCTGGGACATGAATGAGTAATGTAGAGGCTGGGACATGAATAAGGATTGTAGAGATCTGGGACATGAATGAGTAATGTAGAGGTCTGGGACATGAATGAGTAATGTAGATGTCTGGGTCATGAATGAGTAATGTAGAGGCTGGGACATGAATGAGTAATGTAGAGGCTGGGACATGAATAAGGATTGTAGAGATCTGGGACATGAATGAGTAATGTAGAGGTCTGGGACATGAATGAGTAATGTAGAGGTCTGGGACATGAATGAGTAATGTAGAGGTCTGGGTCATGAATGAGTAATGTAGAGGCTGGGACATGAATGAGTAATGTAGAGGCTGGGACATGAATGAGTAACGTAGAGGTCTGGGTCATGAATGAGTAATGTAGAGGCTGGGACATGAATGAGTAATGTAGAGGCTGGGACATGAATAAGGATTGTAGAGGTCTGGGACATGAATGAGTAATGTAGAGGTCTGGGACATGAATGAGTAATGTAGAGGCTGGGACATGAATGAGTAATGTAGAGGTCTGGGACATGAATGAGTAATGTAGAGGTCTGGGAAATTAATGAGTAATGTAGAGGCTGGGTCATGAATGAGTAATGTAGAGGCTGGGACATGAATGAGTAATGTAGAGGCTGGGACATGAATAAGGATTGTAGAGATCTGGGACTGAATGAGTAATGTAGAGGCTGGGACATGAATGAGTAATGTAGAGGCTGGGACATGAATAAGGATTGTAGAGGTCTGGGTCATGAATGAGTAATGTAGAGATCTGGGACATGAATGAGTAATGTAGAGGCTGGGACATAAATGAGTAATGTAGAGGCTGGGACATGAATGAGTAATGTAGAGGTCTGGGACATGAATGAGTAATGTAGAGGCTGGGACATGAATGAGTAATGTAGAGGTCTGGGTCATGAATGAGTAATGTAGAGGTCTGGGTCATGAATGAGTAATGTAGAGATCTGGGACATGAATGAGTAATGTAGAGGTCTGGGACATGAATGAGTAATGTAGAGGTCTGGGTCATGAATGAGTAATGTAGAGGTCTGGGACATGAATGAGTAATGTAGAGGTCTGGGTCATGAATGAGTAATGTAGAGGCTGGGACATGAATGAGTAATGTAGAGGCTGGGACATGAATAAGGATTGTAGAGATCTGGGACATGAATGAGTAATGTAGAGGTCTGGGACATGAATGAGTAATGTAGAGGTCTGGGTCATGAATGAGTAATGTAGAGGCTGGGACATGAATGAGTAATGTAGAGGCTGGGACATGAATAAGGATTGTAGAGATCTGGGACATGAATGAGTAATGTAGAGGTCTGGGACATGAATGAGTAATGTAGAGGTCTGGGACATGAATGAGTAATGTAGAGGTCTGGGTCATGAATGAGTAATGTAGAGGCTGGGACATGAATGAGTAATGTAGAGGCTGGGACATGAATGAGTAACGTAGAGGTCTGGGTCATGAATGAGTAATGTAGAGGCTGGGACATGAATGAGTAATGTAGAGGCTGGGACATGAATAAGGATTGTAGAGGTCTGGGACATGAATGAGTAATGTAGAGGTCTGGGACATGAATGAGTAATGTAGAGGCTGGGACATGAATGAGTAATGTAGAGGTCTGGGACATGAATGAGTAATGTAGAGGTCTGGGAAATTAATGAGTAATGTAGAGGCTGGGTCATGAATGAGTAATGTAGAGGCTGGGACATGAATGAGTAATGTAGAGGTCTGGGACATGAATGAGTAATGTAGAGGTCTGGGAAATTAATGAGTAATGTAGAGGCTGGGTCATGAATGAGTAATGTAGAGGCTGGGACATGAATGAGTAATGTAGAGGCTGGGAAATTAATGAGTAATGTAGAGGCTGGGTCATGAATGAGTAATGTAGAGGCTGGGACATGAATAAGTAATGTAGAGGCTGGGACATGAATGAGTAATGTAGAGGCTGGGAAATTAATGAGTAATGTCTACGTTTGTGAGGACCTGAGGTCTATCCCTCCCTCTGTCCCTCTCTATGCCAGTATTGGCACTTCCCCCTGTCAGCAGAGAGACAATCAAGGACATTCACTGCACCTGAGGCTTCTCCGCACCTGTGTTTGGTTGGGCATTTAGCCCCTGTATTTAACCCTGCCTCATTCTGTTGGTGATTGTGGGATCATTGTTTGTACGTGTTGGATGTACGTACAGAGGTACGTTCCTGTGTTCTCCTGTTCGGAGTTTCTGATCGTTACGATCGTCTGTTTGTTGTTTTCGTGAGACCCGAAGTGTTTTCGGTGTTAGTCTGAGTAAATAAAGACTTTATTATAGAATTCTCTGCGCCTGTGTCCGCTTCCTGCTACCTGCCTGTGAGCCAGACGTGACAGTATGATCCCACCAAGAAGGACGCAGCAGAGGAAGCAGAGCTGTTTGCGGGGATGCGAACAGTCTGCGGAGGCACCGGCTTATCTGCGCCGGTGCGCGATACGGGAAGGACCCCCGCTTCCTCCGCGATCATCCGCCCCACCACCCATCTGGGTGCCGGGTGATTACGGAGCGGAGTCTGAGGAGTCGGAAGAAGAGTGGGAGGACGAGTCGGAGGAAGAGTCCGAGGAGGATGCCTTCGGCTGGGATGCGTACATCCGGAGGGATGCCTACATCCGGCGGCTGAGCACCGCATTACCTCCCGGAGCTCTTCCTGGCAACCCGCGGGCCAAGATGGCCGCCACTCCACAACCCTGGAGGGTTGACACCCCGCAGCCCAAGATGGCTGCCGAGTTGCCGTATCGTCACCTGCCCACCCCCCGCTCAAAGGTAGAGCCATTGCCTTTTCTGGACATTCCCCAGAATTTTTTTTGGGGGGAGGGGCGCAGATCCGAGGCCGAATTGGAGGTCCTGTTCGGTCTTTCTGTCCTTCCCGAAACTGGGTCTCCTGCCGACCCTGGGCCTGACCGGTATCCTGACCGGTATCCTGACCGGTATCCTGACCAGTATCCTGAGCCTGACCGGTATCCTGACCGGTATCCTGACCGGTATCCTGACCGGTATCCTGACCGGTATCCTGACCGGTATCCTGACCGGTATCCTGACCGGTATCCTGAGCCTGACCGGTATCCTGACCGGTGTCCTGACCGGTGTCCTGACCGGTGTCCTGACCGGTGTCCTGACCGGTGTCCTGACCGGTGTCCTGACCGGTACCCTGAGCCTGTCTCCGCCCCCTGTGAGCCTGTCTCCGCCCCCTGTGAGCCTGTCTCCGCCCCCTGTGAGCCTGTCTCCGCCCCCTGTGAGCCTGTCTCCGCCCCCTGTGAGCCTGTCTCCGCCCCCTGTGAGCCTGTCTCCGCCCCTGTGAGCCTGTCTCCGCCCCCTGTGAGCCTGTCTCCGCCCCCTGTGAGCCTGTCTCCGCCCCTGTGAGCCTGTCTCCGCCCCTGTGAGCCTGTCTCCGCCCCTTGTGAGCCTGTCTCCGCCCCCTGTGAGCCTGTCTCCGCCCCCTGTGAGCCTGTCTCCGCCCCCTGTGAGCCTGTCTCCGCCCCCTGTGAGCCTGTCTCCGCCCCCTGTGAGCCTGTCTCCGCCCCCTGTGAGCCTGTCCCCGCCCACGGTGAGCCTGTCCCCGCCCCCGGTGAGCCTGTCCCCGCCCCCGGTGAGCCTGTCCCCGCCCCCGGTGAGCCTGTCCCCGCCCCGGTGAGCCTGTCCCCGCCCCGGTGAGCCTGTCTCCGCCCCCGGTGAGCCTGTCTCCGCCCCCTGTGAGCCTGTCTCCGCCCCCTGTGAGCCTGTCTCCGCCCCCTGTGAGCCTGTCTCCGCCCCCTGTGAGCCTGTCTCCGCCCCCTGTGAGCCTGTCTCCGCCCCCTGTGAGCCTGTCTCCGCCCCCTGTGAGCCTGTCTCCGCCCCCTGTGAGCCTGTCTCCGCCCCCTGTGAGCCTGTCTCCGCCCCCTGTGAGCCTGTCTCCGTCTCCGAGCCCTTTCCCGTCTCCGAGCCCTTTCCCGTCTCCGAGCCCTTCCCCGTCTCCGAGCCCTTCCCCGTCTCCGAGCCCTTCCCCGTCTCCGAGCCCTTCCCCGTCTCCGAGCCCTTCCCCGTCTCCGAGCCCTTCCCCGTCTCCGAGCCCGTCCCCGTCTCCGAGCCCGTCCCCGTCTCCGAGCCCGTCCCCGTCTCCAGTGTACCTGTCCTCGGTCCCGTCCTTGTCACTGTCCCCGATCCCGTCCTTTCCACTGTCGTCGTTCCCGTCCCACTCACTGTCCCCGATCCCGTCCTAGTCCCCCTCTTCGATCCCGTCCTAGTCCCCCTCTTCGATCCCGTCCTTGTACCCGTCGCTTCGCCCGTCCATGCTCCGACCTCCGTCCCTCGCTCGACCTCCGCCTTTAGCTCCGCCCCCGCATTCGGCCCTTCACCCGTCCCCGTCCTTGTCTTCGTTCCCGGTCCCGTCCTTGTCTCTCATCCCGGTCCCGTCCTTGTCTCTCATCCCGGTCCCGTCCTTGTCTCTGGTCCTGCTCCCGTCCGTGTCTCTCCTTCTGTTCCCGTCCGTGTCTCTGGGCCCGTTCGTGCCTCTATGCCCTGTTCCACTGTCATGCCTGTGTCTGTCCCAGTCCCCGAGTCTGCCCCAGTCCCTGAGCCCGTGACCCTGCCCGAGCCCATGATCCTGCCTGAGCCTGGTTTCCAGCCTAAGACTGTGCCCAGGCGTAAGACTGTGCCCAGGTCTCCCCCGGGTCGACCTCCTGACCTGCATCCGCCGGGTCGATCTCACGACCGGCATCCGCCGGGGCGACCTCCCGACCTGCATCCGCCGGGGCGACCTCCCGACCTGCATCCGCCGAGTCGACCTCCAGACCTGTTTCTGCCCGAGACCGGTTCTCTCTGCCCTGCCCGTGGGATGTTTGGCGCTGCAGGTGCAGCGCATAGAGGGGGGGGTACTGTGAGGACCTGAGGTCTATCCCTCCCTCTGTCCCTCTCTATGCCAGTATTGGCACTTCCCCCTGTCAGCAGAGAGACAATCAAGGACATTCACTGCACCTGAGGCTTCTCCGCACCTGTGTTTGGTTGG